>WEKY01008910.1:13587-44572 GCA_013390045.1 Picathartes gymnocephalus | reverse complement strand
TTCTCTCCTTCCCTCCTTCCCCCCCCCCCCCCCCCCCCCAAGGTTCTGTGCTAAATATGTGAAGAAGTGGTTGGTAATGAATCCTGAGCGCTTGGATCAAGTGACAGAGTTTTCACAATGTTTTCCAGTGTGGGTGAATAAATGTGTGAATTTAGACAAGTCTGATCAATCTCATTGTGCCACTGAGAAGTCTTCAACACTTCTGCACCTTGGACCACAAGGCCACCAGTCTGCTGCAAGAGACTTGTTTGGCTCAGCATTTGTCTGCATGGTTTAGTGGCAGGGTGCTGGTTCTGCTCTGCTCAGAAGAGCCATCCCAGTGGCAGCTCTTCAGTGTCAGATCAGACCTTCCCCTTTGTGTATCTTTGCTGGTCCCTGTGCGAAGGATCTGTGGCACAGAGAGGGCTTGCCATGCGCTGCAGAGAAATTGCTCTGCTTGGTAGAGAAATTCTGAGGGAAATACAGCCCTCACCACTGGGAACATGGCGTAAAGGCAGGCATACCATGCTGCCCTGAGGTGATTAGGGACTGCTTAATACAATGTTTGGCAGTTATTTAAAAATAGAGCTGACTATACTGAAACTATTTTTGCCCATTTAGGTTTTTCTATTTAGTTAATAGTTGCCCATTCATTATGGTGTAAATGTACATTTACATTTACTCTAGATTCTGGCCATAAGAAAGAGACTGTTTCTTCTGTCAGAGAAAAGATGTTATCCTTCCCCAGTTTACTTCTGTGCTTTATTTACCTACACAACATTATTTCCCAGTCTTATTTGGCACATAGCACTTCAGTGAGTTTTCATAAGCTGTTTCAGGCCAGACTGTGAGCCTCACTACAATGTTCATAAAACATTTTTTATAGACAAACCATTTTCTTGAAAGAAGTGAATGTTCCAGATACTAAATCTAATTTATTGTAGTTTCCTTTGTGAGCTATTCTTTGAGAACAATAACTTGGGTTGGGTCTTAGCAAATATTTTAGAAAGCCAGATGAAGATCAGATTTCCACCAGAAACAAAGTTAACACAATCTTTCAATTAAGGAATGATTATTCTGGAGGAAGTTTCTATTTTACTTCAATATTTTGCCTTGGCTATATAGTCAGAAATCAGAAACATTGGATTTTTTTTTTTTTTGTGCACACCACTAAGTTATCCTTCAATTTGGAAAAACAGAATTTCCTCTAAAAAAAGGGATGAGGATGAAGCAAATGGGGGTGGGGGGGGAAGGTAGGGAAGGGTGCAGAACACAGGACACTTCTACTCCTTTTTTAACAGCAATCCGTGGGGAAAAACAATATAAATTTCCTGGGAGCATCCTCCACAAACACAAAATTGTCTTATCTTGCCTCATTTTTGGAGCTCACTTTTGACTGTTTTCATTTCTATCTTTTTACACAGGTAAGTCAGATCAATACAAACCAATGTCACCCTCGGATACCAAAAATACAGTGAAAGTCACCCCTCTGCAGGGTCATATTGAGGAATAACTTCAGCCTTGAGTGAAAAGTGGTCAGACAAATAAACCGTTAATGTTTTGGGAGTCATCTTGGCCCAGCTCTTTGTTTTGTTTATTTGTATGTTTTATTTGGAATTACTTAAATTATGATGACCGATACTCTGGGAGTTCATTAGGTGCAGGTGTCCTTCAGAAAACATCTGTCAGCAGTCATTCTTCTGTGTGGGATGACTCCACTCTACTGCTCTGTGTTTGAGTTGATCTGTCAGTAGATTGGGGGATGCTCAATAAATTAAAGTCAGGGAAATGGTCAGGAATATTTAAGGAATAGAAATTTAAAAAGGTAAGTGGGTTTGAGAGTTTTGTTGTTTGTTTTGTTTTCTGTTGTTGAGTTTATTTATTTTTTTCTTCCTGCAGTAGTTTGATTACCTATAGCAGCAGGAGTCAAAAGATTAGGAAAACTGTCCTAATGAACACTGGGAGACTTGAATGCATGTAGCTTTTAATGGCATGCAGGTGAGAGCTCCAAGTTAATACACTCTGCAAAACATTTACAAGCCTATGCAGCCAGGTTGTCTTGGTGGATAGAAGACTGCACAGTACTAAAACCTCACACAGAGAGGGTGCTGAGGCTGTTGCAGTAAAGCTTCATCAGAAAGGGCCTGTAATAATGGACCCTGGAAACCTCCTTACTCAGAGATTAACCAAAGATGTATGTGATACCAGGATAGCTGAGCTAATGCTTGCTACTGCAATGCCTGCACTTTGGAGGTCACAGCTATAGAAATCTGAGGAGTAAAGCCTGTTTTGACTATTCTTCCAGAACTAGGAATAACTTTCAGGAATACTGCTGCTCAAAGCATAGGCAAGATACATGTTTGTCTTTCTTGTTGCTTCTGAATGCTCATGGTATAGATGCCTTTTCCCTGACTGGAAAGAACAACCTGAGTAACAGCTTCCTCTACTGAACTGCTCTGCACAGGAGCTATTAAACATTCAGTGGAACTGCTAGTGGCACTTATTAACTGTAGGTGAAAGACAACAGGAAAAATCGTTGCTGAACAGCCATAGCATCCTGCAGGAAATTTGCAAAGCAGCTGCCAGGAGTATGCTGTGATTTAGGACAAAACTTGGCAGGAATTTTTTCATCTTTCTCTCTTTTCCAAAATATTAAAATGAGCCTTTCTGAGCAAGGAATGGAGATGACATTGGCATTCCCAGCAAAAGAAAATGGTGTCCTCAAATATTGTTCCCAGCAATGTGGCCTAGGTAAAGGTATTTTAATACATAGGCAAAGAAACAAGAGCTTGAAGAAAGCACACAAGATAAACTGTAGGTTTGTGGTATTTAATCTCCAAATACTTTAATTAAATTTTTAACTGCAATACAGAAAGCAAGTGGAATGTCATGCAAATAACATGGCAAGGTGTGCTTTATACTGTTGTGTACTTAAAAGCTTCAGGTTACTTCATGTTACTAAGTTTGTATGTTAGACATAATTCCAGCCTACTCTTCTGTGGACCTGGCATTCAAATGTTATGAGCCTTGTCATGAGAAATATATTTAGATTTGATCCCAAAGGAAATCAGCACTTTTGTTTGCACAAATGCTGTATAATCTTGCTGTAAGCACTGGCAGGTTGACTAGCATGCAGCTAAAGAGAGGGTTTATATTCTTGCTAAATATTGGTGTAGGCATCTGTGAAACTGTAACTATTTGCGCACCACCTTTGCAATGACCAAGAATTAAAGCTATTTTCATCCTGAGTGGGTGAGGTTGTAGATGACTGTACAGAATATTTAGTTTTGCTTGCCAGTAAGAAGGAATCTAACTAATCATATTTCCATTATTGGGGACCATGCCCTTTCAGCTCCTTTCTTTATAAAAATGACTGTAGTGTTAGTCTATATGAGTGTACCTACTAGTTTCAGCACCAAATTAACTATTTCTTTCTTACCTGCTAAACACATTCTAAATGTGTTCTAAAATAAAAGACATTAATTTTTCATTAATTCCAAATTCATGCCAAAGATTCCTTTAGTTTTATGCTTAATTCTTTCTGGTGTTTACCCTTCTGCTCAGTGCCACAGCAGAAGAGCTTGAAAATGAAATAGCATAGAAAGCGGCTCAAACTACCTAAGTATTGAAGTGTTATTTGGAAAATTATATAACCGTAATGCTAATCTAAAATATAATGAAAATAAGTGAAATTAATCATATTTGTAATCACTATAAAATAGATAACATTCAGTTTATTGTTCTGCAAACTTGTCTACATGTCTTGGATTTGAGAAGTTTTACATTCCTTCATTACTGGGAATTAGTTGTTTCTGGCCTGTTTGGTGACCAATAGGATGAGTTCCTTCAGATCAGGCCCCATTTATCCTGGCTCCCTGGAGAATTCTTTCCTTAGAGCACCTTAGGAAGGGCTCCAAACATCTTCTAGCAGTATCTTCGGGAAGATGTTCCTTAAGGCCACTGCTCTCAGGTCACTGCATATTGCTCTTGGCAAATGGCTGACTTCAAATTCACCTGCTGTCCAGGTGTCCTAATAGAAGCCTGACATATTTTTTACCAACTTACTAATGAAAAACATAAAATGCTTTCTGACACATGACATCTAATTTTGAATTTATCTTTGAATTCTAGCTTTTGTCTGAAGCTAGACTATGTACCATAGTCACAGAAGTACATGTGCCAGTGCCTTCAATAAACCAGTCTTTTTACACTATTTCATCCAATTTGCAGCTCACTTGAATGGTGTTTGGCATCTGCAGATGAAGTGGTTCTACCATGACTGTCATTGGCTGCCTTCTGAAATGCACATTACCTGCCAGTTTCTTGACCTCAAAAAAGAGAACTCAGTGAAGAGTTAAGCCTTTAATTAAATACGTTCTGACAATTGTTTTAGTCACTGAAAACTATGATCTCGTTTCTGTTGAATTACAATTATAGCATTGGAGTAAAAAAAATTGCAGACTTTGTGCTGGCTTGTTATAAATATAACATGATGCATACTCTGCTCTCTGTTATTTAACCATATTTGGAGCAGGATGGTCTGCAGGAGCTGTCTTCCACTCTGTGGGTAAAATCCTGTCAGATATTATCCATGCTAATATCAGTTTGCATTCTATTCCAAAGCAGTGGGTAAATGGGTGAACAAAAGGGGATGTCTTGAGTTTAATGCAGTGGTGTAAAACACTTCCCTCTTTCATCTCACTTGATCAGTTTTCAGTGATGAGATTGCTGGACCTTCTTTTCTCTCTGATGCAAATGCACTGCACTATGGTGTCACAGAAGAATCTTATGCAGCATTTCACTTCCTCAGTGTTTACTTTCAAGATTCAACAGCATGCCAGACAAGACTTTATTTTCTCTTGTGTCTCATAAAACCTTGGTGGTTCCAGGTCCCAGAAGTGGCTCCATTTAAGAGCTGTGTCTCTATGCCAGTTCTAATGGGTTAAGATATATTTATTGTCCCAAACCATCACATTTCTGGACAGGCAACAGCAATGATAGCAGTCTAGTCTCTATGAAAGGAGAAACTGGGGCAGCGATGTCATCCTGGTTCTATGACAACAGGACAAATTTCTGGCTCGCATTTGTATTAACACATATCCTGCAAGTTTGGCTCACCTGACATTTACAAACAAAAAACCAAACCAACCAACCAAACAAAAAACCCACAAAAAAGTAAACTTTCCTTAGGGAATGTTCTCACTTAGTATATTAAAATCCTGATTTTCAATTTTGCTCCTTTTGCAATTCTTGATGGACAAGAATTGAAATGTTTGACTTAACTCTGGCAAACCTACATAGTAATTTATTTTTTGTGACCAATCCTTTTTTAGGATTCTCTCCTCTGAAGTCACTCTTGGGAGAGAAATCCTGTTCTAGAATAGCAGTGCAGACACGTGGGATCTATTTGATCTCTTCTTTTAGCCCAAAGTCTGTGTTTACTGGGGAGTGACTTGTTATATTTTGATATAGTAATAGTAGTATTCCACAACCACTAAAATGTTGTCTGAAAAAGCAACCTTTTTTTATTAAGAAAAAACTATGCACAGATCCTTTTTATATGGTTTCTGTAATCCAATTCCCCAGGAAAAAAATCATACTGCATAGGAAAAGATAGTATTATAGAAAATTGCTAAGTTGGATGCTAAAAATACTTTGACAAATGAAAATAGAAAATAATTAAACAACAAAAAAAGGAAGACATTAGAAGGGTTTCAAGTAAGTCTGTAAAGATTGCTTCCACTGCTGCTGTTCACTCCTGGAGCATTTATTAATGGTTTTACTCTGAGACAATTGTGTTTTAATTAATGAAGAACTAAGTGCAGACGTTGACAGAAAACTCCTTGGCTGACTGTAAAGTCACTATGAAAAACAAAACAAAGCCCAAAGCTCCAAACTTTGTGCAATATGCAAAAAGAAAATAACAAACCAGTTTATTTACCATTGAACTTTAAATACAGTTTAGTATTTTAAGGTTAACTCTCTCCACCTCCTTTTGCTCTTGAACTGATGAACAGTAACTTTGTCTAGTACAAACCTAAAATGATTGTTCTGCAAATACAAACGAAAGTTCAGCCTCTTTATATCCTTCCCAGCTCAAGGGTTATCTGGGGAAAAACATGCCTAGAATATTGACCTCAAAACCACCTTCTAATGGCTCTGGGAGTGACTGGCCGCTGTGGGAGACGGACAAAACACTACCGTTGTTCCTGTCAGAAGGAATGTTCATGTTCGGGAAGAGTCGCAGGAGCTACAGTCCCAGGAATGTCACTCTGTACTTGCACTGGCTCCCCCTGGCAGAAGCAGCGCGTGTGTGACCGAGTTTTTTCCCCTCAGATGGTGAAATTCTGCAGGGCTGGAGGCTGCCGCAGGTGAGTGACGTCGTCAGGATAAAGCGATTGATGTAAAACTGAATGTTGGTCATTTAAAAATACATTGGTTTGTATTTCCATGATTTCTGAGTTCTTTGGGGTTTGCCGTGAGCTGCAGCAGAGCACCGTGACAAGGAAGGAATTTGTACAGTGCCATATTCAGTGTGGGGTTTATGTGGGGTTTGGGATCCCTGAATACTCTTTCCAAGAGCAGCTCCCTCACCCGCGGGCGTGAAGGAAAGGTGTCAGCCGTACGCAGCTCCGAACACCCGAGTGTTTGCAGGCCGCTCCGCAGGACAGGTACGAGGGAAGTATGAGGTACGAGGCCCCGGGCAGAGCGTGGCTTTGGCGGGACTCGTGGGTCGGGAAACACAACCCTTAAAATGACCCGCACTTGTTCAAGGGGGGCCGGGTAAGTCTCTAGGGACGAGTGCGAAGGACTGAGTGTCAGGCCACGGCCACCTACGTGAACGGGACACCCAACTGATCGCTCCGCAGCCGCGCCACGTCCGGAGGGAAGGCCGGCCGCGCTCCGCCCCCGCCGCGCTCCGCCCCCGCCGCGCTCCGCCCCCGCCGTCGTTGGTAGGCAACGGCCGCTACGTTCCCAGCGAGCTTAGCGTTGCGTTTCGCCAGGCCACCGGTAGGGGGGGTGCTCGCCGCAGTGGAGTGTGCGCGCCCCGGACATGGACGCAGGTGCGGGGCCGGTGCGGAGCCGGGGAGGAGCCCCGTGAGAGCCCCATGGGGCCCCTGTAGCGGCCGCTGTCGGAGCTGCCCAGGCCCCCGGAGCGCCGGGTCTGACGGGACCACGCAGGCCGTGAGCTCGCGGCCCGGGAAAGGCCGCCGCACGGGCCCTGGGACCCCTCCAAGCCCGCAGCCCCGAGAAGGCCTCTCCCGTGCTTGCGGGGCCGGCCCCGCGCACTGTGCGGTTCGCTGCCGCCGGCCGTGGCCCTCGCCCACCCCCAGGTCGCTTTGGTCCCGGGTGACACGTCGACGGAGATTACTTTCAATCTGTTGTGTGGGTCCAATTCTTACTGTTTTTTTTCTTGAATCAGATGATACAGGAAATCGACTTCGATTCCAGTTGGAGCTGGAGTTCGTTCAATGTCTGGCAAATCCAAACTACCTCAACTGTGAGTACTTAAAGTAAATACCAGGACCCGGAGGACTTAATATAGTTTAATGATGTTTATTGTTACTGGTAATGTTAAATATGGAGAGAGGGCTAAACAAAGAAAAGGTGTTTTCGCAGCATAAAGGTAGTCTGTAAATAATTTGTTTAACAGATGGAATTTTTTTTTTAATGCAAAGTCTTTTGTTAGTTGGAATGCAAAAAAAAAAAAAAGCATTTATTGGTGGAGGAAAAAAATAACAAGTTCAAGTCTGTTATGAAAAAGTAATGTCAAGTTAACAGCATTCCTTTATCTGAAAACAGAATTTTACTAATGTGAATCGTTTCAGGTACTTTACATAACTGTAAATTTGTGTGCAAATTTTGATACTACAGTCAAAAATTTCATTTCAAAAAGCTGTTCCATTCAATGAAAGATACAGACTGTGAGGGAGATGAGACTAATCTATTATTTTGTGGACATAAAAAGCTTATTTTGCCCTGTGTTTTTTTAATTTGCCAAATATAAATTTTTGAAATTTGATTGTAATGAGAAAGTTTTGACTCAGTTGATTTGTTCAAATGTGCAGATTTTTTTCACCCATCTGTAACTGACAATTCCTTATTTGTCGTTTTATTTCAGTTCTTGCACAAAGAGGCTACTTCAAAGATAAAGCTTTTGTAAATTATCTTAAATACTTACTTTATTGGAAAGAACCTGAATATGCAAAATACCTGAAGTAAGTGCTAAATTCCCTTAGGTGTCTGCATTTTAATCGTTTGACGTTGACCTCATTGCATGTCAGGGTTTCATTTCTGCCTGTAAAGTTATTTTTGTCCTTCCCGCAACATAGATTATGCAAGATTATGGTTATATGCCATGTAGATTTTCCTGTTTCCAATAGTCCACATGTAGCAGCAATGGGCAAAATTATAAAAACTTCATGAGTTTTGCATAGAATCTTTCTTTAAAGCCTTAATCTGCACTTTTGATTTGTTTAAAATCAAACTGTTGAACGTTAGGGTAAAAAAGCAGTAAGTACATTTTAAGATGAATTTTGTATTATTGAGGCTTACATGAGAAAAAGGGTGATTTTGTGTTTTTCGAAGTGTGCAAATTCCTTCAGTTTTTGGGAAAATGGTTTTGGTCATCTCCTTTAAGTAGACTTTGGAAACAGGTATTGTAATTGCTATGGGTTTGGTCTATCAAACCAAGCCATTGGGGAAGCTACTCTAAGCAAGCAGGAATGTACTTTTATAAATGGGACTGGATTCCTTGTTTCCTGGCCTGATGCTGCAGTTATCAAGTCATAGTGTGCAGGCTGAAGTGGTTTCACACTTGGGTAAAGCACATATGAGTCAAAACTAAAATAATGACCCACAGAAGGACTGGAGAATCTAGATTTAGTGTCCCTTGTAAAAACCTGTATTAAAGTGTGTTTATTTTTAACCAGGTATCCTCAATGTTTGCATATGCTAGAGCTGCTTCAGTATGAACATTTCCGCAAAGAACTGGTCAATGCTCAGTGTGCCAAATTTATTGATGAGCAACAGATCCTCCACTGGCAGCACTATTCCCGGAAAAGGATGCGCCTCCAGCAGGCACTGGCCGAGCAGCAGCAACAAAACAACACCTCTGTGAAATGAAAAGCACACAGAGTAGTGATGATAAGGTGTACTTTGAAGTTAGTGAAATATTTACAGGAGAGGAATGAACCCTTGTGTAAGTTTGGCTCTGGATTTGTGTCCCTTTTATTTGAATTTATCAAGTGACTGGGGTTGTTTTTGTTTCATCAACTCTTTTAAAAAGACTAATAAACACCTGCAATTTATTTTATAGCATGGACAATTTTGTAAGAGCTTTACTACAATAGTTATTGATTCCTCTTGATTCTGAAAACAAAACCTAGATTTGTTACTTACAAAGTATCACAAAAAAAAGTGTAGCTCTAAAGGCTGTTCCTAGGAAGCCTTTTCCCTGGAGAATAATGATGTGTCTTACAGTGTCACTGAGAACTCCCTGCTGCTTACAGCTCTGGGACAAGCAAAGGTGAAATCATGATAGACAAAGTCAAAATTGTGCAGTTTTTCCCTGAAACCAAGCTGAGCTATTACTTGTCACTTCTGTTTCCCTACCAGTCATTGTTGATGGGAGTTCTGCAGAGTTATCCTTACAGCATTGATAGAAATCAGGAGTGTACAAGGTGAGGACTGGGGAGTGGAGCAGAAATAGGTGCTGATAAACTCTGCAGACAGAGAAGGAAACAAGCTGTAGCTGTCTCTGTTCCATTAAACTCAGCTTCCTTGAATCTTGGCCTCTGCCCATGCAGCAGTGGCTGCTCTGGAGCCTCTTTACACTCCATAGAACAAGAACAGGGTGTGTGGGGAAATGTGCCATTGCTTGGACTATTGGAGAAGCACTTACCATTTACTCTTGTATAGTTTCTGTTGTAAGAACATAGCTCTTGGCAGCTGCCAGGGTTTCAATTTTCATATTTTTAAACTATATTTCTGGTGCATTCATGTTGTATTTCCTGCCATTGTAGGAGCAGGTACTCCCAATTGTTAACCATTAACATGTGATCGGTGACACTACATCTGTCAGTCATCATCTTATCACACTTGGACTGAACAGATAAGCCATTAAATGCCTTTGGCATTGAAAATTTATCTTAACTGTTTTAGTAGTTATGTAGTCAGGCTTAGGAAGGAGGTTTTTCTGTTTCCCCCCTTCCTCCTTACTCACTGTAACTTCGCAGTTACACTTCAGTAAGAGCAGGCTAACCTCAGCTTCTAACATGTGCTCAGCTCCTTTGAAAAGAGGTTGTTCACAAACTCAAGTTTATTTGGACATGAAAGGAAAGATACAGTTTTTTGTTGTAAGATTTTAGTGTAAGGTTTGGACCCAGAATTTAATGACATTATCTTGACTAGACCGAAGCAATTAGTCATGGAAGTTTTAATAAAGGTCAGTGATTCCTTGAAAGGACACTGCAGTAGTTGAGATTACCATCTTCATCAATGATTGACTAATGAGGGCTTTAGTCTTCAGTAAACAACATACGAACAAGCTCTGCTTTAAAACATTCTTCTTCGACCAGCTTCTGAGGCTGAAAGGAGAAGTTCACAATTAAAAAACCTGGTCTAGCCGAGAGCCATTTGTACATACTAACAGTAGCCACATCCAGCAACTGTTGTCCCAGGTAGTGGGGGTGGAACAAGCACGGTGATAACAACTGAAACATTCCTGAGGGTTTTCTGTCTTTAGAAGAGGCATTTCTAAGAAAGTAAGTGCTAAATTAACTAACATGTACAAGTTACAACTTAACCTGCAGTCTGAGTCCAGTGTACTGCTCATAACTTGTTTCACTCCCTGTAGTTCACCCTTTGGCTTTTTCAAAAGTTGAACTGCAAATTAGGCAAGTTAACAATATGTAGCTAAGAAGTTTCTCAGCCCCTCAAGCACTATGAGTCAAGTGCACATATTCCCTTTACTGCATGTTTATTACAGACATTACACAACAAGCAGAATGGTTCTCTCTTGAGGAACTGTTTGAGCAGAAGAGTTGTTCAGAATGCTCTGGTCTCCTTGAACAAGAGAGGGTTCTCAGAGAATACATGTGACTAATTCATTTACAGCCCTAAACTCCTGCCAGGTCCCCATTCTGTAGATCCAGAACAGAAAACAAATCACTTACTGTTCCATATTTAAGTAGTGTAGGCACCGCTGTTAGTTTCAGATTCCTCCTGAATTCATTGTTGGGATCCTTCCAGCTGTTCAGAAAGAAGGCGTTAAGCACAGCTTGTACAGGGGCATTTTGAAGTTAAAATAGCTTCGAAATGATTCAAAGGCCTTTGCCTCACACCTTCCCAACCCTCTTCTCAAAACAAGCATGCAGATAGGTTACGCCAGAGATGGTGAAGACCTCAAAAAATGATTGACTCCTTGCAGAAAAGGACAGCTCAGTCAGTTTTTTCAACAGGTTAACCACCAGTCCACCAACAGACCAAAGTCATCCCATTTGTCAGCATTCAAAGGTACTTACTAGGCTCTATCTCCTACTAGACAGTAGATGAAAACTGACTCATCAGGCAGGTTATGAAGTTCCTTCCTCACAATTGGCTCAGCTAGAAAATAATTTTTAAAATTTGTTAACAGTTGTGCTACAGAATCACATGGATTTACTTGGACCAACAAGGCTGCTAATTAATGTTTTATCTGCTTTAGTTACAGATCTGTATTTTGTTTCACCTGGCTATCCACAAGTTTTTGACTTTATTACATGCTCGAATGCAGACTGGACTTGTGTTTGAGTAAAGGCCAATTTCTTCTCTAACACGAAGAGAAACACTCGTTCTGTCCTGTCCTGGGTGTGGCAGCCCAGCACGGCGCCCACCCTTCTGCAGGGTGACGGTTCCATAACGCACCTTCATACCTGCTCAGGCACGTATGGTCCAGGCATTTCAGTGCGGTGATTTCTGAGAACCGCCTTCACCTGCTGCCGCCGTCGGGCAGGGAACCGCTGCGCCTCGACACGTGCAGTATGGGTGAAACTGATCATAGGACTCACGTCTGCTTATTCGCTGGGCCGTGTACCAGCCTTCGCGAACAGCCCGTGCCGTTCGATGTGGGCAACGAGAAGGGCAGCGCGGCAGCTGCGGGTCACAGCCCGCTCAGCCCCCTCAGTTCACCAGGGGAAACTGCGCCTGGAGCCAGCACTGGGACTGGGGCTGCTGTGCCCGCCCGGCATTTTCCAGAAAGGCACCCGGGGCCTCCTCGGCTTCCCCAGGACCGACACGGCCCATGCCGCAGGCAGGCCATTCCCCTCACGGGCCTCACCCGTCACGCAGTCGGGACACCAGCTCCTGCCCTCGGCGTCCTTATCGCCGCAGAAGAGCGCGAAGATGGGCCGACCGTGGTAGTTCTGCGCCGTCCGCACGAACTCGGGGTACCCGCGGACCTGCATCTCCTCCCAGCCCATGGCGGCAGCGACGGAAGCTCCGCCCCGCCCGGCCCGGCCCGGCCCGTGCGCCNACTCCCGGCGGCCTCTGCGGCGGCGGCGGTGGCGGGGCTGGGTTCGAACGGCGCCTGGTGGGTCCCGGCGCGGCCTGGGCTCCCCGTCCTCCCTCCCGCTTCTCTCCCTTGCGGGAGCGCCCGGGGCCCCCCGGTGCCGGTGCCACCCGGGACGCCGTGAAGGCGCGGGGCGGGAGCAGCCGTGGGCCCTGGGTGGTTGCAGAGAGGCCGCCCCAATCTCTCCGCGGCTCCTCGGGCTGGTTCTCCCTTTGTTACTCACATCAGACCCGGGATTGCTTTTGCGAGTCAGAAATAACGGTTTATTGTTCTCGAATTCACAGCTGTGATCACAAGCAAGGGACAATAGCGGGGTTTGCTCTCGAGCCGATGCGATGGGGCCGAGCAAGACTGCGGTGTCTGATGATGCGTTTGCATCCACCACCCAGCGATACAGGAATGAAGCTAAGGCTTTACAAACACAGGTACCATTTGCCTTTTGCAGGGATGCTAAATTGGTTTTCTTTGTGATTGTAACAAGAAGATGATTCTGACCCACTTCTTGAGACAGCCCAGCAGAGAGTGTCATACTAGCTTTCCTCATGCTGTCACACATAATCTTGACACTGTCCTTTTGTAAGGGTAGAGATCACAATCTATATCATTAATTATTCTCAATAGTCTGTTGTGGTCCAATCCCAGTAGAAAGCTGAGCATGCAGCCACCTGCTTACTCTCTCCCAATTGGGATGAGGAAGAGAACTGGAAGGCAAAAAGTATGAAAAGTTATGGGTTGCGATAAAGGCAGGCTAACAGGAAAAGCAAGTGCTTTTCTGTTTGTGTGTACAAACAAAGTAAAATGAGGAATTCATTCTCTATGTCCCATCAGCAGGCAGGAGTTCAGCCATTTCCATGACTTCAGCACATACAACAGTGTCTTAGGAAGACAAATGCTGTCACCAGTCTCCCCTTTCTCCTTCTTCCCTGCAGCTTTTACTGCTGAACATGCCACAGGGTGTGGAATATCCCTTTTGTCAGCTGGGGTCAGCCATCCAGTTGTTTCCTCTCTAGCTTCTTGTCCACCCCCAGGCTACTCAGTGGTGAGCAGGTGGGGAGCAGAAAAGGCCCTGTGTGAGCACTGCATAGCAGGAATGAAAACATTAGTGTGCTGCTAGCACTGTGTTCAGCACAAATCCAAAACAGTGCCATCATGACAGAGTTGCATCACCTGTGTATAGTGTTCTGTATAACATCAGGGTTTTTTTACACTTTGAACAGCTCCAGTTTAACAGAAATGTTCCTGCAGTTCCAGAGAACTTGGCTCTCAGATTCTCTCACCCCCATCCAATTATAATAGAAAAACTGAAGGCATCCTGTGATCAGAGAAATCTAGTTGGAGGAGAGGAACCCAGCCTGAGAAGCTCTGGGATGTTCTCAGTGGTATCTGAAGAGAGACTGAAATTGGCTGTTCAGCTCGCAAAAAGGGACATCAAACAAAGACGTCTCGAAGAACAAGTAAAACAGCAGATATTTGGAGATGTGGTCAGTAAACCATTGTGGACCCAGAAATCACAACAGCAGAAGACTGAGGTATTTGCAAGTCGAGAAAATAAAAATGCCCTGAAATCTCAGACTCGCTTGACATGTCAGCAGAGGCTCGACCAGCCTTCCAAAGGGGAGTCTGCCCACTCTGACGCCAACGTTTATCTCTGCGTAGTTAAGGAGGGAAAGCCAATACCAGCTGTTGTGGACTCTCCACCCACCCATGACACAGGACCAGACCCCAAGCTGAATTTAAATAAAAAAGAACATCAAAATATGCAGGAAGTCCAGCGTCTACAAAAAGAATTGAGGACCTATGTCCAGAAAATTGAAGAAATTATTAAAAAAGGTGTAAGACTGAACAGTAATTATGTTATATAAATGTACACTAGTTTGTTGATTTTTTCCCCCCCATTTTTTGGGTTGGATTAGAGTTTGTATTTATGTCTGGAGTTTTGAGAACCATCTATTTTGTTGAAAAGTAGATAAAAGATAGAATAGCTAACCAGCTTAAGCTATTGGTTCTTTTGTAATAACTAGCAGGAGGTTTAACCATGCCTAATTTTAAGTCTTTTATCTGCAACTTTGTCATAAAACTAAGGGGTCACATGAGACTGTTTAGTCAAATTCTAAATAGAAACAGGATGTAGAGTTTACAATAACTAATTTGCATTGCTGTTAAAGGAACACCCACAAATATGTGGTTTGGTTCTGCATGGAAGAGGCTTATTACTAAATTATGTGTGTTGGCATGACTTAATTGGGATTTTCACGGGTTAAATTATAAAAGCTTTATATAATATAAAGCTTTAAATTATATAAAGCTTTATATTCTGTGCTTTTTAGGGAGAGATAGAGAACTTCTAGATCCTGAAAACGAGCAGCAGCTTTGCACTAGGAGACAGCAACAAGCTGCACGGTCAGCTCGGTTGCTGTATGTGCTCCAGCAACAGGTAGGAACCAGGATTTTAAACTGGGATGCATAGTAGCTTAGTTTGTTGTGATGAATTTGTCAGAAACTAACTGAAGCAAAAGAAATTCAATCAAGTCGTCTCAGAACATGCATGGCATTCTAGTTTAGATCTGAATGGTGTGACTAATTTCCCTCATGGCTGGACAGAGAGGTGAGCATCACTGTTGGAAAATTTGGACTTTCACTCAGATGCTACAGTGAAAATCTCTTGTTCCTTTATAGAAATGGAACTAATTCTGACTGACTTGCTCCTCTCTGTCTCCTTTCTTGATAAACAGGTAAAAGAAGTTCAGGACGATTTAGAGAAACTGAGTCCTCATACAATCAAACATACTAAAAAGGTAAGATGTAATTATCCTTCAGGCTGTAAGTGACTTATTGACAGAGTCTTCTGGATAATTGAGTTTGATTGTTTAAGGTGCAGCCGATCCCTCTCCAGAAAGGAGATTTCCTTTGTATCTTATGCATTTCATCTCTTTCTCTGAGAAGTATGGCTCACGTGGCCTTGTACTGCTTTTGCTGCTTCCCTCTTCTCCTCAGCTCTCATCTGCAGTAAATGAGAGGAAAGTGGTTGGTCTTCTGCATTTATGTGGCTTCTAATTCCTTCTTCATTCCAATTCCTTTTTGCAATAACAATGTGTTCTACTCTTGACCACTTTTTTAAACTTCTGGTTGATGACAGTCAGTCTTACCAACGTTCTTTCTGATTTTCTTCTCTGTGCAGCACCTTTCAGAGGAATGGCTGAGATCATGCCTACAGTCTGGCCAATGTTACCCTGTTGTTCTCTTGTGCTTTTTTGATCACCTGCATTTTCTTCTGTAACAAAACATGGAGGATTGAGAATATTCTTGTTTGTGCAATTATTGCACGTTATGCTCCAGCCAGGTGTAGATGACTACAGTTCTGTGTTGGCACAGGTAGTAGAAACGTCATGACCTGCTATACCCAGGCTGTTTTACGTGAAGCCAGCATGACATTGATAGGAGTACTCTTGTGAGGAATCTCAAATAAATTACTTCTATGTCTGTTTTGTTTTGTCTCACAAATGGTTTAATATCAATCAAAATTATTCCAAGCCTGAGTGTTTCTGCATGAAATTTCAGCAACAATTCTTTCAATAGTGTAGGTATCCATAGAAACTATAGTTATTAAAGCATTTATTTATTTTTTATTTTTCCAGTCTCAAGCAGTATCCAGGTTGGCAGCAGCACACAGAGGAGCTGTACGAACCTTGCAGGCTTTTGCCAATCAGTTTACAGATCAAACAGTTGAGCAGATTCCTACCCACTACAAGGAACTGGGCAATCTCATTCGACAGCTCTCTCTCTGCTCCGCCAAACTAGAAGGGGATTCTTCCATTTCTGAAGTTATCATAGATATTTTGCTGCAAGTTGAGGTAGGAAAAAAACATTTGTTTTTGCTAGGGCAGGAAAGATGTAGTGAACTATGAGATTGTGTTAATGAAATGGCAGAATATATTACTGGTTTTGTTTCTATTTTTTTAAAGGCCATATTTTCTAACGTAAAAATGTACTTCTAATGTTCCTAATGAATGGTGGTCTAAAAGAGAGGTGCATCCTAAGCACAGAAGCTACCTGCTGCTGGTCTTATTGATGCTGTTCTTATCTTTCTTTGCTGTCCTGGTCAAATGAAGACTGGTACTGATAGTGGTAACAAAGCACCAGTTTCTAGTTCATTAGTCATTTTCAGGACTGAGAGAATTCATTTTATACTTAGGTGTGCATTAAGTATTTATTACTCTGGATGCATGCTTTAGTCATCAGCATCAGTGATGAGCACCTGAGCATCTCATATGGTGGTGGGTGCAGAGTTGTCCAGGCAGAAGATAAAGTTGTGGGTACAAGAGTTACTTGATTCTTTGCCCTTCAGATATCTTTTTCAGTGTTATCTGATGACTTATACATGTCATTGGTATCAGAGAAAAGTTCATGTTGCCTGCTGCATGAATAAAAAAAAGCAGTACCAGAGCCATAAGATACTTCCCTTAAAATACTGTTAAAACTGTATTTTTACATAAGAGCTGTGTTTTTAATTTTAGTGTTATGACCTGCTTATGAGAACAGTAACAGTGCTAACTGCCTGGGAATGGGAAAGGAAGTAGTTGTTTAAGTTTGGACATAGCTTTGGAAGAAGTTTCTGTGTTAGTATAGTCTTGTGACCGTGGGGTTTTTGTTGGTCTGTAGCCCTTGTGTTCAATTCTTTTTGAACATTGTGTAAGCAAATGGTTTGCTGGAGCCAGTTGTAATTACAAAAATGTAAGCCTTTTCAATAAGGTTTAAGTTAATAATATGAAAAAGCTTCAACACGAACAAGCTATCAGGAATAATCACCGTCTGAAGAAAAACCAAAACAAAACCAGACCGAAAAATCTCCAGCTGCTTAGAATGTCTTGAATTTAGTTTTCATTACATCAGATTTACTAAGAGAGTAATTAAAACTCTAACTATTTGGTACAGGATCTGAATTCACTGCTGGAAAACAAGCAAACACCAAAAACAGTGAAGAAATGTATTTCAGCTTCTCAGGCCAAATCTCCAAGGAACACAAAGACATTTCCAGCCAGAAAGCACCTTCTGTCTCCAAAAGGAGAGAACAAACCTCTCACCTTAAAGGGACAGCATGGACAAGAGTCTAAAAAACCTCCATGTGCCAGGAGTCTCTTGGCAGGTTTGTATTTTGAATTACTAAATAATTTTTATCACTTAACTTCCCATCTGCAGTTCAATTTTTTAGTATGGTATTGTTGGTCAGATGTTAGTAAAACAGTCTAACAAAAACCAGTCTGTGGTTGTTTAACTGTTCATACTGAAAAGTTATTCTGTAGCTTTGGCTCAGAATTCCCTTGGTTGGTACAATTTCTCTACTTCTGGGAGCAGTGGCTACTTTATCCTGGCAGTTCATTACTGTTAATGTCTTTTGCACGACTGTCATTTTTGTACCTAGAGACACATTAACTGATGGTTAAGCTAAAGACTTGAGGGTTTTCACCACTATCTTGCAATGCAACTCTTTGGAGTTGGCTTTCTCCAAAACACTGATACGTTGCAAATATTTCAGCAGTTCAACAGGCAAACAGTTGTACTCATACATTACACAATAAATACCAAGAAGAAAGTGGCCCACCTACTCCAGTGAGAAATGCCATTTTGCAAGGAAGCACAGATGCACTGGTGAGAGCTAGAGCTGTAAAAAAAGAGTCTGTCCATGAAAGTGGTGCTTTGAAGAAGAAAGATGTGTTATTGCCTTCAAAACCACAGGTATGGAAGTGATAAATCATTTAGGCTGTCTTCTACTTGTGCTCTGGGATTTGTTACATAATACAAGACACTGTCCAAGCTTTGCACTTCCTCACAATTTTGCTATTCTGAGCTAGGAGACATAGGGGGATAAACTGTGTCATCTGCCTGTTATTTCTAGTGGTTATGACTATTTTAGCAAATGTTTTTCGAAAACAGTGTTTACTGTTCCTTGGAAATACACTCTACAACTAGAAACAACAGAATTGGTAAGGAAAATGCTCACTGAAACTAGTTTCATGTTTGAAATTAGTGTGGTTTTTTTTAATTTGAAATTAAAGCTGAAGTATCTTCCTCCTATGGTCATCCTCTGTCACAAAAAATGCACTCAGCAGTAATATAGTGCTCATGTTAGTAGGAGAATGTAAGTTACTTAGGCTGACTTAATTGATAACAGAAATGATAAAACTTCACTATACAATTTCTGGTTTCTGCTAGGTCCTTGCAACCAGAAAGAAGCTCCATAGTGCAAACAAAACAGTTCTTAAAAGACTAGGGGTATATTTTGCTAATAAGTGTATTTTTCTTTTATTACTTCCTCCGAGTGTCACTTTTAACTAGGAAAATCAAATCTGACACAGTAACATAGATGTATGCTTATGTAACTTTTACTGCTTCCTATCCCTGTGGATCAATGAGGATCGTGGGCAGAAAGGTTAAGCATTTCAATAATTCTTTTAGAGGGGAGGAGTCTAAGCGACCTTGTAACAAATATAAGTGTGGGAATATTATAATTTTGTGCCTGAATACAATGTTACCTTGGAAACCTTCTATTTGGATTTATTAATAGTTAACATAGAGTCTAATTCTAAAAAATCAAAAATAAGTTTTTTCCCCATGAAGAGCAACACTGGAAAAGTTGGAACTGTTTGCAAAAGTAATAGTTGCAGGATTAAGCATACGTTCTGTACGGGCACAGCTATACTTCCCTTTAAAGCACTTGTAAAACCTTCACATACATCAGCTGCAGTAAAAACAGCAGGCATGATTTCAAGACAAAGTCTGAAGCAGAATACAAAAATACTTTAAAAATTCAACAACTGAAATATGTGTTTTTAATGTGATCATGTTAATTTCAAGGGAATGCTAAAATCTTTGAAGTCAAGATGGGCACATCCTCCAGGAAAGCATGCCCGATTTCGAGAACCAACTATAGCTTTCCAACTAAAAGAGAACAAGAGACCTGTTAAGGAGAACAAAATGCTCTGCGTGCCTTCAAAGCCTCCACCTCGGTGTGTTTCACCTAAGAGGTATGTTTGCAGTGCCCTGGCACCCACCTTTGCCCTGCTTCCCAGTGGAAATGCTTCTGGATCTGTGCTAGTGACTAGGATAGAGTTGGCGTGGCTTCAGTCCAGTGGCACAGCACAGCTTGCTGTCACACAGCCGCTCTCCTTCCCCACTTGGCCCAGAGCAGCCCCATTCCCTAAAGCCTGGGAAGAGCCAGGGCTTTAGTCTTTTGCCTGAGTTTGCTGCCTGGGAGTCAAGGCCAAACTGTGCAAGGCAGGGCAGTGACAAAACACAGGAGGCAGAGTGAGTATTCTCAGCACTGCATTAAGAAGGTAAATACTATCTCCCTGTTCCAGAAGGACAAGATACATATATTTGTCCTAGACAATAATGAAGTGCAGGTTTGTTTACTCTAAACTCTATTGAATATCCTGTTAGACAGGGGTCTCCAAGTTTAGTTTGATTTGGGACTGGTGTTTGTGGCATTTGAAGCAGGAGATCCAGGTGTTGATCTGTACTAGGCAGTGTGCATGGTAAGATGAGGAGCTCATTTCTCTGGACAGTATCTGTGGATAGACATGTAGTTCTGTTTGTCAACAGCAGAAGCATGATTCAAGATCCCTCATTCTCAACAGAATTTTTTGGCTCATATGGTCTTAAAAATCTATTAATTTTCTCTCAAGTTTCTTGTAACTCTTCCAAGCTAATACTGGAAATCACACTATTTCATTCTTCAGTTGTTAGAATGTACATTTTGTGACTCTTTATGCTCCTGTGCTGTTTTTGAAGACTAGCAAGGCTTGAAGCAAAAAATTCAAGAGGAGTGAAGGTTCTAACTGACCTTTGCAGAGGAGAAATGGAAAAAATACAAAAGTTAAGGTAATGACTTACTTTGAGAAATCTCGTAAGGGGTGTCAGATCTGATCTGATATCTCCCCACTCCCAAGAGTGCCCCTAAAAATAGATCTATGTAGTTTGGTGTTTTAAATTATTGTTGTCATACCAGGTTTCAGAGTGGCATTGTCATTTGTTCTCCTTTGTGCAGGTCACGAACTGTTTCTCCAGCCCAGTGTGCAGACAAAGCTGGGAAGGAGGTACGGGAGTGGTCAGAGCCTCTGTTAGACAGGACACAGGTAGTACAGACAAGCTCATGCCACTGGGTGAATGATGCCTTGAGAGCTGTCAAACGTTTATAAAGGGGCAACAAACAGTTTCTTTTCAACTTAATGCAAGTTACTTTTGTTTTGGTTTGGGTTTTTTTCTTTCTTTCTTGTATTGGGTTTGTGTCTTTTTGTTTTCTGTGGCATTTGTTTTTGGGGTTTGTTTTTTTAAGTAGCAGGTTGCAACAAATGCAGATATTCTGAGTGAAAAGCTATTGGATGATCTTTTGGAAGATACTGCTCAGGAACTGTGGAGCATGGATCAGCATGAGAGACTCCAGACCGAGGCCCTGCCTGTAGCTGACACTCATAGCCTGGAGTCAATGTTGCAAAGAATGGAAGAAATTGAAGTAAGATTTTCTGTCTTGGTTGGTCTCATTAGTGTCAATTTCTTATTTACTGTCCATAAATTATAGTATCTGTAAGTATCTACATTCTTAAATGAAGCAAGGTCTGACTGGATCAGTGTCTGAGATCAAAGACCTGGATGGAGTTTGTGCTTCCAGAAAACACAGTGTAAAAACAGAAGCAGAGTGTTTGATGAATCTGTTGCTGTAAAGTTGGCAGACTTGAGTTTGCATCCCATCTCAAGACTTTGTGGCTTAAATCATTGTATGTGAATGGGAGAATCAGTATGGTGATTGTGTTGATTGTCTAGTAGATTGGAAAGTATTGTAATATTAATTTGAATTTTTCCCTTTTGTGTGCTATAGAATCTCAGTATTCTAGTAGCATGGCCATCTTGAGGAAATATGCCCTGACAATCCACAGTATTTCACAACATGGAGGAATCTTATAAATACATGGTTATCTGTGCCTTGTATTCATCTTTCTATATAAATATTCATAAGGTTATCATTTACTTGACTTGAGCGTTCTCATATATTGCTTTCTTAAAGTTTTCTTCTATCAGTTTTTTCGTAGTTTCTGGTTTGAGTTGCATTTTGACCTTCTTGTTCTCTGAAATTTATTGTGACTTAGAACTACTCAGTTTAGTGCCATTTACTTGTAGAGATCTGTTCATCAGTTGGAAGTGTGAAGCTGACATCCTGCAGTGTCCTTGTCCCTGAGGCACTGGACCACCCATTTGGATTTACTGTTGGTGAGACAGGAGCAGCTTGAGCACCCTTCAGTTGTTTGGCCAAGGGCTGTTGGTCAGAAATGGGAGGACTTCCCATGGGACTGGCAATTAATTTTGTATTTGCGTATGGCATTTTGAAGATAAATGTTTGTGTTTTCAATCCCCCACCCCTTTTCTGTGTTGTGTTACCAGCCAAAATAAGCCTGCTTTGCCCAAGGAGGATCATGACTTGCTTTGCTGTTAGTGATAATCAGTACAGCTGAGCTGCCAGGCACATGGTTGACTGGGTGATGCTATGTTTTCCATCACAGATGTACCAGGAGGCTGTCCGCAGGAGAGTGTCCCAGATTGTCTACAGTGACTCCCAGTTCTGGGCCCAGGAAGATAAAATGGGTAATTGTCTTTTTAAATACAACTTGGTTTCTCTATAATCTGTAGGTTTAAATTCAGGTGTTTTGAAAGCAAGGTCATTGGATTATGTGTGATCAAATAGCACCGCTTGGACACATTTTTTACCATAGGTGCTTCTTTCAGAGGACAGTTTCTAAGATGTAGTTCTAAAATCAATACTTTATCAACATTCCTTTTCTTTATCCTATAGTTTGATTGAGTAGTACGGTGAAGATACATTGATTTTCCATTAGATCACATACAACTTTACTGAAACTGGGTTGTTTAACACAAGTTGGAAAATCTCACAGTAAGACTGGTGAAGATTTACCCCAAATCTTTATGGATTCTTTTTCCATGTCTTGGATTTACTGCTGAGTTTAATAGACTGTGCTATTTTTACAGTGGTATTTTCTATCTCTCTGCTAGAAGTACCCACTGGAAACACAAATGATTTATACTAAAGGTAGTATTTCTAAAATGCTCAGCTTTAATACACTGAGCTGAATTTATGTTTTTTCTCACTTTGAATACTTTTAAGGGGAAGTCCTTCAGATAAGTAAAGAAACAAAAGTCTTTGTGAGGACAACCTGCAGAAGATGTAGTTTTTCTCTTTCAAAAAACCAATTTAAAATAGTATTTTCTTCCTTCTAGAACAACAAATGGCATCAACAGCTAAAAAGCTTACATCTCCTCATCCAATTCAGATAACCAAATTAACTGGACACACAGAGCTGGAAACAGACATTTTATTTGAAAAACCTTTTGATAGCACGTAAGTGGAATATTTGGCCCTAGACTAAACTGTGGTGCACAAGATCTATGTGACTTCATTGTAGTGTTTTCATTACATTGACTCTTTAAAAAGAGACTTAAAAATTTAGTTCTCTCTTGATGATTATTTTATATTTTCAGTGATATTGATGAAAACAAAGAAGCAGAGGAGAAATTGCAGACTGGAAATGACATTCTGCAGCCCTTGCCTCTGAATTCTCTACAGAAAGCATATTCTGTGTCTCTCTCTGTGCCAAGCAATGTGCTCCAGAGCATCTTGGATTATAACAGCAGATACAAGCATCATTTAAAGCTTATTTCCCATGAACTGGTGGGCAGTTTCAATCCATGGCAGATTGCTGAGAGGTATATGAACTATCTTTGTGGTTTGGAAGTGAATGACTGGAATTTGAAATCTGACTTTCTGAACCTTTTCCTTCTACTTTTTTTCCCTCCCTCTCCCTTAGTCTTGCAGAGCAACTGACAGAAGAAGCCCTGTGTGATGTGGCAGCAGAGCTGCAGGATGTTTGTGAGGACTATGCAGAAGCTGTGTTCACGTCAGAGTTTTTGCAGCCAGTGCAGTGAATTCTTTCCCACCTGCCCCATCAACTTCAGCCTCAGTCTGACAGTCTGAGATTTTCTGCATTGGATCTCCATCAAGGATTCATCTCAGGTTTTTATAAAACCATTATAATGGTTCTCCTTTTCAGAAAGAACTTCCTTAATTTTCCTTTTATTATCTAATCACCTTAGCACATGCTACACTGGGGTGAGTTCTTTTGGGAATGTGGCAATCCAGTAAAGGATTCTCATGGCACAGCACAAATAGATGCACTTGTCACTGGCTGTAGTTGCAGGCTTGCTTGGGCACTTGCCCTCAGCTTCAGAATGGAGTTCCTGAGCACCTCTAGTACATCGTGCACAGGCAAAACGAGACTTTTCAATAGAAGCATGTGATAGAGATCTTACTTTCTTTTTCTCAAACCAGTCTGAAATGTTACATTTTTATCAGCATTTAGTGATTCAACCCCACATTCCTTTCTCTTAAAAATCCATCCCATTGAAATCAAGAACAACAAAATAAATGAGCAATTGGTATTTCTGCAACATTAAATTAACTTGTTTCAAGTAATCAAGGTACTAGTTTGAGTTACATCTGGACTCAGAGCAATGAGTAATAATTACTTAGGTAGTATACTAGGGAAATGCAAATTCAACCCTTGAGGTAACCCAAAGAACAATATGACAGTCTGTTTCCTTTGTCAATTTTTTTTCTCCAATAATGTTCAATCTATAACACATACATTTTTAACCTTCTAAGATTATTTTTATTTCCTCTAATTAGAACATATATTTTAAAAATAATTTTGTTTCTATTGAAGCCTGGTTTACTATTTCAATTGTCTTCAAATTTACATCAAATGTAATGATGTAAATGTTACTGCTGAAGTGGGACTTTGCTTATATGTGATTTCTGTAACTTAAAACAGTTGATTTCTAAAATTATAAGTCAAAAATATTAAAACTAGTGTCTGTATATATGCATGTGAAAGTATTTTGAAGATGTTTTATTTTTTAATAAACAACACTTGTTTCTTATTACTGAACAGTGTTTTTAATTTAAGATAACTTCCCTCTGAATCTGTACACAGCATAATCTATGATTCTATATATCCATGGTCTTTCTCTAGGATTGTTTTTGTTGGTGGCTTAGTGACACTGTAGCACTTCTGGGAAAGCAATCCTTGTCAATTCTTTTAAACAGGACTTGTGTCCAACAGCAGAGGCAATGTGGCTCGAGGGCAAATTACAGCATGTAGTAGCACTGTCAGCCATAGCTGTGGGAAGGTGAACCACAGTTGACTTGCAGCTGGCTCTGGAAGTGGGAACTGCTGGGTGTTCTGGCTATCTATTCCACTTAAGGCTCAAGCAAAACCACTTAACTCACCATGTTCTCAGGGGTATTTGCTGTGGCTCTTGAATGAACTGCTAAGTAATACCCCTAGCAAATCATGTAATTATCTTTATACCTACCAAGTTAGTGTTGGCACAGAGCTTGCAAGTTGCTTTTGGACTTGGTTGCATTGTGTTTGCTTGGTTCTTTAATTGTAGGATTTTTGGGGCAAAACTTTTGTTCACTGCCCTTTATTTGGTGGGGTTCTGACACACGGTAGTAACATACAATCCCTCCTAAGCTCTCTGCCAGCCTCCTCCTGTTGTTTCTCCAAGAAGGGCTGCGACTTAAGACGTTCCTTAAGATGACTTTCTCCCGGTTATTGGGGGTTCTGGAGAAGTTGGCTTCTCTGTTTTTAGAGATATGCTGCTAGCAAGGCTTTTGAAGAGGGACGAACCCTGGAAGTTCCCTGATTCAGCTTTCAGCAGACTCTAAGCCACTTGCCTACGGCTGACTTCACAGGCAGCTTTGCAGTTCTTCAGCCACTGCATTGACATGGAGCTTGCCAACACCCGGAGGAATTTGCTGTTAAAATCCAGAGCAGCCGCTCGCAGGAGCGGCTTGCAGGGGCAGTGCTGCAGGAGCAGCAGAGCCGTGCGCGCCCCAGCACCGCGGGCCGGGGCAGGGACAGCGTCACTCGGCCCGCCGGACAGCTGAGGGCGGGAGCCGGGCACGGTGCGGGGCAGCAGCGGGCGCGAGGCTCAACCCCTTCCTGCTCTGCCCGTCCGCAGCTCCGAGGGGGGCCGAGGCGGCGAGGGAGCCGCGACCCCTCCCCGGCTGGCGTGTCGTGAGGGCTGCGGGTGAGGCGAGCTCCAGGCGGAGGGTCGCTGCCGGCAGCGCCGGGCCGATACCTGCCGCCAAGCCCTTGCCGAGGGCGGGGTGCTGCTCGCACCTCGCGCCCGCTCTCTCCAGGCCGTTTATGCGCAGCCACGTCCCCGTGCTGGCCCAGCCCGGCCCCCGCTCTCCGCGGAGCCGCTCACTGCGCCTTTAGCGACGGCGGCTGCGCCTTTAGCGGCGGGCGGGCGGGCGGCACCGGGCGGCGGCGGCGTCTCCCGGCCGCGTCTCTCAGCGCCGCAGGCACGGGGGCGGCGCGGGGCCTCTGCTGAAAGCCGATGGGGCACCGGAGAGCAGGGTGCCGGAGCGCCCAGCGGGCGAACACCTGACACGGCTGGGGACGGCTTGGCTGCGAGCGGGCAGCCTTGAAATGGCGAAAGCTCCACTCCCAGGTAAGTGCTGAGCCCGCGCGGCGAAATGGGGCAGTACCGAGGGGAGAGCGAGGCCCCTGGGGCGGGATGGGGCGGCCCCGAGGGGAGCGCAGGGCCCCGGGGGCGCGGCGGGGATGAGGCTCCGGCACGTTCCCCGCCCACCCGCGGGTCCGTGGCAGCCCCGTCTCCGCGCCCTTCGCCGTCGGCCCCGCGGAGCGGTGAAGGTAAACTCGTCTGAACGAGGCGCGGGTACATTTGTCCTCCTCGTCGTTATCGAGCACGGTCCGCTCTGCCTTCGGCGCCCGCATCTGCCGGTGGTGTGGTCGCGGCACGGCCGTGCGGGTCTGCGGGGGCATCGCGGGCGCCCGCGCCTGTCGCCGCTGCCCGGCCTCCTCCCCGCGCTCTGGCGGTGCTGGTCCGGGAAGGGTCTCTCTCAACTCCGGGGCAATTCCGTGTCTGCCGCCTGGTTGGGTCAGTGCTCGCTGCCGCCCACTCGAGAGGAGCAGACCGGGAGGCAGCAGCTGTGATCGGAGAACAATACAGGTGTGCTGTTGGGTGGAATTTGCCGAAAGCCTGCGCTATGCCTTGCCCATTCACGTAACTCGTGCTTCCTCCGGAGCCTGAGCAGTGTGGAGCTTGGAGGTGCGTTGGCTGGGACTGATACTAGGGCTTGAGGATGCTCAGAAGCAGCAGCACCCTGATGTCCCGTGCCTGATGGCAGGTTAAGCCTGAATGAAGTAGCGTATGTTCTGTGTGCACGAAGGCCAGAGGAAATGAGAGTGCAGTTGCTGATGTAGAAGTGGTTTTCTTCTAGGGTGCACGCAGAACCCATTGCTTTTGCAGGTGAAGGCCTAACTGCTACGACTGAATGGTTAGTATGTGATACTCACCTGGTGTTTGGTGCCAGGTCTGGACACAGCTTTACAGCAGCATGGCAATATTAAAGCTAAACCCAAAAGGGTTTTTTTTTTCAGAACTCTTTATTTCTTTCCTCCCCCAAAATAAGCATGGATTGGTGGCAGCCCAGAGATGTAACACTCAGGAGCGTGAGAGCATTCATAATTTCAGAGGATGCAAATGTGGGATTGAACTAAGTGTTTCTGTTC
The DNA here is from genome assembly GCA_013390045.1 of Picathartes gymnocephalus. Classification (NCBI taxonomy): domain Eukaryota; kingdom Metazoa; phylum Chordata; class Aves; order Passeriformes; family Picathartidae; genus Picathartes; species Picathartes gymnocephalus. The sequence continues at coordinate 17,374 of WEKY01008910.1, read as the reverse complement.
CATCTTTGAAAGATGAAGAAGTAATCAAATGGAGGAAAAGTCTCATGATTTTTTTTCCTTGGCATTAGTTTGCAGTTCCTTTTAAGTTTGATAGGAAAATAAGGGGGCATTGCTTTTCCTTTCTGTGATACATGAGTAATGCAGCCTGCATACATAGCTTGCGTGTTCACATACAATTTTGCACAGGAATTTTCAAGCGTAGTACTTGACTTGGATGTGATTTCACTGACAAAATATGTATTTTGATACAAGCTTTGTGATGTCACTACTTATTGCAAAGAGAAGTAAGAGTAGACCATTTACAAAGGAGGTCTGGAAGAAACTATCTGGTCTAGGCGTAGGGAAATTATACTGCTTTTATAAATTGAGCATACCGAGTTTATTAATGTGAGCTCTAATATGCACAAATATAAAAATACTGCATTTTTTGCTTGTATGTATCCTACCTTGCAGCCCTTGCCAGTGCTGTAGCCTTACCTCAAATAGAAAGGAAGACCAAAATTGTAGTGAAAAGATGCTGTTTGCTCACTGTTGAATGTCAGGTGTGCTTTTAAAGGGTTTTTAGATATGGTCCACACTTGACTTGTTTGAGTAGCCAGATCTCACCTAGTGAACTCCAGACCTTAAGCACTTGAAGAAGTCCCTGTTCAGAAAAGCTTGGTCATTTGCAAGAGTGTAGATTGTAAAACCAGAGACAACTGCAGATCACTACCTGACATGTCCCTGTGGGAGTGGTAGGGTATCTGCTCTTCATGTCCAACTTCATTTTTAACAGAGCACAGTGACTCAAAAATGCCAGATCCTCCTCAGAAAGCCAGAATCTCTGTACTATGAAAATAGAGACTTTCAGATGTGTTGCAGGCAGTCCACCTACAGTCATTGCAGGAAAAGGTTAGAGAATATTCATATCTTCTCTGGTTTTGGGGAGTCAGTTTGGAGGAGCTGATGACACTGCTGAGAGGGAGGGTGAAGTTAATTTCTGCTGTGGGGAAGCTGGCGTCTGAAGCATTAAGAAACAGCTCTGGGAGATGTACCATGTTTACAGGAAAGTTTGATCTAGGATTTGAAGTCTAAATAGTCATGTTAAACCTCTTTTCTCTCTTCTTCCACCTCACTAGTAATCCTGTAAAGTGCAAGACTGCAAATGTCACTGGTACCATAAAATAGAGGCTTAAAGTCCTGCATGGCTTAGTTTCTTGATTTGTTTCCTGTACTCAGTATTCAAATACATGCCCATCCTTACCGACTGCTGCAGAACTGCCAGTGAGGGGGTATACAGAGTAGACAACCAGGGCTTTCTTGCTGTGAAATTGCTGTGAGATGAAAGACACTGAATGAGGAATGAGAGAGAAGAGCTGGTTGCGTTGGGCACTTCTGACCACTGTGGCATTTGGACTTCTGCATCAGTTAGGTCTTTCACTACTTGACAAGAGAACCTGCAATTTGTGTGGACTTTTTTCTGTCTGTAACTATGTCTGGCTTTGTCAGCTGTGTATTTTGCCAAGGGAACTTGATGTATTGACTTGGTCTTCCACTTTTTTCTTCTCCCATCCCCTTTGGCCTTTTATGTTCTCTCTGCCCTCTCTCTCATCTCCCACTGTTATTTTTCTCCCTCTCCTCCTTTAGCCTCAGAGTTTCGTGGGCCCCCCCTGCAGGACCACCCTCAGCCCCTTCCACTGAGTGTGCTTAATTTCACCTTCAGCTGATTTCATTTCAGTTTCAGTCTCTGATGCAGATTCATTCTCTGATCTTGCATGAGTTCTGTGTGGCCCTGCTATCAATGATGGCAAATATAGTCCGTCTTTTTTGGTGGTCAGTGTGCAGGCAAGGACTTCCTCTGATCAGCATCTCCCTCTGTCTTCTATGAGCTCCTGAGTGTTAGGAATGCCTCCAGTAGTTAAATTCACATCCTCGTAACAGGCATCTTCAGTTTTACATAAGAAATAAAATATAACTAGAAAACAGTAGTGGGTGAACTTGGCCTCCAGTAAGTCTTAACTGCATAGTCACTAGGTAACACTGTGTGGGTTGCTCTGTTAAATCACTTAATCGGTAGGCAAGAAGCATCTGAAACCAGCAAAACAGAAAGAAGTATTATTATGCAACAGCAGTCAGTAGAATAGCAAAGGTCATTTCTCCTACCCAGCATCTCTATCTAAATGGAGAAATTACTTGCACTTTTTAATTTTATTAGGAAAACTGTGCCTGAATTCAAAATGGTACACTTCTAAAACAAGTGTTGACAAGTGGAAATGTTTTAATCTGTGCAATACAGTCTATTTTTAATTCTTTTAAAATTGAGATTAATTCAGTCCCCAAGATTTGACTGTGTCAAAGACTGAGTTTCCAGTAGCTATGAGAGCACTGTGTGCTGTTTCATCTCTGTCTAGGTGTGGTGATAATATTCAGGAGTGCTTTTTTTTATGATTGCCTGTCTTCTGGCATGTGCTTATGTCTAGGCTTGATTGGAAACTGGAAAATGTTTGTTACCAAGCAAAAGATGTAGAAAAAGGCTGGGCCTGCTGCAAAGCTTGAAATATGTGATAATATGACAGTGAAGTGAATGATATTGAATTAGTTTTACAGTAAAGCCCAGTGCTGTAATTGCATCCAATGAAAACTGCTGCCTTTATCCCAAGCTGCTTGAATACATCTTCCTGGCAAGTCTGGTGTGAGCACACCTGACCTGGGAAGGCCTCTAGAACAAGCCTGTGATGCTGCCAGTACACAAGGGGCTGGTATGACTGGCATTTGGGTCATCCTGCTTGCTTTCCGTCTGTCCTGTTTGCCTGACAAGGTAGCCAGTGATATGTGCATTGGTAAGGAGAAGAGGGAGATGCTGGAGTGACTCTTAAACTGATGTTTTTGGACTGAGCCTACTGTGCTTCTACTCTGCCCTCACAAATATGTTTCATGAATGACATCACTACTCTTTCATTCCCAAAATGTATGTGCTGGTCCTGCTTGGGAAGTGCTTCTGTAAACAGTGATGTGATGACTCCAGTTATGGTTTTCTTTTTCAGTTGCAGTAAGTGTTTTTAAAAGCTATTTCAAAATGAGGAGAAGGCAGAACCAGTGAAGAAAGGTAACATGGCTGTGGTTTCACAGCAGGGCTAGCTTTCTTCCTGCTGCATTTGAAAATGATTTTTCTGCTGATTAGATCCAGTAGCAGATTCAATCCCTGTGTCTTGGCGAAGTGTGCTTCTGCTAGAGGACATCATTTCCACAGGAAAACATTCCTTCCTTTTTCCAGAAGATATTCTTGTGCTCTCCACACATTTCACCTCCACGCGTATGGCACCTAAGGACTTGGTGCCTGTAGTGTGTAGTGTTGCTTTGTGCTGTCAGAATTGATGCCAGTTACTGGAATGGAAATGGAAAGTAGATGTCTTTTCTTCTCCTGACTTGGTATGCATTTTAAATACTATCTTCGCTTAACAAGTAATATTGAAGCAGCATTTTTGGTACTGGTAGCAGAACATGTGTTTAGTGTTGAGTGACAATGGTGAGCTGTTCTGTCTTAGGATGCTTGAGACTTACAGGATGAGTGTGTTTTGGACACCAGGCCTTCCAGAGGGTATAGGAAAGTGATTAAAGTCAGGAATCAACAGCATTAACTATTCAGTTTCCAGAGGAAAACCTTTATTTCTTAAAGTGTTTTGCAGAGCCTCTTCAGCCTTACTTCACTTCTTGCCTGTTTTTCTGTTTCCATTTCCTTAGTCCTGAGAATGTTTGCTAGAGACCAGTAGGGTCACTTTAATTCCTTTTGTGTTTTTCTTTTTTTTTT
>WEKY01008907.1:159253-209544 GCA_013390045.1 Picathartes gymnocephalus | reverse complement strand
CAAGTTACAGTTGTGAATAAGACTAATATTAAATTTTAAATTTTACTCTTTTATTAGTGGATTTTGGTTTGTGATTCTTGTAAAAGAAAAAACAAACCCAAGTGCTTCACTGAATCTTAACAGATGCATATGCTATGTGTATGGCATAAAAGTGCTACCCTTCTAGCTAGTCAGTGCAATGCAAGTAGCTGTGTTTCAGTGGTAACACACAACTTAAGCATATTTCCTTAACTAATTGGACTCTTGGAGTGTTACCCTTCCTCTGGGAAGATTCTGGATAGCATGCAATATGACTAACTAGTGAAAGGTTATGGAATTGGATCCCATTGTGCATTTTTTCCTACTTTAATACCCGCTGTCTTATTAACATGTTAAAAGGTTGTGGGTAGAAAATCCAGTGTCTTACCTTTATAGAAAAATACTTTACCTTTTATTCTGCTACTAGATGTCTGCAGATATCCCAGAAAAAAACCTCATGCAGACTGTCTGCTGTGTTGGATGAAGATATGATGGCATGGAATCCATTTTCTTCAATGCCTAGACTGTACTTGTACAGTGCACACTTTGATGTCCAGTTTGAGCTAGTGTAAAACTATATAATTCTCCATTTTAGCTGTCCAATCTTTCTTTAGTTTGTAGTACCTCCTACCTTTATTAAAAAAAGGTTGTGTTTGCTTGTCTGTGCTTGTATGTAAAAGATGATCTTTATGAAGATGAAGCCTTTTTCTTGTGTCTCTGCTAGTGCTGCTTTGCTGTAATGGAATGACAAACTGTAAATAGAATTGACTTGGAGGCTGAATCAGTTGTTGGTATTTTGTTAATAATACGAACTGCCCTCCATCAGGTAGTGCAAATACGAATTCTGAGTTGTTATGAATGCCAAATTAACTTTGTGAAGATTACTAACTCAGTTTATCAAATCTATTTTGTCATACATCAGTCATTTTGACCTGCTGTATGATGAGATACATTTTTATTAACTAACCTTGCTGTCTATTGCACAGAGTTGAATGTCTTTTTAAAATCAAAGTGAGACCTGGATAGCTTGTCCTGCATTGTGCCTGCAGATTGTTGTCCTGCTTATGTCATAAACTAGTGAACACCCTCTGTAGTCCTCATGTGCTTTATTTTTGATGAATCTCTCAGAGTATGATTAGCTTACAGGATAATGACACAGCTAAGGTGCTACCTGTGCTAGCTTTGTGCAGAACATACTTCTCTCCTGTTTCTGCCATTACATTGTTTTTTAGTTATGTGCTGGACTGAGTTTTAAATCCTGATCCTGACATTCATTGGATTATATGGATCAGCTCTTTCCTGTCTTTCTGATTTACCAAACTATTAAATGCTGAACCTACATCATTCCTAGATCAGGTCAGATTTTGGTCTGTCATGAGCATCTAGGTTAGATCTGTTTGAATTCCACTCCTGAGTGTGTCTCCTCCATTTTGAAAGGCTCTCCCTGTTGAGCTGTTTGATTTTTTAAAAAAAAAAAAAAAGGTTAAAAAATGCGATTATGACTCCCTTTCTTTTTGGGGGAGTTAGGAGTTGCTTTGTTTTGTTTTGTTTTGCCTGGAGGGAATTGAAAGGGTCAGTTTACAGATATGAGCGAGGGCTGAAACATGTTTTCGCTGAGGACATTTTGTCTCTTTGTCAGAACCAGCCTTTCTCTCCAAAGCTGACAGTGGTGGAATAAGGTGTTGTATTGTCTTTTCCACTAGTTGCAGCTGGCCCACACATGGTCCTGGTAAGCTTGGGCAGGGTTGATGGGACGTGCATGGGTGTGGGCAGCTTGTAACTCTTCATGCCAAGAGGCAGATACGAACTGCCTCTCCAGAGATGTGTGGGCCATCTGGACGAGCTTTATGCCAAATGTCCCAAGCCACTGCTAGCCCTGGTTCAGGGGAAGAGCACTACAAGGATGCGGTAGATGCTAGGAGAGGCTGAGTAAGACACTGGATGATTGTTTAGGCTTTTTATTGTAGCTTGGTGAAGATGCTTTGAAATGGTAGTTCCTTATGGTTCTCTGAAAAACATGTGCTTTGGGAAAGAGAAAATGAGTAGAGTGATGGACAGCATGAGGAGCAGGGTCTGATCTCTTTTACTTCTGTAGTTATACATATATTCATTATTCCTTTTTGTGGTGGTTTAAATGTTGACTGTCAGGTCTTAGTGGGTAACAACTTCTAAGTACACAGGCAGCTGATAATTAACCTTCCCGACATTGCAGTTTCTCTTTCCAGTTCACATATATTGGTGGCTTACAAGACCCTGCATTACAGCTTAAAAAGGCTGATCTGTTGTCTCCCTTCTGGCTGTAAATGGAAAGCTCAAGCATTTGTTAGGCCCCAGCCCCGCTGTGAGCATTAAGCAATAGTGTGCAAAAGCTTTGTAACCGTCCACACTGAAATGAACGGCAGGGCTTTAAGCAAAAGCCAATCTAGGGACCCCTCATGGACTGACTTTGGTTGGCCTTGTTGGCTGTGAAAGCACATTTTTCATTAAAATTAAAATGCTGTCAGACCACCTGCTGATCATAAGTGGGGTTTTTGTTTGTTTAAAAGAGATGAGACATACTATTTTTATGCAGCTTGGATCAAGATGTCAACAGGAAGTAAGGACACGTGACTGTCATTTTGCATCTGTCTTAAGAAATAACATTGCCTTCTCTTAGTTAATGAGAGTGGATTTGCTGAATGATCTGCTTATTGATTACAGCAGTTACTGAATTTTTGTGTGCCATATCTGCATGTTCATATTTGGATTATCAAATATTCAATGACAAACTTCTTTTTTTTTTTTTTTTCCAAAATGCAAAGTATTTCTGTCTCTTCTTTGATTGACTGGCACTGTTTTAAGATAAGTCACTGTGGGCCTCAGGGGAAAGCTGGGTATGTATTTTCAATGGAGTCAAGGAATTATGAGTGTACTAGGTTACAGGAATAGGAGTAGTCTCTGCTTGGTTCATCATAAGCTCTACTGAGAGAATTCTGTGATGAACACAGGTACTGTAATTCAAGCTGGTCAATAAACCTGTGAGCATTTAGGATTATCATAACCTTTTTGTTCAGCTTTTCAGGGCAATTAAAAAGTAGTAGCAACCGTGTCAGAACTGGGGGTCCTGGAAAGGTTCAGTCAGTGTTTTGTGACATATAATTTTGGAATTTTATTGTAAAAGGACAAATGAGAATGGTGTAGACAGAAAGACTTGAGGCAAAGGTGGGAGCAGTCTTAGCTGACACATCACAAATTTAGAAAAATCTGTTTTGTTGTACTTCAAGTATTAGATGAAACCTCTGGCCTCTGGCTCAGAGTAAGGATTGTCTTTGCTCCCCTGTATTGTACATGAAATACCTAATGGGGTGATGGAGTCTGACTGATGTCGTGACACATTCTTGCTATCTTTTGCGGAGTCCACAGAAGTTCTAGACTATTTTCCCAGACCATAAGTTCATAATTTCTTAGTTAATAGCAGAAACAAGTATTTTTTGTTTTTAGCAGTGTTTGTTTTACTCTGTCACTGGTAAACAGTGGCTGTCACAAGTCTTTATAGTACTTTACAGATACATCTACTCAGAACGTTTTCTTTGCCTTTTGTATTGTATTGTAGAGCAGAATATGAAACTTAAAAATAACCACTTTCCTGTTTTCAAGGTTGATTACATTGTTTTATGGTTATAATGTCTTAAAGTAACCAATAACAGCATTTCCTGAGTGCTGATATATCCAAGAAAAGGAGGGCATTATTTGCAGCATGTTGGTATCATTCTTTTGTGCTTTTTGGTTTGTTTTAATTCTGTCATGCTTCCTTTCTAATGTTATATGCTAATTTAAATAATAGAACTCGTACATAAATACACAGTCGTGCAAGAATGACTAAGGATGATAAAATTGGAACAGTGATGCTAAGTGCAGCATTGCAATCAATAGGACTGCAATGGTAATAACACCAATATGTCTAGTTAAAGAGATGTAAATTGCACTTAATCTGAAAGAAGGCTAGAACCACAGTGGAGCAAGGAAATGAGTAAGATGCAGTGTGAGAGCTAGCAAAGATGTCTATGCCCACTCAGAATATATCTTGTTTCACAAAGAGCAACCTCAGGGAGCCTTCAAGATTGCTATAAAGTAGCAGAAGCTCAAGAGAGCAGAAGAGATGTCCTATGCAGCAGAAGAGCCCTGCTACTAGCAAAGAAATATTAGAGAAAACTAGTAGGAGGATTTTTCAGAACTGATTCAAGTTAAGCTTGTAAATGAAGTGCCTCTTTCTGCCACCTGAACTCCTGTGAGCTCAGTGTGGCAAATCCCAATTCACAACGGTGCTTCTCACAAGCAGAAGGTATGGAAATGGGCACAAGGTGGATCGGCCAAGGCAGACCGGACAATCTGCCATCCTCCCTGCTCCTTCTATGGGCTGTGCCCTGGGATGTTCACCAAACATTTATATTTCCCTGCAAAATTAACCCTGCTCAAGAGGGATCTTAAAGACAAATGTTCAGTGGACAAAACCCCAAGCATTCTGAGCTCAAGCTGCCCTTGCAACTTTAATTTGCACTCAAGGTATTTCTGTTCACTTGTTATGCAGAAGCACTCACTGTTCAAAGATCTCTGCAGATGACTGGGCACCGTGAAGGTGCATTAAGGTTAGAGCATTTGTCTTAGTTCTGAATTGTTCTGCTGGGCTGATGTCAGATCTGTGTTCTTACATTTCTTCCAGTTTCTCTTGCTTGTTTATTTTTATTGATGCTTTGGAAAGACAAGAAAACGGGGCCACCCTTTCCTTTCTTTCCAACGCTCATTTAGGTTGAAAATTTTAATTAGACTTTTTGAAGTTGAGTTGCCTGAGAACCACATTTAGATTATTATTAAATGACCTGTTTCCTATGAATAAATACATCAGAAAAAGAATTGCTAAGTTTGTATGAAATTTTGACTCCCTAGGGAGGTGTTTTCCTAACCGTTGTGCTACTTTGGGTAAGAGAAAGAAGGTCAAGAATTGCTTGCTGGCATGCAGTGTTGTTTAATGCCTCAGCACAGCACTAAATAGAGGATAAGTGAGGATGTAATAAGCAGTAAAGTTCATTTAGGATGAAGAGAGAAGAAGGTTGTGATGCACAGTAGTTGGGAAGATGTATTTAGTGCAAGAAATAGAGATATCACTGAGGTTGGTAATTCTCATGTAATGGGCTGAAGATTTCATATGTAAGTAGGACATAAGATGTGATTTAGACTTCTGCAGAGAGGTCTTTAACCTACAAATGTTATTCTTCAGCAGTATTCATGGTTCTGGCAAAAATTTTGCTTTAGCTGATGTTCACAGAAACCTGCTATGTACAAGAGAGGCTGCATGATTTATTAAAAAACAATTAGGTTTTCTCAAGATGTTTATCATACTATTAAAGAATGTAGCCTTCTATGAGTAAAATCAAATGCATCTATTTTATAAGTATGTCTGTAAAACAATGTAAAAATTTGAAAGGTTTGGATGGAGTTTCACACCAATTTTCCAGACTATTTTATGAAGTTAAATGAAATAGTAAAAGCAGAGGTGATGAATCGTACACAAAGTTCCAGTTCATTATGAATGGAGTGCCACAGGTAGAAATACCATTTTATTACAGTTACTATGAAATGCCTACTGTTGGAGTTAAGTATCTGTAACCCTTAAGAAAAGGTTCATCATGCACAAAAGTAGCAGTTAGTAGTAGGTGTTCAGCCTTGATGATCAGTGACAACTCTCTTGCTCACTTGAACAGCAGTGAGAAGGAAGAGAAACCCTTTTAGTTGAAGAGGTTTACCAGCTGAGTTGTTTGTCTGCTGCTTCAATTCTTGAGTGGGTTTCTGTTCAAGGACTTCAATTTTTTAAAGAACATAAACTCTTATTACTTCGAACTGTTATTTAATAAAGTTACATTTGGGTCCTTGAATAGTTTACAGCTGAAGAAACATAAAATTGATCCATATTTCTAAAGTCAAAAAACAGGATTTTTGCTTGAGGAGCTGGTTCTATGCATACTGAAGCAATACACAGAAGTTATCACTCTCAAGAAATTAATTTAATTTTTCTCCCCCAACAATGTACTTTCTTTTTGCTTTTAACCTTGATCGTTGCATTAATAGATGATAGAAGCACTGATGGGAAAAGCATAAGAAAAGTGCTGAGATGCTGGAATACAGTGATCTGAGGATACATATCACAGAGCAGATAACCTGTTTGCTTTTATTTGTGAGCTTTCAACCATGAATAGAAATGGCACTCCACAATTATTGATCAGCTTACCCCACTGTCTGCCATTTGACAGTGCTTCACTTAGACCTACTGTCAAACAAAGGACACTGCAAACAGATGCCACAGAAAACAAACCTTACGTATAATTTGTTCATTGAGCTAGAATATTGCATTAACTTTGCAAGGCTTCTAATATTTCAAGAATTACAAGTTAAGTGATTTTTAAAATCTCTTGCTGAACAGCATTATCATGGAAGGGCTATTTATGGTATCTGCATGAGTAAACTGATAGCAGCATGGTTGCTTATGGTGCACCTCTAAATTCATTTTCCTAATAGCTTATTGGAAACTTTGGTGGGGACAGTGCTTTTGTGTGGCTCTCATAATTCCTCATACAAACATCTTTCAAATAATTAAGGTTACTTCATTCTATTGGAAGATGCAGCTCAGACTGGTATTTACTGGCATTTGGCAGCCCTCACTTTAGCAACATGGTGAGCCTGTAACTGGGATATGGAGGAACAAATCGCGTGCTGACTTTGTATCACAGATCTGCGATTGGACATTATCTTAGAATGATGAGGTACTCAGCTAAAAATTCCTTGCTGAAGAAAGTAAGCAATGATATAGAAGCCAGTAGTAAGATGTATGAGCTGTGCAAAAGTGGCAGAACTACTATAGGAAGAGAAGAGAAGAAGGGCAGAGAGGCTGGAGTAGCCTGAATCAAGGAAAGATGCCAAGGCAGAGAAAGCAAAGTCCTGGAATTGTATGGAGCAGTGAGAAAGAGACTCAGAAGTGGGGGTGCTCCTGATGACCAATGATCTGTTCATATACCCACAAATTCATGGTGAATGCAGCTAGAATGAGTGTTTTTAAGCTGAACATAGACGTTTCCTCACCCTGTCTCCAGCTTTGGCTATGGCTGGTATTTCCCAACCCTCAGGAAAATAATTTGAAATAATGCTGTTGTTTTCAGACAAGCATGTCATTTGTTTTACCGGTCTGTAGTTGATTAATTTGCAAATGATATTCCCAATAAAGTGCTTAGAAGTAGATAATTACAACTATATTAACAGTTACCGGGGAAGCAGATGGTATTCTGAGGAGCTGCCATGTAGAATTAGTGCTGATGCTCTACTGTAATGTACCATATACCCCAGCAACCCACAAACAACAAACTAAAATCCTGCTGATATTCCAGATTGTAAGTAAATTGTGCTATTGCTTCTCATTTGGTTCTTCTCTGAATTTTTATGTGTGTTTTCTGGATAGCTACAGTGCTCAGTGAGCTGCTCCTTTTTATGTTCAGTCACATAGCTCTGCAGGTCTGTATTTCGTATTTTCTTGGTATCAAACCCACTAAAAGGAAGTGTCTAGGCTGTATGTCAGTGTTTTCTCCACCCTGCTACTTCATACTCTGAAGTGCAGACTAACTCTGAAGAAAGACCTATTTGTAATTTACTAAATTGTTCAATTGAAGATTCACTGCAAGGTGCTAAGTTAAGGAAGCTCTGAAGCAACCAGCGCCATCCACATGCCCACCTGTGCCCGCACTCTGCCTCTCCCCTGCTTCTTTTGTTCACCCCCCACCTTCATACTGCAGCCTGACAAAATGCGACCCTTCTTGTGCTTCTGGCAATCAGGGAAAAGGCCACGATGTCACGACAGTTTCTCCTGCACCTCTGATCCTTGGTAGCTTTGGTTTTAAGCAGACTGGAGTCACGCAAGCCACACAGCAGCTCACACTAGGCTGGAGGTTGCAGCAAAGTTGAGGTTCCTGCCTGGGGCTGGCAGAGTGCTGCTGGCACCCAAAGACAGATCACTGCAGCCAAATGGCTGTGAGTCTGTTCAGAGCATGGATTTATTTCTTTATTTAACGTATTTGTCATCTACATGTTTAAATATAACGAAAAGCCTTTTTTTTTTGTTGTTTTTGTTTTTGTTTTTATTTTTAAAGACTTTAAGAACACTGGAAATAGTTAATAAACAGATTTTTTTCTCTGGGTGCTGCACGTCTTCGGTGTGGCTGCGTCTAAAAGAAGCACATAGCAGCATATCTGTGATGTAATTGTCTGTAAGTACAACATGGGCATCTTTGGGGTAGAGGATCAGATGAGAAACTTGAGCCGTTTTGGGTAAGTCACATTGCCTGTTGCCTGTTTGGAATTAGCTGTGTTCTGTATGGCTAAACAGGGCCCAGTCTGATGTTATTTTATGCCAGGCTTGGAATAAAACCTGTAGGGAGGGAGCTGGTAGATTTGGTGACCCTTTTTTTGGCCAAGGAAAAGAAAGTTTTCATAAGGTTCTTACCATAGTCTGCGTCAGAACTTCCTTAAAAATAGGAAGTGTTTGCAGCCAAGTGCAAATGAAATTGGCTCTGTGTTGTTTTGCTGGTCTAGTGTGGCAGAAGTGGGCATGTATGTGTGTGTGTGCTCACAAGTGCATGAGCTGACATGAGCAAAAGCAGCTGAGTTATAACAAGGCAGTGGTGGCAAGGCAGGGCAACAGGAGTAGCATTTAGAATGTAATTATGATAGAAAGCTTAAAAAAACCCTCCAGCCCACAGAAACAAAACACTTGTTAGTGTGATCGAAGGCCCAAAGGAAGGTGCTGGGCTACAGAAGTAAGAAAACGTTTAATTCTTGTTTGTTGTTACTAAGGAGTATCTTGTACACTACCCTTGATGAAACAGGATTGCCTTCAAGCCAAACGCAATTCCCTAAGCAATATATTTTTGAATGGAAGCTGCAGCCGAATCCTGAATATTAGTTAATTGCTTTAGTCAAAACAACAAATGCTGATGCCTTTCTTCTTGCATCTGTAGGTAGAATGAGCAGAATTAGCATTGGTGACTTTCAGGTCATCTTCAGGAAAATGGAAGAAAGGATTTTGTCCAATAATGTCTCTTCACCGTATTTGCATCAAAGTATATCTCTGGCTTCTTTCCTGGCTTTGCTTCTCTTGGTTGAAATGAGAAGTTATTGGATTTATTCTAAGGAGGGCAGGAGTGTGACAGGACAGGTGGTTTTTAAGGCTGTGTAGTATATCCTAAAGGATGAAGTTCTAAGCATTTTTCCACTGCTTAGAACTTCAACCATTTTACCAAAACACTTTCTGGCAAAATTTCCTTGCAAATACTCTATAAAGTGAGCAACTTTTTGAAGTGCTGAAAACCATGTTATTCTACTCTTTTTAAGAAACACTTTGGACTTCCCAAACAGCTTGTGCTTCAGAGCAGTGGTTTGATAATAGGCAGGGAGGTAGTCTCCTTTATCAAGGATATTCCTTTAGTGCTCATGAAATCAAGTCCATTTTTAATCAGTTTTTGAATCCTAAAGGAGAAAAAGGCTGGAATACATCCTTTGAAGATTCTGTTAGGTGTTTTTTTATGTTACAGTTGAATCTCTCTGCCTGTGCTTGGGCTTGGTAAAAGCTGTAGTGTCTGCATGAGGTGTTGTGAATGTGGAACTCATGGAGGACAAGTGGGTCTCAGGTGGACCTTACCTGTTGGGGCTGCACCAATCCTGGCTGACCCCCAAGTTTCAAAGCTGAAAAAAGACAAGTTGGTTATGTGAGGTAATGCAGAAGATAGAACTGGAAGTGCAAAAGAGGGGAAAGCTAGACCTCAGTAAAGGAAGAGATGGGAAGGTAGGGTAATTGGCCAGAGAATTGGGCAGAATGGAACTGGAAGAGAGAAATGTAATATGGAGTTGGAGGACAGTGCTGGAACTGACATGATGAAAAGCCTAAAAAACAACTGGAGGAGTGAGACTAATAGTTGGGGGTGTTGGGGAAGAATGGGAAATCCTGTATCTAAAGAAAAAGTTACAGCTGAAACTCCAATTGATAGTCCAGTAGGGCTGTGGGGATAAATGGGGAACTACCTTTTCTCTAGGAGGATCATGGAGGACTGGAACTGGCTGGAAAGGGAAACTGGAGAAGGTAAAGAGATCATTTGGACTAGGGCCTGATGTGAGGAAGGAGGTTCTGTTAATGTGTTAAAAAGCATGGGAGAGGAATGTGTGAGAGGCTGGAGCAGGGAGATTCTATGACTGGGATAAGTGTTAAAAGAGAGAGAGGAGAGACAGTGGCTTGGGAGGATGTAACAGGGTCTGGTGAGGTAAAAAGGATGGGTAAAGGGGGAAGGGAAGAGACACTTACCTGGATGTAAAAAGAAAGGGGTCGGAGAGCAAGGACAAAGAGAGTGGTTAGTCCTAGCAAGGAGACTGGGATCCCTTTGAGAATCATGAGGAATGTAAACTGGGAAGGTCATATTCATCTGTCTTTTGCTGTTCCCAAATACCTCTAAATTCTCCTTGTAAGAGTATTTGTCATCCATTTTCAAGTGTTTGTCCACATCAGTGAGGATAATATATTATTGCTGTCAGTTACCCTAGAAGCTGCACAAATCTAAGCGGTAGAACTTAACACTTAAAACCCATATTAAGTGGGAGGATAGCCACGTGATACTACAGTTCTGGTCTTTTCTGCTTTTTGGGGACAAATAAAAGTGCATATACAGTCTGCAATAAAACAATAAGCTTTAGAATTATTAAGAATTATGGCAATCAAAGTTATTAATGCCATTTTCATTATCCCCTTACACAATCTAATAGTCTTGCACCCATAATGACACATTGTTTCCCCACGGTTTAAGCACCATTAATTGTGCAGGGTAGATAAAGGTAGGTGGACAAGGCAGGATTGCTGTGAACCAGACTGTTGTCCCTTGAAATAGGTACAAGAGGTTGGTGGTGAATGGCAGTGATAGTAGGGAGCTGGTTAGCCCACTGTTTACCTACTAGGCCTCTGGAATTGGGTTCTGTTGGAACTGGGTTCTGTCTCTCCTTCTGTCACAGCCTTCTCAGAGATACTAAGCCCCTTAAATCAGGCTTTTAAAGATGATCACTAATTGCATGTTTCACATTTTTCTGGAAGCCCAGCCTCAGCCCTAGGGCCTGTTTTTCAGAAGAGCATAGCTGTGACTGCAAGCAGTGAGACTCACACTTTGAAGATACAAAGCACTGCATAATGTTAAAGATCCTGAAAAATCATGGCCTGGACATTTTAAGGCAGACTTTCCTAAATTAGTGGGTAAGTCTGGTTTTAATTTATCTGTGCCTAAGCTCCCCATGTATAAAGCAGAATAATAGTTCCCTCAACTCTCAGGGATTTGGTGAAGATTAGTGAAGTGGCTGTGAAACCCTCACTTATTTTAGTGATGAGTGCTATAGAAAAGCCCATAAGGAAATGAATAATTTTGTCTTCAGAGTACTATTTGAATAGTTAGCAGGAAACAAGCCATAAGGCCGTACCCTGAACAATGATAAGACAAAATATTGAATATTTGCTTTATTGATTCAACACCATCCATCCTGTGCTGTGAAGGAGAAGTGCACTTAAAAAAATGTTAACAAAATTAGAGTGTATGATAATGTATACGCAAAGGATACCAAATTAAGTTTGCATCAGCAACCATAATTCTTTCATTGCTTAATGTTGGAGCCTTGATTTTATTGCCTGAAGAGCATTCTTTCTAACAGAGAGTGATTTTTTTTGTCTCTGTGTGTGTGTTGCAATATTTTAATGGGAATGTGATTTCTAGATATTTTTAAGAATTGTGTACTCAATGCATAATTCCATTGCAAATATTCCTCGCTTCTTTAAGATGTGGGAAGTTTCTAGCATTGACATTTAGTATCCTTTTTTCCCTCTGCTAAAGGTCCTACCTTGTAGCATTTTATTCATGGCAAGTAGCATTTACTAACACAGCTGAAAGAACTGGGGATGCTTGAACGAGGAGGGATGGCAGAATCATGCCCTCCATTTTTCATCCAGTGATAATGAGATATCTTACAACCCATATTGACTTTTCCAAAGATCAGAAAGCTCTTTGAGGGAGAGGAAGAGAAAAGCACAGAGAGTGAATTCAGCCACAACAAGGTTAATGTACTTACACAAAATTATACATGAAGCCATGAGAGTGCCAAGAATAGTAGCACCCACAAATCCTGCCGAGGAGGTTGATCTTGTGAAGTGATGCCCTTCTCGCAAGGTGCCGATCCTTTGGAAGTTGTTAAGTTTAGAGGGCACTTTAGCCCCCAGCAGGATCAGTCACTTGTTTCCTGCTGTTTCTCTCCAAGTCTTGATCTTACTCGATTCTACACTTACAAAGTTGTCTTATTGCCGTTCTAGGAGCCAACCTCAAAATTTCCTGGGGATTTTGCCTGACCTGATGAGTCTTTTTTAACACCCACCAGTTCTGGACAGCAAACATCTGTGGGGGCTATGTGGGAAGCCAGCAGGAGCCCCTGCACCACAGCTGCTCTGGGGCAATGCCAGTTTTAGCCTGAAAGGGAACAGCTCAGTCTGCTCAGTGCCAGTTGGGCAGTGTTTTTCAGTGGTTCAGCTGATGCCCTTTGTTACCTGCAAAATACTGCCAGGTGAAAAAAAAAAGATATTTCTTCTAATACTAGAAATGCTTGGAAGTTGTAAGTGTGGTATTAGCATCTGCATGATCTGTAAAAATTCAAAGGGAGGTGTTAACCTGCTTTTTTTTCCCTTTCTATCTCAAAATACTCCTTCTTCTGTAGATTAACATGTCTGGACTTGTTGAGGAAATTTCTCCATAAAGACCATAGAAGGTAAAGGACATGGAATAATGTATTTATTTCCTTTTCTTCATGGGTGCAGGAAGCTAAGTTTGCAACTTTTCTGTTCAGAAATATTTTTAAAATACCCAGATCAGAAGGTTTTGATCTAGTCTGCATTGGAAAATCCTGATATAAGCAAGGCTGTAGGCTGTTGCTGAAGTGCTTAGCCTCAAATTGTTCCAGCTGTTCTGTGATGATAGCAGACTTCTGGTGGATCATACAATATGGAGATCATGGCTAATTTTATCTTCATATTGTTTGTTGCAGTTGTATTGTAGGGCTGTATAAGGCATATGACGGGGCAAGTCTGCATGAGAAAAGGTGTTGGACATACTGTACTTCCACCTGTTGAATGCAGCTCCTTAGATCTATGGAATTGCTGTTAGTAAAGCTTGTGGTGCAGTACAGCACATATCTAGAATGCATTTTAAAAAAAAATTAAAATACACAGACAAATGGAAACAGATGAACAGTCTCTTGCCTTCTCTGCAATGGTGGATTTTAACCAGCAATGGTCAAGGCTGGCAGCTTTTTAATTCTCTGGTTTTTCTTCTTTGCAGCTGTAAAACAACTCTGCAGTTTAGATGTGCCCTCTGTGATTCTCCTCAAATCAATCTGTATTGAAAGACATCAGCTTTCCATCTTACTGGTTTTTTTTCCTGAGCCATGTCCTGTACCATGCAGTTCCACGAATGTATTAAATGTTGTACTGACACTTTCTGCTCTCTCTCTGTGTCAGAGAATGCCTGAAATCCTGATCCATATGTCTGCACAGCCATATGCCTAGCATGACCTGTTTCTGCCAGAAACATCAGAAAATGACTGGGAAACTGGTTCCTTTGCATTACGGGGTCTGGGACTAGGAGGAGGTGAAGTGACAAGACGTCTGCCCTGCGTTCTGCCCTTTTCCATGTGGAAAGCAGCCTTGAAGCTCTGTCTCCATTAGGAGCAGGCTGCTGATACAGCTATACCCACACACTGCAACAGCAAAGTAGTCCTGGGTGGACTGCTGGAAATAGCTTGTCCTGGCAAAACAGCACTTTTTGACAAGATAGCTTATTACAGCAGCGCCTGCCTGTCCCTGCAGAAGGAGCAGCAGAAGCACAGCTCTGGCAGCATGTGACTGCTCTGTGCTGCTGCCCTTACCTGCATAGCTGTGCTGGGCAGGGATCATTCACCTCATAGAGACCCCCTGTGCTTCAGGGGGGCTGTGTTCTCACTTCATCCTCAGCACCTTGGGACCTTCACGGGCAGCAAAGGCACGGTCAGAGCACAATTTGAGTCACCCAACTTTATTACAGACACTTGTCTCCTTTCATATACATTGTCTCTTAATTTCTTGATTTTCCCCTTTTTCAGTGTACAGTGTTCTTTCCCTTTTTATTTCCAAAGGAATAAGCAGTTGCTGTCAGAGTTGCCCTCTTACTGCAGTGGGGGTAAGCCCATGGACCTCACCACAGAGGTGTCAGTGCAGCAGAAGACAAGGGCTTGGCCTTGGTCCTTGCCTGGATGCCCTTCTCCCTCTTTTCAGCAGTCCTGATGCCTTTACCTAGGCAGAGTTTAACTCCACTTGCTCTGTTAATGTTATATTTTAATATAGCTCTAGTTTTTCTTTGGCTTCTGTTTTATCTGAGTAATTGCAGTATAGGAGCTCTCAGGCAAACAATTACGCTTTGAAAATCAGGGTGCAGGTTTGAATATGTGACTGCAAGATATTCCTGTGACTGTAGTGTTTGTGTTAGAGGACCCAGTGGGAATTTCCCTGGAGAGGTTGGTGTACTACATAAGAGCATGAGAAATGCTGTACAGGTCAGATATGTGGGCTGCCTAGCCCAATAGACTGCCTCTGACAGTGATTAAAGGAGATGCTGCATGGATTTGGATAGGAACCTGACCAACCATTCTTCTCCTCTCTATCCACCCCAGCTCCTGGGCATCCTTTAGATGAGTATTAGGGAGCTAGGGATGTGCCTGGGAAGCACACAGGCTGTGGGATTCAGTGGCAGATAAATGGAGTGTGTACTTGTGGGAAAAATTTTCCAACTGCTGTTTAAAACCTAAAATTTTCTGACCTGCTTTGCCTCCTTTGGGATGTGAGAGGTGAGGAATTGCTTCAGATCAGTGGGTGTGCAAACAGCTGTATGATACATTACTGGGACAGGACATGGAGGAACAGGCCGACCTCAAGGACTTGTTAAAACTGTATTTAAAGGATTTTTTTCCCCTCCCTCCCACAATAACTTCTCATTTTTATGCAGTAGTGGGAAAGGATTTTTTAAAATGTTGTTCTTTTTCCATGGATGGCATTTCCCTTTATATGTTTGCTTGTCACAGAACTGGTATCCAGCTTCCTCCCCTTTTTCCAGACTTTGAGGTTCAAAGAGTATGTTTGTCAGTCCAGTGGGATAAAAGTAGCATACCTTTATCACTGTCATTGTCACCAGTTACAGGAATCACAAAGGCATCTGTCACCATAGTAGAGAGGTACTACAATATGCCTGTAAAGCATCTGGTTCCTTCAACAGAAGGAACTGGTTCTAGTTCCCTCAGCTTCAGTTATACATCTTTTGCTTATGGGTACTTGAATTTGTGTAGTTTAATTCAGGATTACACTCCTGGGGCCATTCTACTGTTCAGCACTTAGTGATGTAGAAGATCCACTGCCAGCTTTGAATTGCAGTCTGATAGTTTTAGTATTTGTGCTCAATCTCATCTCCTCACTGAGGGTGAATTCCAGTGGGAACACCATTGAAAATGCAATGTCTTTGGCCCAATGAATTCAGCTGTGGTTTCCTTCAGGTTTTTATGGCCCCATTGTGTGTAGTGACTCCTTGTCTGTCACAGAGAAATAGGTGGAGCTGTGCAGAGTTTCAGGAGTTTGTCATGTATCCATTCTTGTCCCTGTCTTTTAGATGCACACATGGTGTATGCTGCTTGCCTCACTGGATATCGTAAATATTGGAAGTTATAATAAAATTAGGAGCACAGATGTTCCTCTTACAACCAGTGCACCCTGTATACAATAATAATAATGAAATATATCCATTGCTGTTCTCTGTGGTGCTAAATTTTCTCCAGTGAGGCATCTTGCTTTAATAATAAAACCACATTTTCTTAAGCAAGGGAATATCAGATTTACATTGGCAGTAAGTTACTATTTTCAAATAGCATGGAGAGAGATATCCAAGATAATTGTAAGATTTTCTAGGACAGCTGACAGTGCAATGGAAACTGTAGCCAAGTGGAGAGGTCCACCAGGTCCACCATTAGTCTCTGTTTCTTTCCTTCATCAAAGCAATTAATGGGAGAGGACTGTCAGCCTAAAGACACACTCGGCTGGCAAAGTGGAACAGCCTTTGTTGCAAGGCAGGTCAGGGTTTAAAACAATCTATTGCTAACTGATGAATTTTTTTTTTTTTTTTTTTCCCAGCCATGGTTGTAGTCAACACTTCTGGCCAGGGACCTTTTCTCTACTAACCTGTAATGGAAAGCAGGTTGCTCTGAAGAGGTAATAGCCCAAGCCTTGATACTGTGTGTGAGTAAAGATACAAGTGGGCTTAGGAGATTGTCCTCATCAGGCATAACTTTGCGTACATTTTGTTTCAGTGTTTTTCCTCAAGAAATACAGAAATAATACAAGTGTGGTGCTATAAAGCTCTACATAAGTATCTGCTGGCTTTACCCTGCCTTAGCCTCTCTTGAAACATAAAAGTAGTCCCTTTGACTCCTTTGGGTGAGGTTGCAGACTTGACCGCCTGCTGCCCTAAACTCTTAATTATCCAGAAGGAGAAGAATGCTTGCAGTGACCAGAGCATGGTTGCAGTAAATGTTATCCTTCCTGGTGGAAAAGGGGTCAGACCACGGTGAAAGAGGAAGAAAAGTACAGGAAAAGGATGACAAAAACTGTAGGAGAAAAATGAAATTAAAAGTACAGGGGCAGAAACTTCACCACTAATAATTCTCACCAATCCAACTTTTCCCTAGTAGAGATCCATTCATTTACACTGTCTGCATTAAATTTATCATCTCTGGGCTAGCTGGAAAATGGAGGTCAAATTTCATTTTGGCCTGCAACTTGATAAAAATGACCTGCAAAAGGTAGATGACAGGCTGTTATTTTATGCACTGGAAAATAGCAAAGATCAGATCCTATCTCCTCTGTGTCCTCTTTTCTGTGCATGTGTGATGCTAGCTCCTATCTGTAATGTATCACTGGAGAGTGCCCTGATTTGTTGAGTAGCTGGTCAAAGTTTAAAAGAAGAAGGATCTGTTTGAAACTCCTAGGCAATCTCAATCAACATGGGTTGATGAGGCACCTTTTGCCATCTGAAATCTCCATTGAGTCACTAACAAGTCATAAAAATACCAGGTGCATTGATGTGACAGTCAAACAAACTACTTGTTATAGTTCATTTCATCTCCAGAGACATCTATTAATAGTAATTAATGAATCTTCAGCAGTTGCATTCACTGTGTCTCAACAACTTTCAGAAGGCAGGAAAAATCCTTTTAAAATGACAGTGTGCCAGAGCTTGTAGATAGCAGAAGGGTGTAAAAGTTAAACTCTATACTGGAGGAAAAAACCACCCAAACAAGCGTTTCTGTAGCACTTGGAGTATTTTAGGATCTACACCAAATAGAGACTGTAAAGGATTAGTCTGGGATTAAGAATCCTTTAAACTTATGAAGTGCTTAACCTTCACTGTGTCTGCTTCTTATGCTGTTTGCAATATTGCGCTGCCACTTTTGCAGGGGAGCTCGTAGCAGAGCAGTAGTGCTGCAATGCAGCCTTCTCCACATTGGGTCTTTTATGATTAAGTACTACTTTTGGTTTGCTTTGTAAAGATCATTGCAAGGGCTTATGTTGTGCAATTGTTTTACTGCCATCTGCATTACAGTATAATTACCTTTCAAAAATGGTAGATCTCTTTTGCTAATGTTTAAAGGCAAATAATAGGCAACTAAATTGCAAGGTCTTGGGGTGTAGCAGCACATAGTCGGTAATAAAATGTATGCTATATTTACAGCATATGCTTCTGTCTCTCGTTCGTTCTGCTTTTTTTTCTTTGGTTTTTTCCTCCCATTCCCTTCCCATAGGAATGGCAGTTGGTGATTATGGTTTTCTCTTCCTTGTATTTTTTTCCCCTTGCCTGTCCTCTTTTTACATAGAGTTAATCATAACTCGTGAGGTTTTTTTTTTAGAATTTGTTCTGATCCTTATCTGATAGCTGTTCTACAGTTTAGGAAGGATGGATATTCTGGTATTTTCCCCAACTATAATGACAAACAGAAATATGGCAAATAAATCTAAAAATTTTTAAAGGACATACAGCTATTCTCTGTAAATAACCACTTACAGTTTTTTTATGTTTTAAGATGTAGAAATGCAGTTGTAAATCTGTCTATCTGTTTTCTGCATACAGCCTATAAATGCCCTTAGGTTCAAATGATAAACTACTTGTCCGATAATATCATTAAGTTTTCTGTTTCCTGCAATTATGTATCAGGAATTACAGGAGGTGCCTTTCCTTACATATGAATGCCTGTACCCTGTCTGCTGCGGTAAATGCTGTATTACCTGAAAGGTTAAAATATGGAGGTGAGGACATTAAAAATGCATCCAGAAAATGTAGATGACAGGAAAAAAAGAAAATACAGCAACAGAGGGGAAATACCATAGCTAAAATGATAAGGCAGAGAAATAAAGCATGACAAGACCATGATAGTTTGCATAAGTAATGAGAATTGAATTCGTGGTCTTTAAATTGCTGTTTAAATTCCTATTTGCATGTTTATCGGAAATCTCCTTTGCTTAAGTAAAACTGGCCTATATGCATTTTTAAAATCCATTTATAGCTCTGATTTTGATGAGAGTTAGACAGATGTGTGTGATACTATTTTAATAGTGGCAGCGTGCACAGGTCACTGGCAGCTGTTGAAGATGGGTAACTTGAAGGGCTGGTCCCTGTTTTCCTCAAAGTCAATGAGGAAATATGTGACCTTCATTAAGAGAAGAACTGAGTCCTAAGTGACTTGTGGAGAACCCCAGGATTAATCCCATATAGCCTTGAGCCTTCTTGAGCTCTGAAGTCCTCTGATATTTATGAACTACAGTACTGGGATCACCTTTTTTCAGGGTTTGGTGGCCTTGGCTCCCAAGTCAGAGGTTTTTAGTGGACTCAGTTCTGTTCTTGCATCTTTCCTGATCTTGCCTGTTTATTTCTGATTGATTGCACTGGCCACTGGGTGCCTCTATTCCTCAGATAAATGCAAGACCTTAATTGTGGTATTTAAAACCCCACACTTTTAATGCTGGAATACTGAACTGCTTTGTCTTTGCAATTGATACATGCATGAATTTGACTGCCTTTGTGTGCCTGTTCCCTGTATGATTGTGTCTGCAAGGGAACCCATGTGCTTGGGTAGCTGCACCTTCCATGTGTCCCAGCCATCTCTGGCAGACTCCCAGCCTGCTCTCCTAACGCTTGCCATCTGGGGAACAAGCCATGGGAGCTGCACTGGGAGGTGACCCAGGCCTGGTGAACTTCAGCATTGTTCCAAAAGACACTGAATGCCTCAGTGGGTCCTCATCACGTGGTGGTCACCATCAGCACTTTTGGGAGATGGAGAAACTCCATGGTGAACAAGAGAGAACAAAGATCCTTCTCAATAGGCTCTCCAGCTTGTAGGCAAGGACAGTACTTTCCTTCTCTTCTGGAGAAGTCCTGGGAATTGTCTCCTGCTGGTCTGTACTGTCCTTTGAAGGCTACAGTGGTTTGTGGGGAATGGAGCCACTGCAGATCCAAGTCATGTGCTTGCTCCTTATATGCATTCTTATGGCATCTCTGAAACAGATGCAAATTGAATTTCAAACAAAAGATATCACCACAGCTGCTACAGTGGTGAATGACCCATTCTTTGAAAACTGACACTGCCATACACATTTGCAGGTGTACACACTGAACTGATAGGCTTTGGGTATGATATAGCATTCCTAACAGAAAAATAATCATTGAAGAGCTGGTGTTAAGACATAAAAACCTTCTTTTTATCAAAATGTGTATATACTTTCTTTTTCTCAATATATATTTTTTATCATAGAATCAAATGAAACATACTTGCCTTTTTCACATATGTGACCTCTTCAATTAATCTATCTCTTTTAAAAGTCTGTTTTCTAATATACTGCTACTATGGAAAAGTTGTATGTCTAATTTACATGTCCAAATTAGTTTCAACTTAGTTATATTGCATGATAATAGATTTCTTTTTCATATAATTAATGTTGTCTGCAAACGTAACGTGGATTAAATTTATCATTGTAAAGATCTTAAGATTTTAATATTTTTGCAGAGGCATAAATACAGTGTAGCTATAATTATTTCATTATGTATGTATAAAAATAGGATACGGGGGAAAGTGCATGCTTTCCTTCACTGATTACTCTTAATGTCTCCCAAATTTCCTGATTTACAATATTCTCCAAGGATGTAGATTTTTCTAATTGAAGTACAGTAATTTGCATATTTTTAGACCTTGTGACACAGTTAATTGATATGTCATTACTTATACGGCACTGAATATATTTTATACATTCACTGCAGAGAAGGCTTAACTTGAAGATGTAGTGGCACTTTGCAAGGAACTCGAAACTGTTGCATTTGGTTTAATCTTTTTTACTTTCCTTTCTCTCCCTTTATAAAGGCCAAGCAAAAATGGATGATGTAGTAATTGGTGTAGTTCCTGTTCAAATCTACTCGTTAAAATAATGTTACTGTGTAAATGACAGGATGAGAAAAGTAAGATCAAGTAAACAAAGAAAGGAAGAATAATGGGAGAGACAAGGACAAAGAAGATAAGGTTATGGCTGGGGAGGGGCTAAATGTCAATAGTATCAGTGCTGGGTGTTTGAAAACCAAATTGTTCTGTTTTCTTTTACGCTATTCAGTATAAACTTGTTAAATGGTCACTGTGTCTAGGAATATTTTAAATGGGCCTTTTAAATTTAGGAGCACTGTATTTATTATGGGTGCTAGCAATGAGCCTAACAGTGCTCCGGTATACCAAAAGGGTCGGAGGTTCTCTAGTGGCAACATATTCATTTCTCCTGGTGTGTACCCCTGCAGAACTGAATGCTTTTAATCTTTATGTGCTGGCCAGGAAGATGGTTCAGTCACGTAAAAAGAACTGAAGGGATTGTAAGTTTATTTTTTGAGGATCTGGTTAGAGGTATGGCTCATTAATAATGGCAGTCTCATCTCTGGGGGAAGATTTATTATCATTGACCATTCCTTACATGGTGGTAAGGGGGAGTGAGGCCCTTACTGCAGGCTAAGAGAATAGGATCCTGCTCCTTGCCCCAGCTAAGATGGGCTGTGTTAATGGCAGGAGAAGGTGAACAGCAGCGGAGATGTGGGAAGCATTGGGCTGTAATGGGCCAGGCCACAGCTGCGACTCAGAAGTGCTGCTGACCTTTTCTCTTCATCATCTCCTGAGAGCAAGGCTTACGTGCTGTGTCTTCAGACTGTGCCTGGAGATGCAGCAAGGAGCAGGGTGTGCAAATTCATATCATGGATGTGGAGCATTCCTGGGCACTTGGCAGTCCCTTAAGTGAACTGCTTTTCTTCCTGGCCCTGCAATGTGTGTGAGGCCCAAAATGTATGACTTATGTCCATGTTTATGCCGCCTGGATTTGCCCCATGGGACTTACACTGTGATTTACTTATCTTTGTTATTTAACGGCTGTATGTCTCGTGTGCTCTTTCTTTGTGTTTTGGGAGGGTGAGGTTGGGTGTGAGAGCAGAAGACATCACTGGAGTGAGAGTTACTAAGGGAAGCTATTGCATTTTCTTAAAACATATACTATCTTGGCAGGAGTTTCTTCTAAGGCAGCAGTAAAAAATACATATATAAAACTACTGAGCATATCTTTTAAAACACTTGTACACTGGAGGCTTCTCGCTTCAAGATACTTCCTCTTGAATCAAGCTCCAGAGAGAAATATGAATTCTGAATCCTGGCTACAAAAGTAGAATTCACGCTCATATCAGCTTGCTTGTTTTTTTTTTTCCTTCCTTCCCAGCTGAAGGGGTGAGGAAAGGGATAGAATGCCAAAAATTATTCCTGTCTCTCCTTCTGAATTTGGGGTTTCTACTCTCATCTCAGCCCAGAACACTCAAGCAGCTGCAGAGGATGAAAATGGTGATAGAGCAGCAGCTCAGAAGTGCATATGGGGGTTCTGCCCAAGTTAACGTTTCATTTGGATCTGATCTTGCTGCAGCCCCAAACCTACCTGAATTCTCTCTCCCCAGACAGGCAGTGGATCATTTACTGGTGCAAGGGCACATTTTACAGCTCCAGGAAAAAAAACACCTTTAGGGAACTGTGCAAACCAAAGTTGTTGAAATTGAGGGAATCTTCATTTGAAAGTTACATGGTTTGTGTGTTGCTTTGTTGTTTTTAAATTTAAACAAACTAGGGTGGGCTTCCCTAGGTAATAAACATTAAATGGTAAAAAGTGTTTATTCTTGCCGAATCATAGCATGGGAAGAGAGTTTAGTTTTTAGGATAGCATTATCTTCACATGCCTTTAACCATCTATGAGACAGCTGTTTATGATAAGCCAACTGTTTAGGCACTATGTCATTGGGGAAGGAGAGAGGGGTGTCTTCAGGACATACTTGTTGCCAGTCTTTGGTGCCAGACTGAGGCTGCGACAACTGATATACATGAAAAAGTCACCAGAGGTGTTCAGGAGATTTTGCTGTGCAGCAAGAACAGTTTTCTCTGCAGATGCAGTTTCAGGATGGTCTGAACACAGGGTAGTTAAAGTGACTTCTTTCTTTTGTTAAAGATAAATTTAACACTGTAAATAAAATAAAAATATACCCCATTTTTTGAAAATGGTCTCATTTTCTGCTTGAACTTTTTAGTGGTGGTCCAGCAAAAAGTGTAGCATTTATGAATGTTGCAATATAATCTGCTGTGTATTATTAACAGTAATTAATAGAGACATTTCTTGATGATTGCATTAAATAAGGTGATATATTTTGCACTGAAGAGCATCTTTTCTTACAGAATACTTCTAACTACTCTGAGAAAAGAGATTTAATATGAAAATATACAGCTCTTAAAGAAACGGTTTATCAGTTCAAAACAGCACTAAGCATCAATAAATTTATACAGTACACACTAATTCTGAAAAAGCAATGCAAAGCCTTTGGATGTTTTTACATTTCTGCGTCTCTCATTTTGCTCATCATGCAACTGTCAGGTTTTACTGCCTTTGAAAAAGCACTGCACTTAAGCATCAATTGTGTACATACAGAGTGCCATAACTTCATAGAGGAGTACATAAGGTGCTGCCATCTTACAGCTTAGCAGTGTGAGTGCAAGTGGTGCTAATCTCCTGCTCTTTGTGAAGATTTCTGAGGGTTACTGTGCAAATACAACTTGTAGACTTCTGCCTTGTTAATGGGAAGAGAAACCTGCTAACACTTGTCTTTCCAGAAAAAGAACTTAGATTTTGCTTGTCCATAAAATCTCTTGTTAAGCTTATCGTAGTCTCCTTTTTAAGAGCATCACTGCAGTTTCCTCTGTCTCTGAGCTAACATTTCCTCCCTCTGATACCCAAGAGCCTCATAATCTGCCCAGGGAGAAATCACTCGTGCACCCCTGAGGTGCTGCAGCTTCTGGGATAGGCCCTTGTAGTTTCATGTGTTTGCAGGTCCAGGAAAGGACATGGACGTTTAACTTAGCCAAGTGAAACTTTGAAGGAATTTTAAGAGGGCAGTGAGCTGAAAATTTGCCAAGACACTGGTTGAAATACCCACTCTTGAGAATTTTCTATTAAAACTACTAGCCTGGATAAATCCTGACCCTTCAGAAATCAGTGGTAGTTGTCCCCTGGATTTTGCCCTGCAAATCACGTTTAGTCTCATCTAAGTCACATCGGGACTTGGAGTCCTTGACTGCAAAGCTCCTGGTCTCTTCAGGGTGAACTGTGTATAACTTTGAGGTATGTGCATGTAATTGATCTCTAAGTAAGGGATAAGGAACAGCTTGCATACAGCTGGAAAAAGAATGGGAAAGCGTGCATTGGAAAGTAATGCTAGCTGGAAATCAGGGCTAGCAACTTTTTGGTCTGGCTGCAAAAACACAAGGAAATCCAGGGCTGAAATTTGAATTTTGACTAATTCAGCCTTGAATAATACATATTTATTGTGAGGGATGAGGGCAGTTCGCTGTGAGGTGCAGGGCTTTCCATGCCTTGTGTTTTTTGGGATGAAGTTGGAATGTCCTTTTGAAAGAACTTATTTTCTCTTGTAGTAGAGTACCTATGGTCCTTTGGAGCCATGGTGAGGTATGAGTGTATTTTCCTTAAGCTCTGTGCTCAGAGCACTTCTTACTCTTTTTCTTTTGGATGCTGTGGGCAGAACTGGGTCACCTTCACTGCTTTCAGCACATCCATCACCTTAAAGTCCCACCTCAGGAAAGTCGTTATAATAAAGTCTTGTGTGTCAGGACTCCAGCCAGTCACCTGCAAGAAGCTGGACTTTTTTCCCCCCTCACACAATTAATTGGCTTTGTTAATGTTTTAGTAACTGTTTATCTCTAAAGGCTGATGTATTCCACACTTGCAGGTGGGGCTCTGAAACAGGGGGTAGCAATGTTCACTCCTGAGCCTCACTGTTTGTGTTGGACTGACATGGACACAGCCTTGTGTATCATCGTGGGAAGATTGGAAGAAGTCTGTCAGATCAGACAGATGTGAATGTGTGGTCACCTTTCTTGAGTTCTTTATCTGCTGCCAGGTTCTAACCTGATACCCTCCTATTTGCAAGGTCTTTGGTATTTGATTGAGCTTCGGTTTCTGTTTATCAAATGTTTAACTCTGGTCATCTCAGAGCTGAATTAGTGAAGTTTAACTGAAATTTTGGGTTGAATGTAGAGCATCTGTGTGAAATGTGATAGTCTCTGGGTTAACAGAAATTGAGTAGCATAATCTTGTGGTCTGTTCTGTCTAGAAACACTGAAAACTATTTTCTTACAGATAATTAGAATGAAAGTTAAATCTTCATGTTCTTCACATTATTATTAACTGGTCTATAAGCATAAATCTCTTAAAGTACTTACAGAGAGGCCATGACCCCCAAAAGCTTAATCTTGTGTATCACACACAGATAGACACACACATGCATGTGAGCACACCACCTTGGCATGATCCTTGTTAGCAGAGGACGAAGTGGGAAGACCAGGAGAGCTTCTCAAGTGAGTGTAGGAGATTCTAGGAGAAGAAACTGTGCTATATTTACAAGTATGAATGACTAGTGGAAACCCTTAACCTGGGAAGGCAAACATTGCCTTCGTTTGAGCCCTCCAACTGTGTTTTTAATATAAATTAGTTATCGTGAAAGTCACCATTCCTGCTGCTTACTTCCATGCTGTTAGAATTGCAGAAAATCTGAAAGTAATAAATGTCAATTAATATCAAATGTACAAATAAGTCTTTATTGAAACTCATATTTTTCTAATATCTCAATTCTTTTTTAAAGCATTTACTTTTACTAACTAACAAACTTGCTTTGTTGGGCAGTTCATTAGCTGTAGAAAGATTTTATTATTTGCACCAAAACTCTGTAATAAAATTCTAGCTGTATCATTTAGAGCTGATTTTTTCATAAAGATTTATGCATCAGGTAAATAGGCTGAATGTAAATATCTACTTTAGGCAGGGTTCATTAACAGCTAGAAAAGATGCAGTTTTGACTAGGAATGAAAAATTAAACAATGAACTATTTTGTGACATAAAAATAATCAAATACTTCAAAATGGCTTGTACCAAAGCCTCAGGACTGTTAAATTTTAGATGTAGCCACTATTTTTTTTTTACCCTACAGTGGACCAGCGTAAGCCAGAGTACAGTTTACAATATTCAGTATTATACAAGCATATAGTGCTGAGCAGTAGATCTTACTCACCCATAAAACTAAAATGCTTGCTGATTTTAAGATCTGCGCTGTGAAATGGCAGCAGATCAGCGCTCTTTCTCTAGTGAATATAAGCTGTGACTCAGTTAATTCACAATGTAGATTGGCTCATAAGTTTTCATGGTAAAGATCAGGTGCTGACAAGACCAGGATAAGACCATTGATCCATTTCTCACCAGAACTTGAATAATTGTTATTAGTAGTAATTATATCTTACATTTACATGCAGCTATATATTAATAAGTTTCTTATATGACATAGCGAGCTAAAGAAATAATCATATCCTTGCTACTTTCCCAGTAGATCCTTTGACTCAGAGGGTATCTCATGTCTGTGACATGGATGCAACAGACTTTTATGATGGTGTTTTTTTTACAAGGACCTGATCAGCCTTTATTTTTAACTCAGAGAAATCTTTTTTTCGGTATGAAATGCCTCTGTACCATCTAATGTCATGGCAAATGCAGCCAAAGGCTAGAGATGACATTTTTATGAGATTTCCAGCACATGACTGCTGGAGTAGAATAGCTGGGGTAAGTATAAACTGACTAAAGGATTTTCCTTCCATTTTCTGCTACATAGGAGTACTTTGATATCCCAGAAGGTAGAATAATTTGTTCTGTGTTCTTAGTTTCCTTTATGTTAATAAAGCTTCATCTCCTGTGTCATATATGGCAGGTGGTTATCCTTGAATCCTTTTGTAAAAGGGGAATCAGAGGCACTCTGCTCATCTCTGGTCCTTCTTTCTCTATGAAATAAGGAGGCTATAGTGAGGTTAGGGTCGGTCTCACCTCATTGCCAGGTAACAAGTGATAGGATGAGAGAAACAGCCTCAAGGTTGTGCCAGGGGAGGTTTCGATTGAATATTAGGAAAAAATGTTCCGTGAAAGGGTCGGCAAGCAGTGGAACAGGCTGTCCAGGGAAGCAGTTGAGTCACCATCCCTGGAGGTAATTTAAAAGATGTATAGATGTAGCATTTAAAGAGATGATTTAGTGGTAGACTTGACAGCGCTGGGTTAATGGTTGGACCTGTTGATCTTAAAAGTCTTCTCCAACTTAATGATTCTCTGACAACCTAATGATTCGGTGTGTCCCTTTCTCTAAAATAGGAAATGCCCCAGTAGGTTATTGAAAACCTTGCTGATACTCTCACTCCAAACCAGTTGAAGACCAAGACCTTCAAAAACTTATTGCAGAACTTACTGTGTGCTGCAACCTGAGCATATGTTCAGCTTTCCTGTTGAGAAGGAGCTTTATCCAGAAGCTCAGAAACTTTGATAACTTGTTCTCTGAGCTGAAGAGGTGTCAAAGATAAACAGAGGTGGACCAGATTTAGGATCTGTCTTCTATCATGCAGTTTAAGCCTCCTCCTACACCCAGGGGGGTTTAAATCCCCTTTCTCAGGATGACACTGCTTCAGGTGAATTTGGCCTGCTGTTTGTATTATATAACCAAGGGAAACAAGGGGGAAAATAACCTTTGCAGACTCCACTGTACAAATCCAGCAACTTTTATCACTGAGTCTGCTGCTAACCCTTTTGTTAGGGCTGTCATGCATGGGCCAGTGTGTCTCCCAAGGAGATAGTCTGTTTTCTGGGTGAAAGAATACATTTTTCTTCTACCCTCCTCTTGTCATTACCTCATAGAACAAAACAAATCCTTGGGGTACGCTCCAATCTGTTGGGTAAAGGGTATGTTTCCTAATTCAGTCGCAACTCAGTAGTGCAGTTTGTGAAATAATAATACATATACTGAAGGCTCTGTGGGGGACTGCAGTGAAGCAGTAGTTACTGCCCATAAAGTTTTTTAATAGGACGTGAGTTCCAGGATTCAGGGGAGAGAACATTAATGTCCTTTACAGAACGTTGTGGAAAATAAATACTGCGCAACACCAATCTCTTGGCAGTTTCAAAGTATGTCTAAAGAGGATCATTATGAGACCATTTATGATGGAACATGACTCCATTGCAAGGCTTTGGAGTCTCTGCTGGGATGTTGTTCCTACTGCTTGAGATTAGGAGAGGAAAGCAATTTCAATAGAAGTCTGTGGAGACCATGTGGCAATTACATTGCTGGCAATATCAGTATGATTTTAGTGTGAGTCTCTGGAGACCTTAACTTCTCAGTGAAGTAAAATGCACCATGCCCATACAAATTATATTATTGTTTGAAATAAACCAGGATAAGTTAACGCTAAACAAGTACTGGAATAATAGGGGTATTCAAATCAATTCGCCTTGTGGCAAGAAATGCTGCCCACAGCCTTGCCACAGCCCCCTGCCACAGTCTGTCATCCCCTGCATGATTTGTGGGTGATGATTTCTCAGGAAATTTTAGGCTGAAAGACTGGCTTATTTAGGTGTCTGTGCAGTTGGTGGCCAGCTTAGAGAGGGAATTGTACAACTGGCTTGTTTTAGTGAGCTCCTGCTCTGCCTGTAGTGATTTGTGGGGTCTGAAAATTGCTAAAGGCGAAGCTGTCAGAGGCAGCAGTCTGTCAAAAAGAGACTGAGGAGGGAGCTGGGGTTAAAGATGTGGTGATGGATGAGTACAACTTTTGGCCTCATGGCAGTGGTGAAACAATGACTGGTTTAAACCATCTGGCCTGGGCAATGGTTGAAGTCGTCTGAGCTCAGAGAAGCAGTTCCCAGGTTTTGCTTCTCTAAAAGTACACCAGTGCCCTTGCTGTTGCTCGTGTTTGGCAAAGCCATTCCCTGGGAGGCTATTGCAGTGCACAACTGCTTCCTGAAGCAGTGGAGTATCAGCAAAAAAAGATACCCGAGTGCCCATTGACGCTGGCTGGGAGCTGAGCAAGCCTTGGTGCTTTCCTTGCCCATTGGCTACCTGGGATCTTTCTTTCCTCTTCCCTTACACTGCCTTATGTAGGCTGAAGGGAGAGCCACAGCATTTCCAGGGCTGAAGGAAGGCAGTCTGAAGCAGCCAGGATAAAAGTGCAGCATTTGCATTTTATTGATTCTTACCTATTGATTCCAATGGGATGAAGTGTCTGTGAAAGAGAAGTGAGACTGGCGGACAGATGAGTGCTCTGGCATCACAGGCAGGCTGGCCTCGCCTGACAAGAGCAAGATTGTATAAACAAACACCCCAGATATTTTCCTAGGTCAAATCTAAGAAGAACCAATGAAAAGGAGTTCCACTCCTAGGAAGGATAAGATTTACCAGAAAAAGTTTAGTTTGCATTTGATCACTTCTGCAGATAAAAAGGAGCAAGGAAATATCATGAGAATTTAGTGACAGATTGCCTTGTGCCAGTTACATTTACGGAGCCATTTTCTGTAAGCTGGAGGGTGACAAAACTTAAATGGACATCTCCTCGTACAGAAGGTGATTCTTGTTTGGTAACTCAGATGTGAAAATGAAGAAATATGCTGTAGCCTGAGCTTTCAGGTATAAGGAGGGTGTCTGAAGGGGTGCTGAATATCCAAAATAGTTTATTAAGTGCACAGAGTAACTCAGTGTGTTTTATGTGAATCATTTTATTGGAAAGGCTAAGCACATACTGAGGAAGATATGTTCAATAAGATTATTGATCTTACTAAGGGTTCCTCTGCAGATAGATGTATGTATGTGTGTATATGTATATGTACACACAAACTCAAACAAAGCTGCTTTTTGATTATGACCAGTTTATTACTGGCTCATTAAAAACCATTTCTTCTGTGCTCTATCTTTGCACATGGTTTGGAGAGGAAGGTGGCACTGAGTCACCTCATAGGTCCTCTGGATCCTGGGAGTCAAAACCACCCTAATGTAACTCACAGTCCTAAGGTGCTCGCTGGAGTCCTGGCAGCCATCCCAATGCAGTATCTGGTGCATCTGTCAGCATGGATGTTTTTCAGAAGCATCAACAGAGCTGTCCCTCCTCCCTGCTTCTCCTATATGCTTTAAAGACATGCAGTTTCAGACAGGAAGGATTTTGAACATGGAAGTGGGTCTGATTGTAAATAAGAGGGTAGCTGACTTTGTTGCATGAAAAAGAAGTGCAAAATACTATAAAAAGAGAGAAGAAGAAAAAAGGAAGATGGGATTTTTTCTTCCAGTTGAAGTGATGTTAATCAAAGAGCTATGAGTATCAGATGAAATGAAGGATTTGAATGGTATATTCCTTTCATCCTGCAAAGTCTTCTGTGCTTATATTTAAGTATATATTAAATTTTACTAGATACAAACACAAACTCTGTGTGGGGAAACATGTTTCAACACTGTTTTTAGATTTCTTATTTTATTTCTTTAAACTCCTTAATTTTCATAATGGATTTCCCATACTTACTGGTATATAGGTTAACTGAAGGAAAAAATAATGTACAGTTTTGCAAACAATGGCCTTGTGATTCATATCATAGAAGAAAAAAGCAGAAAGAAAAAGTGAAGTAATTTTATCCTGCTTCTTCTCTCTCTCCTTTCCATGAGCAGACGTTAAAGGAGACAGAGTGGTGAATTGCTGGGCCTGGAGAGTTCTGTGCTGCTGCCAGTTGCTGGGGTTGCTTGTGCATCACCTGGTAGGACACAGAGTGTGTCTAAGAGCAGTGGTGGGCACCACTGGGCTGCCACAAATGCCACCCTTGCTGGTGCATGCTCTGGGGGTCCCTAACAGGCAGGATAGACTTGGGGGTCAGCCTGCCTGCTTTGATTGTCCAGGGGTGCAGAGGGATGATGGTGGGGCAGCTCTCCTTCCTGCCTCTCTGCTCAGGGGTGCTCCATAGGCGTCCACCCGCATCCTAGAAATGCCAGTTAGCGCCTGACCCGTCCTTGCTCTCCATACTGAGTGGTGGTGTCACTGAATGATGGCACCCCTTGTTTCCAGCTATCTCCAAGAAACAGGATGAGTTGTGTCTTTTATCCTGTACTGAAAGAAGTGTGTTTAACATGCTTGGCTTCATCCAGCAACGTGTGTCCTGCAGAGTCGCCGATCTGCTCCATTTTCAGCTATAAACCTAAGTGGTCTTGCTCTTTCTAAGACCATAGGTGACCCAGCATCTAAGGGCGAGATCCTGTCTGCACAGTAAGAAGAGTTAAGGATATGCAATTTGAAAGTGCTTTTACCTCTAATTTTGTCTCCCTTGTTATCCTGCCTTCACTTTGAATGTTTTAAGTCATTGTGGCTTTTTTCTTAATCTACTGAAAGAAAACAGTAGGTCTGTTGTTAAATTTAAATGCAAGATACAATTAAAAGCTCAGATCTCTGATGTGGCCCTTTAAAAATCCCTCTGTAGATGGAAGAAGGTTTCTTTTCCATTGGGAACTCTGCATTATTTAGTAGATTTGCCTTGCAGGACAGATTGTTTCAAGACTTTACATTTATATAGAGGATCAAACATTTCTGTGGCCTGAATTAAAGCAAAATAATCACGAGCTCCATGAAAGTTTGTGGTTTCATGAACAGGCTTTTTTCTTCCCTTACCTTCTTGTCTCTGAGTAAATTTTTTCCCCTAAGCTCTCTTACTTGACACATTTTATTCTTCCTGAAGTGCATCTTCGATGTGATTTCCTAGTGATGCAGCTCAGCCAACTCGAACACAATGAGAGTTTCAGTTGACTGTTCTGCTGCCTACTGTTGTGAGCACCCAGGAGTCTATGCCCTTATCTGGCTCCCAGAAACCAGAGAAGGTCTTTCTTTTATTCAATTAAAAAATCCTGTTAATTTCACCCTATGCTTTTTGTAGTCTTCAGCTGCTCATTAATGTCTCTCCTTTAGAGGAAACTCTGTAAATGTGGAACTTTATCACTGTTGCAGTTTAGTCTTCTTTGGTTAGTTTTGTTGCTGGCCTCTGTCTCTCCAACTAAGCAGCATGTTTCTAATACTTCTTCAGTTGTCTTGAAATGATACTGTACTATTCAGTGCTTATATTGGCCCTCAGGGGGAAGAGGTACAGTTCAAACACATTCAAAATATAAGTTATTTCTGGGGAGCAAAGCATTATGCATTTTACATCTCCTTTAACACATAGGCCATTTTGGCATACACTGATTTGTTATGAAAGAGAATATTCATACAGACTAAAGTGTTTTATTTCTGCAGTGACTGAGACTTGACAAAAGCAGTACTTCTTTATAATGTACCTCTCACTACAGTGTTTTTCAGTGAAATTCTGGCTGCCAGCTGCAGTTTTTGGTGCTGGAATGCTGTCTGAGCCACGACAGGCTTGGTGGCACCCTCACATCCACAAGTTGTAAATGATGTATGAAATGCAAAATCCTCACTTGCCCCATGCTCAGGGAGGAGAGGAATGATGCTTTGCTGCTGCTGGTTCTCTGTTCTCTTAGCTGAAACTCCTCAGTGAAGAATCATTTAAAAATTTACATTTACATTTACATTTACAACAATAAAGAAAATGAAAAGACAGCTGGAGGACATTGCAAAACTGCAGAACAAACAACCAGGAGAGCCAGTTAAGGCCACCTACCAATGCTCATGGCTGGCTATATGAAATGATTGCCAGACACACTCCCTTCTTCTCTGACTTGATTCTTTTTATTTTCCTGAGAAACGGTGCTTCATATCAGTCATAGCACCTGGTTGAATCCATCTACTTATCTTTTCTTTTAATTAAGAAATAATGTCAGTAGGATGAAAATAAAACTTGACAGGATGAAGATCTCCTACTGTATTATAGAAACAATGTGAAGGTGAAATTGAGATATTTATTTTTGAAAGCAAGAAATCATCTTCTAATGGAAAGATCCTATTACTGTGAGCTTGTTGTTATATTAATGAATGAGAAACGTGTACAATGAAGTGAACAATGGGAGATTTGACCAGACAACCAGAAACTAAGCTCCTCACACAGGCAATGGTACAACTGAGGCTAGTGGTTGATGGCTATTTTTTGGACACTTGTCCTGGCTGACACAGAGGGTGTTTTGTTCTATATTAACTGGCCTGAAGAATTGCCAGAGACCAATGGTGAAGTGATGAGGGTGTCAGGTCCTTGTTGCTCTTAGCTCCTGTTGGTGCTGATGATGGTTAAGAAGGCAGCGTCTCCTCAAAGCCTCTTCAATATCCTTGGACAAATTAGCTGGGACTGTTTTTTTTTAACTTTAGAGGACAGCTGAAAAAAAAAGTCTCCAATGTTTTTTTCTCCAGCTACTTCTACAATGTAGCTGACTGTTGGGGGTTGGGTTGTCTTTCCTTTTGTTTCCTTTTAACAGTATAGAATTTTTTTTCCATTCAGTTGCTAAATGGCCCTAATCACTGAGTACTTAAGAAGAACAAAGGATATAGCTAAGCCTGAAGAGAGGGCCATCTATGTTTACTCTTCTGTCTGGGAGTTTTCTCTCGAAGCGGGGTGGAGGGATAACTCGAGAATTCGGGACTGGTAAAAGGCGAGGGCAGAGGATGGGCAGGCACTGGGTTTCCGAGGACCACACGAAGAGGAGTTTTCTTCTTCGCGGCTGCTGCTGGACCCCTGGCTTGGAGCTGCTTTCTTCTGCTGCTCGGGTGAGCCTTGGCTTGCGAGAGCAGCTACTGAACCTGTTACCATCTGCTTGGGTGCCTGGGATCCTGAGCTCACCTCTCCCTGCCCTGCTGGGAGCCCAGCTGCCCCAGCCCCACCCCCGCCGCTCCTTCGGCACTGCTCTGGGTTTCACTGCGCTGCAGCCCCGCTCCCCCGCCTGCCGAGATGTCCTGCCATCCCAGTTTTGCTGCTTTCCGAGAGTCCTGCTGGGGCACCAGGACTGACTGCTCCAGGAGGGTTTGTGAAGCAAAGCCTCCCTTCCATCTTCCCCCTGCCCTGTGACTGGACTGCCATACCACGTCCTCCTCGAGCTCGTGCCGCCAGTGCCCCCTGCTGGCTGTGACCATCACTGCACCCAAGGGGAAAGTGCCTTCAGGCCAGGGGGCTGGGACCGGGTTCTTGGTTCTGTTTGTTGTTAGTGCCATAAGAGTTGTTTGTTTGCTTTATTATAAATCCTAGTAAAGAACTGTTATTCCTACCCCCATATCTTTGCCTGAGAACCCCTTAATTTCAAAATTACAATAATTCGGAGCGGCGGGGTTTACATTCTCCATCCCAAGGGAGGCTCCTGTCTTCCCTAGCAGACACCTGTCCTTCAAACCAGGACACTGACTTATCAGAAAATTTGACCTTGGAGACATTTGAGGGTTTGGATTGTCTTTTTTCTTGTGTGGTTTTCCACCAGCATGCCCACCCTCAGGAGTGTAGCTGCAGTGGTGGGCTGAAGGTTGTCTTCTGGGGGTATGTGAGGAGGGAGCAGGGTGTCTTCCACATCTTTTTCACCCCTCTAAGCTGAAGTGCTGCCCAAAACTCTGCCAGAGCTGGGCAGAAAGCCAGCGAGGTATAAAGATGGGCAGTGATTAGAGCAGCTGGATAGGGAACCATGCGTTCCTGCTTCCAGGAATATGTCTGTATTTCTAATTTAAATCACTCTCAGATACAATGAAGAATAAAGCATTTTGATCAGAGTTAGCAATGACCTATTTAACATTTAAACTGGTTGGCACTTATTTGAGCTCCTTTATGAGTCCTTAATGAGTTTAATGAGTTCTCTTGCATATCAGCATTTACTACTAGTGTAACTTTATGGTCCTGGGTTCAGGAGATGTGAGTGGCTAGTTTTGTGACCTTGGGCAGTACACCGAATGTAGTGGTGCCTCAGTTTCCCATAAAGATGATGATTGCAGGATACCTCTTATGTTTGTTTGCACTGTGACCTATATGGGACAATCATTTTAGTACATTTTGTTTGTGTAGTACCCTGTGCCCCTGGCCTTCTGTAGGCCTCTAAGTGATGCTATTTTAAAAATGAAAGGTGATGGTTAAGAAATGCAGCATAGCATGACAGGGACACACACATATATATGTTAGAATTTTTCTTGAAGAAGGCAGAAAAATAGCAGTGTCTGTTAGTCAAAGTGATGCAGTCCCAGGACACCACAGCAATAATTTTGTTTGTATTACTTTCTGCCCATGTGAGAACCCATACCCACTTTCCAGATTTTCAAACAGATAAGCAATTTTTTAATTGATGCTTAGCCTGAATATATCTAATGTCAGCCAACTGTTGTTAATAGGAGCTATTATAACATAAAAGTGCTGATATTTTAAATGCAGTTGGTCAATCCCAGCAGGACTATACATTCAGGCCTCTTCTATAAGGTTGTGTTAGTCATTTGACACTGGTGCCGAATTTATGTTTTCAGATGCATGCCAGCTATTGAAACTTGACAACTAATTCTGGATAAAACTGATTGGAATTGATAAACCCTCTTTTATTTTGGGGCGAAAATTGGAAGTAGCTGCTAGTCCAAATAGAATCTCTTATCTAGTATGGCATGATGGCATTTAATGAAAAACATTCAAGAAAATCTACTCTTGGGTTGCCCTGAAGATAGAGAGTTGCAGAGTTGGATGCAATTCAAATCAGGAGTTCTTTATTTTGCGTAACTTTGGGGCATGCCGAGACATTTCATCAGTGCCTGATGTCATTAACTCTGGTGGCCAACACCTAAATGTGTTATTCCTCAAGTGTATGAAACATTATATTATTAGAGGAATACTTTGAAGATAAGAAAATACGTTTGTTTCACATTCTTTGCATATGCTAATAATGACACCTTAAGTTATTAAACTAAAATGTGTTTTAAATCTGAATGTTGTTTTCCCCCTTATAAAAAGCATTACCTTGGGCTTGCAGTATTACAGAGGCTTTGACATTGGCAATTCGTTTATTTTTAAACACTGACTGTAGCTCAGCTCCCTGTTTTTTCCCTGTAATACCCCAAAACATGCTGAAACGCTGCTCAGAGGTGGTGTACATGGTCAAGAAAGCTCCTGCTACTGCAGCTCCTCTTGTTGCCCAGAAACTGCATTACCATCAGGTTGTGGGCACACTAAGAAGCCTTTGTGAAAATTAGTCCGAGCCTAACACTGTGACAGCGCACCCGGATGGACACGGCACCGCGTTCGGCCTGTGCCTGCTGCCTTGTCAGACAGGCAGAGCTGTTGCCACTGTGTCTGTCCCTCCTGTGTGGGTAGTTCCTCAGGAGCATGGGAGGACTGGAGGTCATAGGCCAACTTGAGCTCTGTTGGCAGTTTTAAAAATAGGATGGATATCAGCAAGGTTTGACAGTGTCACCTTCAGCCCCTTCAAGGCTGTGTGGCACTGAGGTATGTGAGATGCTGTGGGGCTGTGTTGCGATTTCCAAGCAGCCCTTCCATTTCAAACACAGTCTTTGCAGGAGGAATAGGCTTTTACAGGATTGGCTTTTCTTTTGTTTCCACTTTCCACTTCAGTGCTGCCACCTATTCTGGTATATTTGAGGCATTATTTCTTATTCTTGTAAATACAGGTAATTTAGACATTGCCCTGGGTGCTGTCATGGGGTGAACGCTCAATGGACTAACTTCCCACTAGTTGTGAATCTGCTCTCCTAGCCATGTCTGTGTTGTTCTGGTAGCAGCAAACTTAAACAAAAGTTATTTTAATTTGCACATAAAACCTAAGCTATGGAGAGAAACTAAGCTTTTATGAGGTAATAAAGCACAGAGTCAGCCTCATGCCTAGTGCTTCGAAGCAGGGTGTCTCTGAAGGCATCTCAGCAGGGATAGAGAGAACCACAGCAAAGTTTAAATGTAGAGGCATCAAGTAGGAAACAACAGGAGTAGGAATGTAGGTGAGATTTAGGCAGGCTAAGTTTAAGTTTAGGAGAATGACTCTCCTCCTGGGGTGGTCTTTGGATAGGGTAATCACCTGGAGCTGAGCAGCATGTTACATGTTTCAGCCTGGCTGATCCTTCCCAATTTGAGGCCTCCCTCACTCACAGTGACATTTTGGCCACTGTCCTGTTTTCCCAAACCTTGGCAGAGAAGGTGCTTCTCTCAGGAACTGCAGGCAAGCTGTCATGTCTCTCCAATGTGGCCCCCACCCTCTGTTTTGCTTACAGAGTGCAAGGGAGAAAAGTTTGACAAATTGTTGTCCACCTAAAGGTTCCCAAGTTCTTTTACTCCTATTTTTAGACTGATTCCCTTTGCTTCCTTTTTCCATTGTGCTACATTTTGTCAGATTTCTGCCCAGAGGAAATTTTTATAGCTCAATTTTAAAGCCCTTGCAATTGAGGATTTATCCTGGGAATGACACAATCCAACTGGAGTAGCACAAATGGCACAGCTCTGAAATAAAAGGTTATCAAGACTGTAATTTATTTGTTTAGGCCACTCAGAGTACAAAAATGCCACTTATTTCTTCAGCTCCCTGAGTGGGTTGCAGTATGGTGGCTGATTTCAGACTGCCTTCCTTTCTCCATCAGTCATTTTCTCTACAGCAGCATTTTTCAGGAAGCACAATTAAAACGCTGTTTCCTGATATGCCCTCCCCCTGCTGCCATCCCTTACCCCTAAAAATCCCAGCTCAGGATTTTGTGCCAACCCTGGCACAGGTTGTTTCCTCATGTCTCATCCAGGTGATTCGGGGTAGACAAAAGGTAATGAACTCTCTTCATGTCTCATTATGTGGCAAAAGAATGAAATAGTGAAGTGGCAGGCTTAGGGTGAAAAAGAGAGGAAGGATCTGAAACACACTTAAAATATGTTTCCCTGTTCTAATATGCATTTTGAATTTATAGAGAATTGACCTGTGCTATTTGTTCAAAGCCAGAAAATGCATGTGGTCTGCAGCTGAACTTATCACACCGTCCCAGGCAGTTTTCAGGAGTGATGGATACTGTTTTTCAGGAGTCCTTTCTCTGGAGCCGATTCAAGGCCAGCCACAATAAAGCTGGTTCTGGTCATTAGCAGTGCCCCCTGCAAAAGTTGTTCATTTAGGAGCTAGTAGGTTGAGGTAAGCAGTGTTTTTGGGATCCTTCCTTGCTGGCAGCTCGATGTAGTTAGCCACAGAAGAAGACAGCAGGCCCCTGGGCAGTAAAACAGAGCAAGGAGGGATAAGGCTCTCACTGGCAGGCAACTGAAGAGCTGTAGGGAGTCACGGAGTAGTGGTGTTTTCTTGCTCAGCTTAAGGAAGTTGTGGAGTGCTCCATGTAGACCCATATAAGGGAGGGAGATAACCCAGCTACCCAGTGCACATGGCACATGCTGGTGCCACAAGGGACTTCAGAGGAATTCCTCCTTTCCTCCCAGCAGACTGGGCTGCCCTTGTTGGGAGGAGGAGGTGCAGAGGAGTCTGGATGGGGGCAGATGTGCTGCCTGCTCTGGAGTATGAAAAGGAACTGTGTGTTTAGGACAGCTGGAGCAGTCTGGAGGTGGAGGCAGAGGGGAGGGTGGATTCTGTGGGGGCATATTTCAGCAGGAAAGTTTTATCTGCCCTTTGCTCTATCTGCAGCAAATGAAAGTTTGGTAGCACCATGAGTGCTTTCCTTACTTCCCAGCTTAATCACTGGGAGATGCTCTGAGAGTGGGGATTGGAAGGGATTTTGGAGGACAAGGAATACAGTATTTGCCTTGAACAAGGAGCATGATAATTAATATGCCACTTTTTGACAAATGGGCATTTTGAAGAACTGGAAACAAACAAGTCAGGGGCCTTTCACCTCTGCCAGTGAGTGTTTGCAGCTGGGCAACCACTCAAAAGAAAATCTTCATCTTCTGCTTACAGCTGTCAACCTGTGCTACAGCTAGCTGAAGGCAGAAGTTCTAGATCCTCCCAGCATTCCTCTTTTTATCTAAAAAATATTGAAGCAATTTTAGATGACGTCTGTCACTCTGGACTTCTTTTTGATCTTCTTGAATTAGGCTGGAAGAGTTGAGGGGGACTGTCATGGACCAGGCAGATCTGGTTGAGCCTTGCGATCTAGGCTCTTGTGTTGAGCACCATATGCAGACACATGATGGATCTATCTTTCTCCTGAAATAGACCTATTTTGTAAGATGTCTAATATTTTAAAAATCTTTCTACATAGCCTCCTGCCAGTTTTCTTTCCTCTGATGTAAACTTATAATCAAGAACCAAGTCAAGTGCATCAAATACAGAAACAGATAAACTTTCTTTTATGTTTGTTGTTCTGTAAAACACTAAAGAATAGACCAAATCAGAACCTTCCACTGAAAAATGCCTTATCCCACAAGTAGCCCCGTGCTCATCCCCCAGCCCATTGAATGACTCATTAGGAGGGAGGGTATCAAGATCTGTTTCAGCATGGCTGTAGGCAGCCACCACCATGCCTGCACAGGCTGCTTGTTTGCTGTGTCAGGTGAAGCAATGCTCCTTGCAGGCTGTTTCACCAGTGTCAGACTCTTTCCCCATGAACAGGTACCACCACCATCGTCTGGGTGGGTCCCAACCATGCATGGAGGAGCCAGAATGTCAAGGGGGAGATGTGCTCTGGGTGTCCCAGCAGGAATTTCCTGCTTTCTCAGCAGCTCACAAATAAAGAGTTCACAGCCACTGTGGTTACACAGGCAGGCCCAGTAGCCAGCTGTGCAAGAGGTTTGGAAAATACTGTGTTTATCAGTCTACGAGTTTGGCCCTTATTGCCTGGTTTTATTCCCTTAGCAAGAAGTAGAGTATAAGTGGAGACACAGCAAACATAAATAATAAAAGGGCTCTTCAGCTACCCTGCATTTTTACATAGTAATAGTGGCTGAAGTCTGTGAGCATATGATAAGTATCAAACACTTATTTTTCCAACAGAACGACAAATGTGTCTGGTTAAAAAAGGGTAACTGGGTAATGCAGAGTACAATAATATCTCAGTAGTCTCCCATTTCTTTTTAAAGAAAAGTACAAACCATAATGCATGCAAGCTATCATACAGTGGGAAAATTACTTTCTCGAAACATATGCTGGTTCCTAAATAGTGTCTGTAGAAATACTTGAGCAACTAGAAAACAAATGTAAAATCTTGAGCTGGTTGTTCTGATAAGCGTGTCAATCATTTTATGTTGCTCCAAATTGTAAAGAGTTTGAGATTTTTCACTACTTTTAGGACACTGTACAGATTACAGGACCATAGCCTGTAGAACACCATGTTGAAAGGGCCCTCAAAGATTTTCTGGTTCAACCTGTCTTGGCAAAGGCACAGATAACAATGTAATAATGTCTAGGCAAGATAATAATGTAATTTAAATATAAGTACTAAAGATAAAAATATTGTTGTTGTTTCTGCCGCTGGAATAGCTGGTCCGTAGCCATCTCAGTGCTGGAAGATGTCTGCTGGCTGGGCAGGATGGTTTCTGAGTCTCCAGATGTGTGTATTG
The DNA here is from genome assembly GCA_013390045.1 of Picathartes gymnocephalus. Lineage (NCBI taxonomy): Eukaryota > Metazoa > Chordata > Aves > Passeriformes > Picathartidae > Picathartes > Picathartes gymnocephalus. Next base: position 169,487 of record WEKY01008907.1, on the reverse strand, counting down.
CATACTCTAGAAGGGTGATTGAAGCATTGCAGCAGATGGCACCAGAGATGCTCACTTACAGTAAAGCAGTGCTGTTTGCTGTCATAGGGGAGGGCTATAAATGACCTGTCCTGTATCTGCCTGCTGAAGATTCCTATGCTGCCTCTTCTGATCTGCAAATTACACATGCATTTCTGTCTCTTTCCCTCAAATTTGCACTTTTATGTGGATAGCACACAACAAAAATTTAGAATTTTGCTGCTGTGGGTCCAGCTACAAATAGGTTTTGCTATTGTATTTTTTTCCTATGGAGTAAGGGAGCAGGGTTTGCGCTAGTTTTGTGTATAATTTCTTGGATAGAGTAATGGGCACAGGGCCCTATACAGGTGGCTTGCACATGCTCTGAAACCATTTGCTTGGGACTTCTGATATCCTTATCTGTGGCTGTAGAGATTTGTGTCCAAGGCATCTGGCCAAATTCCTCTTTCGTCACCTGGAAATAAACTTTCAGGTGGAAAAAGAGGTCATGCCTGGGGAAGCTGGGACATATGACAGCTCTTAGATGAAGGTTAAATTTTGGATTTGAAAAAAAAAAATCCCACAACTTGCAAAAGTGCTGCTTAAATCCCTACTTAAAACCATGTCCATGTCCTTTTTGTAGGTAGGGGGCTGTATGTATATGTAGGCTTCTTTAGTACACCTTTGCATTTGCTTTCTATCACCTGAATCCAGCCCATTTTTGCTGTTATTTTGGTTTTAAAATATTATCCTAAAGTACTTTAAATGTAAAAGAGCATATTGATTTTTAAAGCATTATATTGTTATTTTTCTGTTTTATTAAAAAGCAAAACCAGCACCAGTTTAACATATTTCACAGCTTGTGTCCTCGGCTTGAAAGCTCTGCAGATACAAATATGATCACAAAGGAGAGAAAAAATTATATTGAAATGTAAAGGATCTGTATTACTAGATGAGTGGAAAATTAGCACGGTAGCTATTTCAGTGCTATCTCACCCAGTATGTATATCTTACTCTCTGACTGAAGATGAAATAAATTTCTCTCATCTTGTTTGTGTTGCTGATTTGTTGGATATTTATCGATTTATGGATCATAGTGCACAATTTTTTTCCCATCTACAGTAAGAATATTTTGTATCTGTCATGCTTTCTATGAGTAACTGATTTTCTATGGTCTGTAAAACTGGTTTGTACGAATAGTTGCTAGTCATCATCATTTGCAAGGACTTTCTTGGAAGATATTCATTCTGCTGGGAATTAGCGAATTACAACTGAATACTAGTATTGTACCATCAGATTTTCTGTGAAACGTGCAGGAATAGATTTAGATGCAGGTATGTTTCTATTGAATACATAAACATCTTTTACATGTATTGTATGGCTTTAGTATACTTTCTGCAAAAATCAAAATACCAGATCTTACAGGAAAAAAATGAGGTATTCATCATCCTGTTTAGCCCTTGTTCTGTTCAGAGCAGTAACATCACTGGGGTAATTTTCACCCTCTGTTAGGAGCCTGAATAGTTCTTGATGGTCCTACTGTGCTCAAGAGGGCGTAGGATCAAGTAGTATCTGGCAACCTAATCTGTCCAGACAACAGAGTTTTGACACAGCAGAGCTTTAGGATGTGACTGCAGCCTCACTACTTGGTTTGTCCATCCCTTTGTATGCAAAAAGAAGCAGCAACAAATATGCCCCTATTTTTGCCCCTGTTTTGGATTTTCTTTTGATTGGGGTAATTTCTCTGCTTGGCCAGAAGCTAAGATCTTCAGACTATCTGAATTTTGCTCAAACCCTTACCTTAGGAGCTGTTGGCAGGAGAGGCACAGAGTAGAGCATCATTCTTATTTCATGTACTTAATATGCTGAGGAACGAGGTAGTTGCAACTATTTATTACCTGAGAAATCTTGTTATGCAGAAAATATCCCTGAGGTTGAGATCTGCTGTCTTTAAGCCTCTTTATGCCACAAGAGCAATAGAAAAGGCCTTAGGGCACCAGAGAAAATTTGATCCACTCTGTTTAGAAGCATTGCTGTATGGCATCTTAGTAGCTATCAATAAAGTCTCTACCGAAGACTACTAACACTCTTTTATCAATGATGCTGTTGAGGGCTCAATTAAGTATTGCACCAATCTGTTTCAGTTTATCTTCAAACAATGCTAAATCTGTGGAAAAGATGCTGACACTTACTGTGGTGTAATTTGTAACTAAAATTTTGATGATTTTTATGACCTGAAAAGACTATGGTTTTTAATTTAGCTGAAGAAGACACCTATGGCTACGAGTGCAGGGTGTTCATCCTAAATGACTTTTCTGTAATAGATTTTCTAATAGTGAGTGCAGAAATACAGCTCTCTTGTAGATACTTACAAGATGCAGTAAACCAGCAAACTGAAATTAATGCCAGGTTCCAGCCTCTGCATTCATACGACTGCAGTTCAGCATGTCTCTGAAACTCTTCTAATAACAGCAAGTTTTTTCTCTAAACAAGTGAATAAGAAGCATTATTAGCAAATGCTTGCTTGTAACAGCATTCTATTGGAATTTTTCATTTTGTACAATGGAAAGTACTAAATTAAACCATTCATTTCTTCTTTGGAGTGTTTCAGATCTGCCTGAAGCATTTGCTTTTTTGTTGTTTAAAAGATAGTGTTCTGATGGATTAATAGTGAGACATATGGGTTCCTAAGCCCATCAGAGCTCAAAACTTCCTTTTCCCCATCCCTGAGCACATGCCAAGTTTCAGTTAAAGGACCTAATCCTGGCAGGCACTGAGCCTGATACTCCACAGGAGGAGGTTGTCCTATATCTTTACAAGGTGTTAGCTGATTAGACAAAGATTTGGTCTAAAGGTGGTTCAGGTTTTTTCTGAATTTTTGTCTTACTCTGGTGTGTTATGAAAAAGCTTCCTACTGTGTTTTGTTGAACAGCTTTGAGGAGGACTATGGCACAAAAGAGGGGAAGGTGTGCTGCTCCTGAAGGAGGGGAAAAAGGAGAGACACGAAGGGACATTGATAGAGAACATGGGCTAGCCAAGGCAGCAGGAAGATGTACCAGCAATCAGGACATCAACATGCAGGCAGGGTCAAAACTGCACCGCTTCTGAAGTGAAGATGAATTGCTTGAACTTGATGTGGAGAGGAGATCTTAGTAAGAGAGGAGTGTCAAGGATATTAGAAATGGCTTTTGTTTTGTTCCTGTAGGTGACTTAACGTCTTATCCCTTTTTCATTATTTCAGGTAATTGGCTATCAAATGATTTCCTCAATTTTGGGACCAACTAATTTGTTATGACAGCTGTAAGGTCTGTGTGATTCACTTCCTCCATTGAAAGAGGTAAAGGCTTCAGAAATGTTCACATACTTCAGTTTTGTATTTGCTTGTGACTGACTTTGCTTCACACCTATCGGTCCATCTGCTCCTTTCTCATACCTTTTTACCCATCAGTTCTTTCCTTGGAGGGTCCTGGATGGCATTTATGCAACTTACCTCTCCACACAAGACTTGTATTAATCATAAATATTTTGAAAGGAAATAGTTCACCTTTTAGAGGCTGCCTTGCTGGTATAATGTTCATATACCAAGAACAAGGGATGCACTTTCTGTCCAATTCTCTGGTCCTCTAATGTCTTTTCTCTCTTGAACTGTCTCACAGTTTCCTGGCTCAGCATTTTCTAATTCCTGTAATGGCACATCCGAAGAAAAAACAAAAGCTCTGAGTGTTAAATAGAAGCAACTTGCTTTCTTTTCTGATGAATGCATTAGTCAGCAGGTGATCATTCCTTGTCACAATTGTTCCAAGAATCAGTACATCAGTGACTGGGAATGTCCAAATTCCATGGGTCATGTTTTCATTCTCAATAATTTCAGAAAGTAAAAGGGCTAACGTGGATTATTGATCATCCAGTTTATATAGACTGTCCTGGCTAATGATGCAGCTTTTTGCTAGAGCCTGATCCTTACAGTTTCTCTCAGAGTTTAAGGTCCTTTTCTGGGATTGTTAAGCTTCTCTACAGATATCTTCCTGATAGATGTCTGTCTCCAGTTCTTTTTAATTAAATATGAAGGCTCAGAAAAGTACAATTGCAAGAGTATGTACAGGTGCAGGACATGGGAAGAGAAGGAATTGAAGTGATTATATTACATGGATCCTCTTTGTCTGGATTTCATAAGCAAGTTCAGGTTTCTTATCCCTTTTTAACCAAGAGAACGCTGTGTTCTGTTCCCAGCATTCATGGACTGTTGTTGAGATGATGCGAAGAATTGTCTCAGTAGATCTAAAGTAATCATTTAGACCAGAAGATGGTCTAAATAATTTAATAGCGACTCCATTGTGTTAATCAGCTGAAAGATACAGGTGCCTATGAGGTTAAAATGACGTATTGGTTACCTTGCAGATTTGTATTTTTTTTTCTCCAGACTTTTTCCCACTCTACTCTGATAATCAGGCTATTGGAAAAACAACCTGGAGTACCTGCCAGCTGCAGAAACCAGCTGATTTTTTGACTCCTTTCATCATACAGATAATTAGGATGTAAAAGTTAAAGTCTCCTCACTACTATTCATTTGCTAGGTTATATTGTCATTTGTTCGGTGTGTCTTTGAGTATTTTACATAACTAATTGTTAATAAAACAATATTGGAATATAGAAGTTGTCACAGAGTTCATTAGATAGTAAAAGCAATAAAGAGCCTTGTAATCTTCTGTAAAACATGTACTCTTAGCCTGCTTTAACTTTTTTTACTGTTATCTGTTGCATTCAGAATTCCTGAGGAAAAGCTGTTACTTCCTAACACTTGCCAGTGAAACTTAGGACAAGTGATAGATTTCCCTCAGCAGATTCAAGTGTACATCCAAGAACATAAAGTTAAGAGACACTGAACAGAGGCCATGTAGTACCTTGTAGGTTAAAAGAGCAATTTTAAAATCAATACTTTGTTTATCTGGCGACTAAGGTACTAGTTTCAAACTGGGTGAAATATATGAAGAGCAAACCCTTGTAACAAGGAGTATTTTTAGGTTATCAGCACTGGAGTGCTCTGCAAGGTTGTGTTGGACATGCATGACACCTGGGAATTGCAAATAAACTCATCTTGATGTGACAAAATCATGCATAATTATTTTGAAACCCGAGGGAAGTTGAAATGGCCCCAACTCAGTGCTGTCCCACCAGTGATAGACAGGCAGCTGCAGAATTTATAATGGCTCATTTTCCTCGAAAATCAGAGAGAAACTTAAAATAAACTCTTCTGCTGTGGCTGTCGTATGTTTGCACTTCTAACTGAGAGACTTTGAATTGGATGGAGCAATGGCAATCCCCTCGAAGCAGTGGGCAGGCATAAACTCTAGCCTGTGCAGACCTAGGCTTTTGCTCTTCTTTGCGTTGTATGTACCAGCCTCTTTCACGGTGGAATCACTGTGAGCATCTGTGCAAGTGTGAAAGTTATCTGGAGGTAAGAGGAAAACTCCCAAGAGGTTTGCAAGTCTTCATTGTCTTATTACTACTATATACATTTGTCTACAACTGCCATAAAAAGAAATAGTTGACAACCAGCTCTGAAATACTGGAATTGATTGAGGAGGATTGTTTCCCACCATAGCTGTGCAGTCTTTTGTCAAACTTATTTTCTCCTCTCAGGATTTTCTTTTCTCAGAATTTTTACCATCAGGAAAAGGAATCCAGTTACATCCTGAAAATGATATACAATGCCCAAAAACTTTAATCCATGTATCAATCTCCTTAGAATATACCAAATTCAAAGAATCAAAAACCACAGAAGATAAATCAGCCATCTCAGTTGCAATTAGTTGACTTTAGACAGAGCAAGACTTTGTTTTTATTGCATGAAACAACAAGTATGAAAAATTTTCATAGCACTTCTTGTGTAAGAAAATGAGAAGGCAAATATTGTAACACGTGAGGTCAGGAATCAGAAAAAAATAAAATAAATGCAAAGGAGGATTTCTTGGGTTTAATCATCTATACCAGGAAATATTAAACACCAGGTAAGAAGAAGAAGAAAAAAAAAAAATTAATTGTTATCTGATCCGATCCTAAACATAAAGCAAGAGGTTGTAGATCTTGTTTGTCTTTCACCAAAAACTGCTGCTGCCTGGTGTACATCACAAGTTTGGTTATTGACTGGCATGCACTGAGTTAGAAAAGGTGACCAAGGTTTTCACGACTGAGGCTCTCTCTGATCTATTTGGCTACTGAGGCTCAGGTCCCATTGCCTTTGCCCCTCGTGCCTGGATGTTTTTTGCCTTGGTGTGTAATGCACATGTTCTCTTGCACAGCCAAAAATCATTTCAGTGTCAAGGGAGTTGGACATTTCATTTTAACAGGCAGGGGAAGAAAAGTGTATATTTTCTTTCTTGAAATGAAAAAAAATTATTGAGGAAGGACGGAAGGAAACTGGGTAGGTAGACAGTTCTTGGAAATGATTAAAATGTTCCTGCTTAAAGAAGATCAGAGAAATAATAGCAAGTGTTGTAAAAGCTGTCCTAGTTGTAGTGCTTGGTAGCATAAGACACAAGTTCAATTTTCTGAAAGTTGCCTTGGTTCAGCTTCCCAGGTCCCCAAAATCAGAACTCCTCCAACCATGTACAACTTTTGAAAACCTGCCCCTTTTTATTTGGGTGCTATTAAAGGAAGTGAGATAGAAGAATGTAAAAAAGTATGGTAACACGCAGAAAAACATAAGACGGAAAAAAGCTAAACAAAAAAATCTCAATGTATCTGCTTGACATACTAAAATAGTTCTGTTTTCTTCAAAATGTTTATTGGAAAATGCATTACAAAACCTTGTAACAGCTGGAAGATGGTGATCTAATTGCTGTTTCAATAGTGCTGTGAACATGCAAACATATTTCCTATGCAAAATGTCAAAAAGGCAGCAATCAAAGTGAAGCTTTAAGCTTCAAAACAAAGACACAATGAGCTGATTTGTAAACATTTATTTCTAAGGTTACATCTAAAACCAAAATAGAGCAGCATAGGCTTGGAGACGGGTGCAACAAATCTTCTTACAAAGCACAAGATCTGAAGAGAAAAGGGGTTTGCTAAAAGGTACTTGGGCTGCATCAACATTTCTTTTTCAGTTGTGCTGCAGCTCCCTGAAACCATGTATTTCTTCCCATTCAAATGAGGAACAAATCTTTGAGTAAGTGAGTGGGATTTTTGCCACTAGAAGGATGCAGAGAGCCTAGGAGCTCCTTCCTGTGCAGAACAGAAGTCTCTGTTCACCTTCATTTGCCCTACTGCACCCTCTCTGTGGACGGTTCACTTGCCATGGGACTTGGGTCAGTGATGATGTTGACTTTTACTGCAGGTGCTGAGTGAGGCAGGTTTGGAGTCAGCGCTCAAGAAGGTTGTAGGGTTTAGGGTGACCTTGCAGTCTCATACCATTTCTGGGAAAAACTAGTTTGGTGACTGGTTCTTGCTTACTTTCGTTGTCTTCTCTCAGGAAAGATGACAACTTCAAGGTACAGTGCGAGTTGGTTGTAGTTGTAGCAACCAAGTGCGTGTGGTATAACACAAATATTGAAGTCCAGGGCTAGCAATATGCAGTGGTCCTTCTTGCCAAAAGAGCACTGTCTTACACTGGTGTGGTTAACATAGCTCCACAGACACTGCTTGACTTGCATGGCTGTGAAATCAGAACTAGCTCCTATGAATGCACCTACTCTGCACCAAACTGTGTTAGCAGCATACAGTGAAAATCCTCTTAAATATATACTTGATAAAGAAATAAATTCGTTTGAGGAGTGTGTTTACTTTTCACCAAGGCCATCAATTAGTAAGATTCTTACTGTATTGTGCTTACAAATAAAATTTATTTCTGTAGTGTAAATATGCAAGAGTTCATTTTAATAAAAAGTAAGCCCTAAAATAAGATAAACCCCATGACTAGACTTGCATTGAAGATTTAAAGTGCATTCATCTGCTGTTTTTCTATATAAATATTCATTGGTTTTAATGCTCTCAGGTGTTGGAACTTTTAATCTACATTCAGATGGAGGTACTTTAATCAGAGAGTTCATAAAAGTCTCTAACTTTTTTTCATAAAAAATAGAGTGGTAGATATAACAGAGGCTTGCAAAAGCTTAAAAAAACCCCCATAAACTGCAGCTCTAGGAGGAAAAAAGAAATAAACACCAAATGGCATTTTGTGCCATAATATCAATATTCTATTAAAAATAAATCTCTCACTGTTAGACCGAAGAGTCTCAAACAACCTGTCCCTTTACTGCGGTCTTCAGAGATGACTGATAGTGGGTAAAAAGTCCCATAGCATCTGTTTACAATGTACTCACACAAACTGTTAGGAATGTTTTTAAATGTCAGCAGTAATGTATGCATGTATTAGCTATCATAGAGCAACAGCTCAACAAATACACCACCACTGCCACGCTGGGGGCTTCTGCTCTAAATTAGGGAGGTCAAGTGGTGGAGATAGAAGCCGAGTGCATCTGAAACCATATTGTTTGCCTTCTGAAAACTGGAAGAAATTGTGCAGTCAGCCGCAGTAACAGTGCCAACATAGAGAGTTTGTACACTTTGAAAATAGCTAAGTGGAATTATAGTAGATCTCTCAATTGCAAGAAGGTTAATTGTGAAAGGCACCGAATTTAAGGTGAGTAGGGTGTGCATGGGGGGTAATGTGGTTTAGGTTGTCTTTTGCATCAGCAAGGTATCACATTTCATTTGGGAACCTAAGCATTCACGAAGTGTGGAGTGTCATAGAGGTGCAGTTGCTGACTAAACAGCGTCTGTATGACAGTGTTGTTAGCAGTGCTGTATTACTTGACAATTGTGCACCACTTAACTATGGAGATATGCTACAGGGTATGTTGTCCTGGCAAAGTCATCCTGCTACAAGCCATTTTTCACACTGAAATACATAAGTCAGTTTCTTCCTTCCCTCCCCCTGCAATTATTCTATCATTGAAATCTTTTTAATGTGCGCAGGTTTCTTCTTATTTGCCAGCAGAGCATACGTTTTGGATATTGGTTCTGCAGTCAAAATGTGTGAAGAAGGTTTTGCTACATCATCAAGTAAATATATTTTTGTGCCATAAGCTTGTGTCCTCCTGAAATGCAGTAAGCCTGGGCCTGCGCTGGAAGTTGAGTGGGGTGCTGGGTATTAAGCAAAGTGACAGTCAAAGCAGATTGCAATGATAAATTAATCCGTACTATTGCCTTTTTCAGTCCTTCCCCGACAAGTAGCTGGTGCAGCAGATGCTGGTGTTGGCACTGCTGAATTCCATAGGACCCATGGAGACTGTGATGGGTCTGACTGCATGGCCAGACCCCCACATGTGGTGCGGAAAGAGGGTGTAGTGTGGACACAACAATCCATATGCTTAAGGTTAAGCAGGGGGAGCAGGGCAGAGCAATGGGCTATTTGAATGCAGAGTGCACTTGCTGCTTTACTACCCCCCTGTCCCATAGTGGGTATTTTGGAGCTGCCCATAAACGTTTGCCCTATACAGTATATGGCCTTTTGTGAGTAAAGGGAACTCTACTGAGCATTTGTTAGAGAGCCTCCTGTCCTGACATTTCTTTTATGTAGGTATGGCCTGTGATGGCTGATAGGCAGTTTCCATAGAGTCATAGTGTCCTTTAAATCTGGCAGTTTAAAAAAAAAAAAAAGTCAAAAAAGAGCAGAGATAGATCAAGGACATAACGTTCTTGATGAAACAGACTTGAAATCCCTGAACAACAAAGAGAGATTTTTTTTCTTCTTTAATTATCTAGATCATTTGGCCAGCTGTGAGCCATGAACCCAGCTGGTCAGCTGTGGGTGTGAAAGGAAGCTCTGCCGGATTGTTTTGTTAGTGTAACTCTTTAGTCCACATTAAAAATTATATATAAATATTTCCTTTCTTGCAAAAATGATTCTTTGGACTCGGAGGGAAGATCACTGGGGTGGGTAGGCGGAAGAGTCCCTTAGGAGATAGTCTCCCCACATGGATCAGTAAGGTCTGGATTCACCTTAGTGAGGGAAGAAGCTCTGGGGGCTGGCCAGCTGCTCGCTCAGGTGGTTTAGTTGGATCTTAGCAGAGCTGTGATCCAATTCTGTTAACTTCCGCAGTGGGTAATTGCAGTTGAATTAGAGCCTCGAGAAAGTAATTATGAGAGGCATTGTGGAACACCCTGCTAACCCAGCAGTAAATTAAACCACAGACTGGGAACAACTGGAGATAGTGAGATTAGAGCTTGCTTTGGCTTT
>WEKY01008907.1:93523-159244 GCA_013390045.1 Picathartes gymnocephalus | reverse complement strand
TTTTTTTTTTTTTCCCCTTGTGATAAGTGTATGTCTTTCTTCTTTCCACTTCTGAGGCTAAACGTTGGCCCTTGGAGCACTAGGCTGGACTTGCTCCTGTGATCAGCTGGGAAGAGACATTCTGTGGGTGGAAAAAGATTCTGAGACTAGACAGGGGAAAATATGTTGGTTTTAGAGCTGCAGAAAAGTCCTCTAAAGCAGATAGGAGAGACCAAAGTTGAACACAGAGGAAAAGACACAGTCTGAGAAACTCCACAATTTTCCCTGCCTGCCTTATTTTTTACAAATGTAATATAATACAGATACTTAAGTGTAAAGACTTAAAAGTAGAGTATTGAAAGACAGAACATGATTTTATAAAAACTGCTTTGAATTACTTGTGCACAAGAAAACCTTGAAGGAGAATTGTGAAACACTTAGTAGTGGGAGAAAATGGTAATATCGGAGGGCCAGTTTTGACAGCTTTTGCTCATGTAGCTGGTTTGCAAAGTATTGGCAGGCTTTTTCATTTTTTAATGTTAAACGTTTAATTCCCAAACAGCTCAAAGGCAGTTTTTTTAGGCATCAGAGAAGATGCCACTGCAAAATTATGGTTATTTCCCCAAGTTATTCATTATTTTTCACTATTGTGTAGAATATGTTCTAAGGAGCAGAGAGCTGTCTTTTGACCTTTTAGAAAGCTATATTTTTTTTGTATGCCTTTCTTTATTAATGCCCTAATAAAATACAGAATATACTCTTATTTTTTATGAATTTTAACCCGTTCCATGCTTGGATCTTACACGGAAGCAGTGACTTTTCCCAGCTGAGAATCTGAGTTCAGACGCAGCATTTTTAGGAAATTGCATCAAATTGAATTATCAGCTGTAATTTGGCAGATAAAAATCCCCTGATAAAGCCCAAATAGGAACCTGCTGCATTAGTGAGGAAAGCAGAAAATGGGACTCCTTGCTTCTTGGGATTAGAATAGCATTCCTGAAACAGCGGAAGTCTGTTGGGATGTCAGAGCAATTTACATGTCCTTTCAGCTTTACTGCAGGCTCTTCATGGCTGGCCAGTCCTTCATTGTGAGCCCCTTGAGTTTGGAAAGTCCCTCAGACCAAATCAGAAATAACTGCTGCTAATATAGATGTTCCTATATTTGGGTTTTCAGCACAGCTCTCTTCTCAGGGCATGTCTGCACAGCAGTGATAAAGTGTAGACGGTCTCCTTTCCCACATCACACTCTTCTTTCTTGCTTGCATTAATGTATTTGCAGCTGAACAGAAGTCTGGAATGTGTAAGTAGTGATAACTCTATGTTTCTTTAAAATATTTTCCGTGGCTTCTCATCTGGATATTTGAGATGGTCATAACTCTAATTCCAGCAAGAGATGAGAGTAGCCAAATGCTCAGAGGCAGAATGTGTTTTGCACTAGTTTCCCTAGTGCTTACTTGCTCTCTGAGAATCTCTGAGAGAGGCATCGGGGGTGGTTTGTCCCCTGCAGATTGCTCTCGGCTCACTTTTAACTTACATAAACTGAGCACAGGACTGTATACGTAATTCATATGCAGGCACACGTTTGTATGCATATGTACCACAGGAGTTTATGAAGTGGGAAGAATCTGCGACACAGTCTGGGATTGCAGATACTGTCATTGAGCTGGAATTTGGGACATACATAAATCCCCACAGTGAGTGCTGAGTTTTGCCTCCCAATGTTTCATAACAGCTCTTGATGTGTGTTTGACATGACTGTTGTCCCTTAACAGTAGTTTTCAAGTACTGAAATGAATGCATAAGCAGCTCTGTTTCTTCACTTACTCCTTGCTTTATGAAGGTTCTGTGTAGTTCTCCAACATTCTAGATCCAAGGTCTTTTTTAGGCAGGAATTAATTAAACATATTGATGGCCATATAGTGGTATCCTGCTTTTGTTCAGGGATAGGAAAACTAGGGCCCAAGAAGCTGTCGTGCAGGTGATTGAAAATGCTTTTCTCCATGTTTTAGCCCAAAGATAAACAAAAAACTTTCTGAAAATAGCATCTGTTTGGAAACTGGAGGCACATTCTTCAGTTGCTCCTGAAAACCTTGCCTTGAATGGGTTTCCCATAGAAATACTGAGTATTTTTTCTGTGGAAAGTACAGCACTGTATTATTGAACTGCTGATAACACACTCAGAGCCTCTGTTTCATAATTCTTGGTTGCATATTTCAACCAAAAGACTGATTTCCTTCTTTCTCTTCTACAAAAGCAGACACTTAAGAAGTGGCTTTGATTTTACGTGCTGTTTTGGATGGTTCCTAGAGGAACCTTAGATCACCCCCAGTATTTGGACAAAGCTTTGTACCACATGATAAGATTTCACAGGAGTTGCCTATAAATGGTATTTCTCAATATAAATTTTTAAAATGAAGTGAAACGAGCTTTGGAAAGCAGATACCACAGAGGCATATTAAAAGTCTAAAATGAAAACAATTGCAATCCTCTAGATTTAGGCGTGGTCAGAGGCAATCTCTGAGTATGTGAGACATGATTGTCTTGAAAATAAAAGTCTCAGTGATTTGCATTCTGCTTTTCGTTTAGTAATGGTCAAGCTGGGTAGCCCTATAGAAGTCACGGATTTACACCTCTATACCACCATTTCCTGATTGGATACTATTCCCTGCATCTCCCTTGAGACTCCTGTATGAGTACATCACAGGCATGATGCAAAATTCTGGTCTCAGTTAAGCTGAAATAAATCCACAGTACTTTACCTGACCACTTGGGAGTTTGTCTAGATTTTCTGCTTGGTTTTTGATATAGTTCTAATTTTGCTTAGAGAAGACTATGAGAAGCAGTTGGTTTTGGGTTAGACCTCACTTTCTTCTCCTATGCTTTTACTTCAAATATAAGACATGAACTTGGTTAAGATGTCAGTGCCATTGCCAACTTTATGGAAGCACATTTCCTATCTCCAATCTGTCAGTGGCTCTGTCTATTGCTATGTAACATATGTTGCTGATTCTTACTAAATAACAGTGATTTACAGTTTGTAAATGTCTAACTTAATTCCACATTATTTAGAAATCAATACTAATTTGAATTGATTATATTTCTGCACCCTTAGATTTTTTTTTTTTTTAAGAAAAAGGCTGACTCTAGCACTGATAAGTGATGATCCCATTTCTCCACTAAAAATCCTTGAAAGTCTTCCTCTGATTGTTCGCATATGATAGTCTTTTCCAAAATGCTTGTATTTCCTCATTATTAAAATAAAACATTGCAGTTTTGATATTGCTGGCGGTGATTTGACTGATGCAATGCTAATGACTCCAATGGATACACTTCTGATTTGCATTGAGATTGCAGAAAAGCAGGACTGCTCCCCAGATGGAGGAAAATTAAAAGTCCGTAGCTGAGTTCTTGCCTGCTTTGAATAATGCATGGTTGCTTGCAGGATGGGTGCAAAACTTAAGATTCAAGTGAGTGGGCAGTCAGGTTTCTCTGTTTTTAAAAAGTGAGATGGTGGGTGGGTGAGGAGTAGCTACTTTAGCTTCATTCCCATCTTTGCCTGTGGCATCCTTGGAGACGATAGCATTTTCATTTCCAGCCTGCAAAATAGGGTAAATAATACAACATGCTTAAATCAAAGTGTTGTTGAAAAGATTAATTATTTCTAAGTACACTGAAGCTAAATGCAGGTACTAATAACTAGAATTTGTAAAATGTTAGTTGTAGAGCCCTGTGGATATGTAGTTGATTGATTGGCACTAAACAGACAACTATTTTGAAATCTGGAAGTTCTTCCCTGTTCAGATAACTAACAACTAACTGTTGTCCCGAAGGAGTAAAGAATTTTGGTGTCATCAAGGACGAAGGAAAATTTAATGATTCAGTAAAACCTGAGGATGGATTTCTTACTTTCAGGGTAGGAATATAAAGAATTTCTTATAATAAAGTAATTTCAGGAAGAAAGTTTTAGTAAATTTGGCATTCCCAGTGCATTGTTTTGTCACTTTGTCCAGCAGAAGGTCTCTTGGGTGTATCCTAGACTAAGGGTACTAGTGTCCTTCGTAAGCAAAAGAACTCTTGTAATTTGGGTGCCCAGTGCTCCATCTCCCAAGCTCTGCCTGCTTCAGGTGCAGAGCAATGGTCTCCTTCAAGGACAACATGAGAAAAAAGGCCCAGTAATTTCTTACCCAACACATACAAGTGGTATAGGATCCTAGAAAGTAATGAATCAACCCTTGCCTTGGATCCATGACTTTCCTTTTCTCTCCTTGGGAAGGTTAGTGGCCTCTGGTTATAAGTCTTTCTTGTCCCCACAGCCTGATTCTCTTCTACAATTTTTCCATCTTGTTTTGCCTCTAGTAATAAAAATCCCAAGCATTAGTCCTGCCTGTTGGTTTCTATGTGGAGAACCATTGAGAGGCAATGGAGCTACTTGCCAGAGCACAGGAAAAAAGATAATTCGTGATTTCTCTCTTCTTATCTGTAGGAAGCAGAAATGTGCTCTTACAAAATGGGGGTTCTACTTCACAGAGCAGGCTATGATCCAACATGATAAAATACATGTTGTCTACCAGATAACAGACATTTCACATTCAGATAAGGGCATGTTTGCGATGTGTTGCAAGCACACCCAGCAGAAATACTAGAGATGCACTGATTTAAATTTTCTTAAAGATGTGAATACCAGATGTGGCTCAGAACCTGGACTCCACAAATCCTGTTGTCAATTTGGTGGATTATATATATATTATGCTTATATGAAACTGCTTAAATGAGAGATGGACACTGTAAATTTTTCGTCTTCTCTGAAATCGTAATTCTGTGAGAGACCTGACAAAAAACTGAAGACTGTATTGGTATCGTCACTGTATAATGCCTTATCTGGAACCATTGGTGGAGAAGAAGAAATTGTATGAGTCAAAAAAAAAAAAAAAAAAAAAAAAAAAAAAAAAGTAAAATTTGATGCCAGGACTTTCCTAAACGTTCTCGCAAAATTCTAAAACACCTGTTTTTGTTCCCTTTTTACCCCTATATCTTTGTCAGGAATTCTGTTGTTGCCTTGGATTACTAAGTACCTTTAAAAAGACTTTATTAATGATATTTCTAAGAAAAATGGAAGCAGACTAATGTAAGCAATATCACAAGAACATTCTCACAAGATTTCCCGTAAGTTTACATGGAGTCAAAGGATTTCCTTCTCTCAGATGGTGTTTGGATTGTGTGGTAACTGGTGACCAAACCAAAGCTCAGTTCTGTACTCTGGAGCTGCTGTTCTCTGCACTTACTCTCTCAATATGGTTATTTATCTTTTTGATATGGTTGTTTCTTCTTCAGCTTCCTAAAGCATTTTGTTTTAAGGGTGTAAGTAATTTTAGATCCTCATGTTTGTCTGAGTAACAGACGGTTGAGTGCAAAAGCAGAAGAATAAACCCGTTGTTAAAATTCTGGAAGTGCAGCACTTCCATTCTTTTGTCAGTGAATCCATGGGACTCCTCCTAAATTTCCGCAGAGTCTGGCACAAGAAAGGTAGTATGTTATCACATTTGTGTATACATTAAGTTCCGTGTCACAGATAATGTCTTATTTGTATTGGAGATATTACAGTGATGAGCTAACAGATGTGATGAACTTCTCAGTTTCTGAAAGCATTTTGTAACTTTTTTTTTTCTTTCAGGAAAAGGAATGTTTGATGGTCAGAAATACAGGGAGAGCATGCCCGCAAATACTGCTGCAGAAATAAATCTACCATAATCTTTACTGAAGAAAGTATTATCTAATGATCCTGTTATTAAACTAAAACCAGCCTGAAAGATTTTATGACACTTAAATTAAAATATATACTATATACATCTATCTAAGTTAAAGCAGCATGCAATGAAATTCGTCATAAACGAGTGCCTGACAAAGACACACACATTGACTGTAGAAGGTTATGCTCCTGATAGGTCATCACTGCTGCTACACAAGAGATATCTTCTACCAAGAGCAGGATAAGGATGATTTTCTTGTTCATCTTGGATATTTATACACCAGGTGGCTATTTTCTATGTTAGGAGCCAGTATTCCTGGCATGTTAGGGAACAGAACTGAATGAAAACATGCTATGTTGGCAGGACTTCCATTTAATCTGCCACATGAAACTGTGTTTGTTTGTGGGGGCAGAGTTCTGTTATTACTGTACCTCATACTTGTCAATGGTTGCTGAAGCAGCATCAGCCTCTGAATTGGGAAAGAGGTTTTTATTAGTTTTTACATAAGTGGTGTGTCTAGGGTTAATGTGCAAGACCGGTCAAACTCCAAGGCAGTTGACCTGGGAAGTGCAGGTTTAGCAGAAAGCCATGTCCTAGACAGAGTTGAAACCCTGAGGTGCTGTGGATACTGGGTACTGGTTGTGAGGGTGAGACTGCTGTTGGGTCTTCAGCATGGACTGCTGGAGCAGCATGGTTTGGAGCTGGCTTGGTTTGAATTTACCAAGGCAGAGATGTGAGCACAGTTGAAGAACTGTGTAGTCTTAAAAGTGTGAAGAGAACCTTAAACTTTTGAGCACTTTGACTGTTGTAAGCATTAACCCAATGAAACACAGCACTTACTCTGGGTTTCTGTGATCTTCAGTGCCCCTTTGCTCTCTGGACCTTGTATATTGGTACAAGATTTCCTGCTGTGTAGAGCCCCAAGCTAAGAGTGTCCCTTATGGGCATTTTATACCAGCGTAGCCCTTGCAGAAGAAAATAAGTATTTTTAACAGGAGGATCGAAGTGTCTGGTTTCTGTCATCGACATCATGTTAAATGCATATGGAGGCTAATTTCTTCCAGGTTGCTGGTGTTGTTGGGGTGCCCTGAGTCTGGCCATAGCTAAACTGTGGCAACCCAGTTCCAGCAAAGTGAGTAATAATGCTCATCAATCTTTTTTCAGAAGTCGCTCTTCTAAAGACAGCAGTGATGGAAAAATAAAAAAATAACTCAGAGACACTATCTTGTGGGGGGAAACAAAAAGAGATGCATCATAAATGACCTCTATGAAGTACAAGGACCATTATCCTGTGTCTGATTCCAACTGGAAGTGAGTCAAAATAGTTTGACAAAGTGCAGCTGCATCTCTAAGCTCAGAGATGTCCTGTCAGATGTGTGGCCCAATGTATGTCCAGGCATGCCTCTCCAAGATGATACTTTGAGAATGAGGTAGTAATGTTAGTTGTCTGGATATGAAATGACAATATTTGACATCACTTCTGCTGATATTGCTTGCCAGAAGGGGACATGGGGGAATGATCTCTCTATCTCTCTAGAGCTAGAATCCAAATCCTAATATTGATCAGCCTTGTTCCCTTTGTCATTTCTCTTAGCTGCCCTTAGAGTTGGTTTCTGTCTCATATTTGATTTCATGTATTGCAGTTTGGTCTTAAGTGTTAAATTCAGCATTTTACTATGACTTTATGATCATGAAATCCCCCTTTCTTAGCTGGAAGCACCCACCAGCACCAGGCTGTGGAGTCTTGAAAAAATGCAGTTAATATTACTCTTACAGCTTTGTCTGCTGAAGGTCTAATATTTTAAAGGGGGGACAAAGTTCTTCTGAGAAAACACAGCTCTATTTTCAACCACATTTTGCAATTTTGTGGGATTTTTCTAATAGCCTGATTCTTGCCTATACCTTTAGAAATAAAATGTGATTTTGAGAAGCATTCATGAGGATCTGGTTTGTCAGGAGTAATTTTCCTTTTTCAGAAAAAAACACATGAGAAAAACACACTTATCTGGCAAGGCTCTTAGTTCAAAACTGTGTAATGTGAGCTCAGGCACGAGAGAAGTTTAGAAATAAAAATGAAGCTTTCAGAGCTTGAAGTCACAACACTTTGTTGTGATTTCGCAAAACTTTCTGAATTTTCAGGAGACGTGCAAAAGCAAGACCTTGTGGGGGTCTTTTATGCATACCCATCAAAATAGAGCACATAGCTGTGCAATAAACAGCTGGGTTCTTGCTGTTTAACGTACAGTAAACTGGGAAAAGCCAAAAATATGAGGCAGCATTTATGTGGAGGATTAATATTCTTTTGTTCAATCAACAGATTTAGCTAGGAAAAAGCAGAAAAACTCTACCGCGTATAAAAAGAAGAATCAGCACACATTAAGTGTATCTCTGTCTAATGTAGGAGAATTCCCTTACTTTGAGAAAACATTTCTTTTCTGCATATTCACGTTCTCTTAAAAATCCTTTTCTGCACCCAGTGAGGTTTGTATTGCTCTCAGGAGCAAGCAGTTGAAGCTTCCAGGGAAGGTCTTAGCGGAGCCATGTATGCGTCTTCTTGCCCTTCCCTTTTGCTTCTTGCTTCCCTTACAGTTACTGTCTTAAATTCATCTTCTCTGTTTTAACTATGGGTTTCCCATATACATAAAAATCACTTTGCTGGAGTCCAGAAAGATAAGGTCATTATGCTCTTTCAAAAATTAATCACGCCAAGGAAGCTATTAGTTAGGTCTAGTCTTGTCTTGATAAATCTTTGATTTTCATCCATTTGCCATTTGTTTACACCTCTTTTAGATACACCTTCATGAAAGAGTTGTTCTAAAGCCTTACATGCTAGTAAAATGAGATGAATAGGCTCATGTTTGCATGAATCTCTTTCCCTTCCTGAAGTATGTAAGTCATTTTATCGCTAATCTTTAGCCATATAGTTCCATCCTGGTTTAATCATTTGTTCAGATGCCCAGTCTATAATATGGTGTGCCAGTTCTTTCCCACTGAAATTTTGCACAGGTCTTGCATTGCTTTCTGAGGGAAAACAGGTGACAGATGTGTTTATATTTGAAAACAGAATAGGCTTCAAATTTATACTGCACCAAATAAAAATTCAGTTTTCTGCAGTAATACATTTTGTATTTTTTTAGGGGCAAAAACCCATGAGCTCTTACTTTTAGAGGAAAAAAAATCCACCCAGACAATGTTGGTCTGCTTGTAGAATGATGGGAGCTGCAGATGGCATAAATACATACTTTTTGCCAACCCAAGAGATTGTTTAAATGTAAACCGCTGAATTTTGCAGATGATATTTAAAGTATCTGTATTTTGAGGCTGGAAATAGGCACTTAGACTATGAGCTCTGTAAAACCAGAGTCAAATCTTACATCTCTTACCCGGGACTGCTTGCATAACACTTGCAGGACTGGTCCCTCATCTTGCAAAGGTAAATGCTTTGAACTCTATCTTCATTAGCACAGAATTTACCTGGCAATAAAAGGTATCTTTGTATCATGTATAGTCACAATAATGTTTATTTAAATATTATCTGATTCCCTCAGCACTTTTATTATTTACCAATAGAAAAAACTGAACCATTACTTTTCTTCTGAATTTTTAAAAATGACAATAATGCAATTAAATGACTGAATTCATTTATATTTAATTGTACTTTTGGTTTTAATGTGCTGTTGGAAGACATTTCTTTCTGTGACTGTTAGTTTTCCATGCAACATAAGAAAATCTAAAGCTATATTAAGGAAATATATTACATGGGCAAGACAAAGTCTCATTAGTGTTATTTATGGCATACTGAAACCTCATTAGGAGAAGGTATGCTGGATTCAAAAATGCATTACTGAGAATGTTTTTTTGAGGGGGTTAGGAGAGAAATTGCTTTTATTGTGTTTCTTTATCACATAGAGAGTGGTTAGTGGACATGTTGGTTTCCTAAAGCATAAAATAAATTAAGATAGAAGAAAAAGAGTAATTAATCTAAGTAGTAAGTATAACCTCATTATAGATTGGGAATAGCTTGCACATGGTCACAAGGATTTTCTGTTTACTGTTCACCTTAGTTTCAACTAACCATTAATTTTTAACTTCCTTCACTGAAGGTAAAAAGTGGTATTTTTCAGCATAGTAGTTTGCATCTTAAGCAGTAATAATGTGCTTTTAGTGCACTTCAAACCAGGGATGAGTGAAACTCGAGGTGCAGAGTCACAAATAGCCCTATTTAGGTAGTAGCATTTGCTCTAATGAGAGCTATATATCCAGTCCTGCGTAAATATTGTTTGGTAGGCGTACAAGGAAACCATTATTTGCAAGTAAATGAGAACAAAAGGAGAGTCCCTGAATTGTCAGTCTCGGTAGAAAGTCATTCTGTGTGGGGGCAGCATCCTTCCCCAGGCTGACGCTGCTGCCGTTCTGTCCCAGGGACTCGAGCAGCCCCAGAATAAAATCCCCCTGTTCGTGCTGCCCTCCAGGCAGTCCCCTGCCGCTGGCACAAACCAGATGCCCGCAGTTAGTTCCCCTCCTCATCTGCTCGCTCCTGCTGCTGGTCCCTGTCACCGCAGCTGCACAGCTGACAGAGGTCCTTCGGCTGGCGCGTCAGCGGGCTCCCGATGGCAGCGGCACTCCCTGCTGGCCAGGCGCATTGCTGTCGCTCCTTACGCCAGACCCGCTCACGGCTAGCGCTGCACACAGTGCACTGGGGCTTTCGGGCACCCTGTGCTCAGCCTGGTGCTGGAATGGGCGTGCCTGCAAGGCTCATCGATAATAAAACATCTATTCTTCTGCTCATAGTTCTTTGCACTTGTGGGGTTCCACTTGGGGGGTATCTCTGTTGGCATCCATAGCATTTATGAGTGTGCTGTATGTGGTTTATGGTAGAAGCTGGGAATGGACAGTAGCTTACCACGAAGGCTGGATCAGTTCAGTGACCCGCAAAACCAGCAGGTCACTCCTTGTAGGTTTTTCTTCCCCAGTGTGCCACGTGATGGTTCTTTAGAGCCCCTTAGATGCCAAGGGATAACTTTATGATAGAGTCACATAATTATTATAATCCTAATTATTTATCTGTTGATGAATGAATAATTCAGGCATCTTCTGTGGGCCAAATGCTTACTTTCAAAGGATTTATAAAAATCTAGTAGTTGAACGAGATACTACCTATCCCTCTGTCTTATCCTTTCTCCACCCAGTCACTGTAGTTGTGCCTTTTTATTTTCTCCTTATAGTTGCAGTGGGCATAGTATCATCTAACTGCAGCAACTACAAACTGTGTCTGAAATGATGACCCTACTGAATTATTCTCTGCAGTGATAGGAAGTCATAAATAACCTCTGCTAAAATGTGTTCTATTTAAACAGACAGGGCAGATTGGGAGGGGGTGGCAGGAAAGCATGCAGGCAAAACAAATAAATTGATGATTTTTAGAAAGTAGATCAAAACTACCTTCATTTTAGTTTTCTTCTTTTATCTATTTTCTTTTAAGAAGTTTTGGGGAGAAGATGGGAGAGGGAGGATATCTTGCTATGAGGATAAAGAGAGATGAGGAGGTTGAAAGGGACACAGAAGTAAAAGAAAGTGTAAAGAAAATGGGCTTCAGGGAATGGTTTGGCAGGTTAGTGGGCAGTAATAGAGGATGTTTGCAGTAAGGCCAAAGGAGGTGGCTGGTTATGTCTGATACTGTCATTGTGCCAAAAGCCCAGGTACAGCTGACGTGCTTTTCCTGGAGCAGCATCAGAAGGTGCTGCCAATCACAACGAGGACACTTTGCTGTCACTATGCACGTGTGTGTGTGCTCTCAGCTGTAAGTCTGCTGCCTTTGCAGGAAAAGGTGTAAAAAAAAAAAGAGGAGAAAAGGAACAGGCCTAGAAGGTAAGGACAAGTTGACTTCACTCAGACAAAACAAAACAGAGTATCTCAAAGAAAGAAATGAGAGGAGTAGATAAAGTGAGGAATTGATGAGTATCCCCTGGCTTTTTTTCAAAAGTGTCTATCTGCTCAGATTCACATAGATGAAGAAGAACAAGGCAGATGATGTTGTACTGATGCCTTAGGGAGATTAAAGTCATTGGTCTGAGGGTTGCTGGAACATGTGGAATAAACAATCTGAGTCTTCTTTCTTCCATCTGAAATGCAACTACTTTGTGCTGTGTGGAGAGGGAGCTATGACAAGGTTTCATCCTCCCTTCTCCCTCCACACTCTGCATGCATTCTCCATGTTCCACTGGTGATGAAAAATACTTGATCTTTTCACCGTTGCCAGCCTGCTCACCTTGCTTACCATCTAGATTGACCAGTGCTGCCTCTTCTGCGACAAAACAAAATGAAGAAGCCTTACTAAGGACTGCTGCCCCATATTTGAGATGTGCTTACATTCACACCCTTGTTCTGATGGGTTCCCAGCACTCCTGAAGCCACACAGGGTGATAAGCATCTCCGGAAGATGCACAAGCACGTTAGAAAGAGTTTATCTATATAAGCATATAATATTATAAATGTATATAAGCAATATTGTTTTATAACAAATCCAGGCACAGTCCTGAAAAAGGTTTCAGCATAAGGGGTTCCTATCCATAAGAACCTTTATAGAACAGAACTGTGTGTGAGGCAGAAGAACTGAGCCACTCCTGATGCCTAAAGTAGTTGTTTTAGTGACACCCACTTGCAAGGTGAAAGAGGAGACCTGATGGCTGTGGAGGAAGACAGGGTGGCAAGCACCTCAGGGTTACCTCTAGCTGTAAGTAAGCAGCACATCTGATTTAGGCAAATCAAAGCAATCTCACTCAAATCCATGTGTCTTACCGTTTTGACTTCAGAATTTTTATCCTCTGTCATTTGGGATGATCCTGGTAGCTTTCTTGATATGGGGATTGTTAGTCCTTCTATCATTAAAATTGTCATTTTAAAACTTGTCTTTTATAGTAGTTCTTAATAGCATTAATATATAAGGTTAGGCGGTGCTAAAGTTAGAAGACTCCCGACGCATTCATGTTGAGCCAAGGAAAGCTTTATGTGATTAAGATAAATACTACTGTTATGGCCACTTGTTTTTACATGTCTCACTGTGAAAGG
The DNA here is from genome assembly GCA_013390045.1 of Picathartes gymnocephalus. NCBI lineage: Eukaryota > Metazoa > Chordata > Aves > Passeriformes > Picathartidae > Picathartes > Picathartes gymnocephalus. Next base: position 146,450 of record WEKY01008907.1, on the reverse strand, counting down.
GGAGGCAAAAAACCACAGAGGCCAGTCAGAGTTCTTGCACTGTTAGCTGGATTTCCCAGTATCATTTTGGAAGGAAAAGGAACAAGTCAAGATTCCTTTTGCATTTGTTTTTTGCAGCATTTGCATCCTCAAATAAGTAAAAAAGGAGTAGTTTTCAATTGTGGCCAAATTCCTGACAGACTGTGACACTTTTACAATAGTCATCACATTGAGGGCTGGTGTCACGTGGAGATGTACTGGCAGTACTTGCACGGAGGCCTACTTCGGAAAGAAAAGCAGGCAAATTTCGTTCCAGTTCATCTCTAAAGAGGACATGAGAGGAAAATGACAATGAATTTGATTTTTGTTCTCTTTCCATTTCCCAAAGTGAGCGTATCTCCTACAGCCATACACAAAGGCTACAGGAACTTGTACCTAGGAAACCTGCCTCAAGATTTGACACAATGTATGACTTGAAAGTTTTCTACCATTTTGCATTTGTCTGTTCTGTGTGTTGTTAGTATTACTAATCTTCTATAATAGAGCAGGCTATTTGTTGCTCAAGTGTCTGTGATGGTGTGTGAGAAATTAATCTGAAGACACTTGGAAGTTCTCCACCGCATCCGCATTGATTGGGTGGAGAAACTGAAGATTATTAGTTTGCAGGACTGCCTGCTTTTTATTATAATGCCTAAATAAAAGCAGCATAATAAATGAGAGAGAAAAATAGAATGTGTGAAAGACAAGGCTCTGCCTTGAGCATGGCACAGCAGTTGTTGCCCTTTCGTATATGGGAAGTGAAAAACAGCCACTGGTGACCTTACTGAGCTCCTCAAGTTTCCTAAGCAGAAAGCGGTTGTGTTGGAGTCAAACACCTTCCTGTTACTATTAATTTTTATTTTGAAGAATAATTTTCAAAGAATTTAAGAGGAGTCTTAAGCTCAGCCAAGAATTTGGGGAAAAGAAGAGAAAATAGCTGTACTGTGATTCCCATGAAGCTTTATGATCTCCAGAGAGGTGTAGCAGAAAATGGTGACCCTACCACAGAGAATGAAGCAGAATAGGTGGATCTGATGAAAATAAAGCTGGAATACTTGGCTAGTGATGCTAAATTTGTATTTGCCCCCAGGAAAATAAAACTCTTACAGATTGAAGACCATTTTTTTGAAAACTCCTAGCCATTTTCCCCATGGATCCCATGGCAGTTGCAGGGTGGTTGAGGAGGGATTGTCCTCCTTCGGAAGGGCTGAGCTTGCTTGTTGGCCTTGGAGTGTCAGCCTAATGTGCTTCCACTGAGCACCTAGCTATGCTGCTTTTCACCACAGTCAGTAATTATTTAAAATCTGAGCAGCATGCTGTTTAGGTTTGCAAGAGGAAACAGGGACTTCATAAGAATGGTTTAGAGAGGTGTGTCTGGGGTTTTGTTTATTTAGGGGGGGAGGGGGTGGGGGTGTAATTAGTGACTTGCCATAGCATTTTCAGCTTATTTTCTCTCTTTCCAGTAGCTGTGTGATGTAAAATTATATCATGGGGAAAAAACCCAGAAGGATTTTCTTCCTTTTAGCCAAGCAGATCCTTGCACTCAGGTCTTCTATCAGGTCTTCTAATTTGTACAAAATCAATCATAAAAATTAGAAATGATAGAGTCCTGTTAGTCCTTCTAGTGAAGGATTGATCTTTTCTCATAGACACCATTATTCTTGTAGATTAGTTTTATATGACAGTCTTGATAAGAACAAAAATATTCAAGAGGATCTTGTCTCTGATACATCATTTAAAGATGACCATATAGATGGTTGTAGGATCAAAGTTAGTGTCATTGATTTGTCTTTCAAAGGTACCAGTATCAACACTCTGTTTAAATCTAGAAATGGGTGTGAGTATAATGCATTTAGCTGCCTATAATGCATTTAGAAATAATTTTGTGCTGGTTTTGAAAGGGGTGTGGTTGAGGTGGACATCTCAGGTCCCTCACTATATCTGCTGATTGCCCCCGAAATCTGTGGCTGCTGCATGGCAGGGACTCCACCAGAGAAGCTCCTTTTAGCACACGTTATTTAGTAATGTAATATCTTATACAAAGGCCAGTTATTCAAGCTGTAAATGGAAGAGCTGAATTGCTCCATAAATTTGAGGCTTATTGATGTGAGTTGCTTCTAATATTTCTATAGGGAAAAATCCACTTATTGATCACTTGGGCACTGTCTTACTTCTGACATTAATTTAGTTGTAGATTAGGTTGGAATGTATTACTTTCATAAAGATCCTGAGTGGCTGGAGTCATGCAGTGAAACTGAAGCGCAAATACCAGCAGACTGTATGGCTCATGACACTGCCTGAAATAGCAAGCAGCACCAGCGAGCTGGCATGCTTTCAGTTCGGCTTCCACTGAGAAGGCTTATTACAATAACAAACAACAGGTAGGGCTTGAACAAAATAGGTCTCTTATTCGAGCTGCTCGGGGATCATCTGCAAAAGTCTCCCTGTAGGTGCTTTAGGAGGAATAAGGAGGCTTCAGCAAAGGATTTGGGTTAGTATATGTCCAGCACTGGAAGAGTGTCATGAGGGATTAACAGAGCAAGTGTGTGAAGCCAGCTGTAATCTTGGTCAGTTGACTGGATGCCAGGTGCCTACCAAGCTCCTCCATCATCCTCAGCCAGACTGAGAAGAGGAAATATAACCCTCCTTCCCTCAGAGTCACAGGGTGATGGGGTATGAGGGGGGTTGTGGTCAGTTCATCACACTTAATCTCTGCTGCTTCTTCCTTTTCTTGCTCTTCCCCTGCTCCAGCATGGGGCTTTCTCATGGGAAACAGTCCTCCCAATGTTCTTCAAGCTCTCACAAACTGCTCCAGTGTGGGTTCCTTCCGCAGGGTGCAGTCCTTCAGGAAAGGCTGCTCTTGCATGGATCCCCAAGGGGTAACAAGTCCTGCCCGCAAACCTGCTCCATTGTGAACTTCTCTGCTGTTCCACAGCTCCTGCCAGGAGCCTGCTCCATCGTGGGCTTTTCACAAGGTCACAGACTCTTTACAGTGCGTCCATTTTCTCTGGCATGGGGTCCTCCACAGACTGCAGGTGGATCTCTGCTCCACTGTGGAACTCTGTGGGCTGCAGGGGCACACCCTGCCTCACCGTGGTCTGGACCACGGACTGCAAGGGAATCTGCTCCAGTGCCCTCCGGTGCCTCCCTGCCCTCCTTCTTCACTCACCTGCATGTCTGCCCGGCTATTCCTCCCATAGGTTCTTCTGGTTGTTGCTGTGATGCCTTTCAAAATCTAGAAACAGAACAAGGTACTTTCAACACAATATTAATGTAGGAAGTAATGTAAAAGCAGGTCTTTAATTGGAGGCCTCCAGGTGCAAATATGATAAAATGCACACATGATACAGGACTTCTACAATTTTGTAAGTTTAACAAATTAGCATATTTGACAATAGTGTCGAATTAGAAGAGCAGTTAGTTAAGTAATCCCCCCTTTTGTTTCTGCCTCATTTGGAGGCCCTCCCCCCGAGTTTCTAGCCCCATATTTATTATGGTAAAAGAAAATAAGATGTCCTTGGCTAAAGAGGCAACACTAAATAATATTTCAGGGACGTAGCATCATATGTGTTAGAAGGTTAGCTTATTGTTCTAAAACGTAGGGGAAAAGGGGTAGGAAAAGTACTGGGAGTTACAGCCATGTATTAGAAATCTACAAAGCTACAAACGTATTAAAAATATATAAAAAGCTTAGACATCAGTTTCACAGCAGTTTTTGCCCCCTTCTTAACCATGTAATCCCAAAGGCAGTATCCCCATTGCTGATGGGCGTGACTTTGGCCAGCGTCAGGTCTGTGCTGGAGCCAGCTGGCATCAATTCTGTCAGACATGGGAGGAGCTTCTGGCTGCTTTTCACAGCAGCCACACCTGTTGCCCCTCCACTACCAAAACCTTGCCACGCAAACCCCATGCAGTGGGAAGTATTAGCATTGTCCAGAAATTCTTTTAGTGGCAGAAGAGATCTCCTTAGAAAGGTCAGGAAAGGGCAGAGTGAAATTAAGGCCATTTTGCTGCATTAGCTGGAATCTGTGGCCGTGCTAGGATGGCAGGAGTGGGGTGTGGAGTGCTGCTGCATTTGGTCAGCCTCTCCTAAATCTTGATGACAAATCTACTTTGCAAGAGTTCTATGGGAAATGCTGATAAGCGCTCTCGATGCAGCAATATGTGCCAGCATCCTCTTTTGTATTCCCTCTACTGGTTCTGGTTTACTGAGAAATGAGGCAGCATCTTCAGCTTGATCCATCTGCCCAGGCAAAGGAAGGCAGATCTCCCCAAGCCCACTACAGCATGATAGATGACCCATGCTCCTGTTTGCCTCTGATGATGAAGGATTCCTCTCTTCACAAATTGAAAACATTACCTTCTGCTCCCTGAAGTGGGAGAGTTGATCACATAAACTCTGCTGTTCCTAACAGAGTCCTTCAAGTCCTGCCAGAGCAGGATCATGAGCTGCAAGGCAATTGCGTGGACTTGTTCAGCTTCTTTTGGCCGTACTTGAGATTTTGGGACCTGTCTTGTTTGCAGATTGGAAAGATTTAAGTGGCAGATAATGAATAGGTGTTTAGGTGAGAAAGATACAGGGAAATAAGATTGATTTCTGATGTTTACCTTTTGATCTCTTTGCACTGAGGATTATAAATGCCATAAAGCTGTAACTGTTGTCAACCCTGAGAACACCCTGACCTGACATCTCTAGTATAGCCTACATCAAGAGCAATAGCTGCTTACCCAGGTAAAGCAACAGGGTACAGCGTTGATCTGTAAGGCCGTGGGAATTGCAACACCTCTTCAGGCCTCTAGTGCACCTAGAGTAGATGGAGCCTGGGCTCTCAAAGTGGCCAGCACCGGCTGTTCTCAGCCAAGGATGGAAAAGTGTTGGGTGATCATCAGAGCAGTCAGACCTGTCATCCTGCATTGCTCCTGATGTGAATCTCCAGCTTTCCAGGCTGTCATATACTGTGCAGAACGTATCTTTGTTAGTGATGTCTGTGTTAAATTTTAATTGCTTACCATTACAGTTGCACTAACACTTGTAGAAAGTTGATACATTCTTTCCCTCAGGCATTTCTTTCAGCATGGAGTTCCAGTCTCTAATTACATATTTCTGAAAAAAAGTTTGATTTTGTTTATTTGAATGTGCCACCTGTGGCTTTTGTTTATGTCCTTGCCTTCTTTTGAGAATCAGAAAGAATGGACCTGTTCCTTTTTACCATTCCCTTATCTAGAAAATTGTATCATGTCCGATGCTAATCATTTTTCTTCCTGAAACTAAAAAGAAAAAACCAACCTTTTCTGTCAATTTTCGTAAGGGGGATTTTCCAGGTTCTATTTTCATTGACCTTTTTTGACCTACTTCTGCAAAGTGGAGTGAGGAGTATGTAGTAATACACAGTCTTCAGCAGGAATCTGGAAGACATATGTAAGTGTATTTCCATTATATGTAATACCAGATTTTCAATGCATGCATCCTACTTTCACTATTAAAAGAAAAAGCTAATGCATTCATTTATAGCAGGTCGTGATTTGTGCGTGAGTGTGTGACATGAGGGCTTTTCTAAACAGGGGCCTGTTACAAGCAGAAATACGTACCTTGATGAAGTGATACCTTGCATTGAGGGCAGATCCACAGCTGTTAAAAAACTTTGAGTGTGAACCCAAGTCTTCTGTTTTCTCTTTTACTATCCTGACTGTACAGCAGGGTTTACATTGGGTGCCTGACCTAGGATGCTACAGCAGCTGGGGTCCACAGCCTGCTATGGAAGGTGGGATCCAGAACCACAAAGACAAAATATCTATAAACTCATTAAACTGTTCAGGACTATAATATTGTATTGACATCAGAAATCAGGTATTGAAATCAGAGTCAGAGCATAGTGCAGACATGTTACAACCAGAGGGCCACTGTCTTTGTGACTCAAGCCCAGCAAAATGAAGGGAATTCAGGATGAAGAGGAACATGTTTGAGTTAATATTTCATTTTCAACTTGTGTCAAAGCAATTTAGTTGTTCTCTTCCTGTTCCTTCTTTCTGTCCCCCTCTTCCTCAGTGGTGCAATTTAAGGACAGAGTTTCCAGCCTTAACCCTGAATTACCTTCCTTTGGGGTTTCAAGTAAGAGGCTGGATAACACTTTAGCATAGAGGTTTTTGTAGTTTAACTTATTTTTGTTGGTAAAGAATATTCATCACTCATTTAATCCAGAAGGTATCTATTGATTCCTTTCTCCTCATTTGGTATTTTCTGACATTTTATAGCACTTGCTATTGATTTATACAAAATCCGTAGTCCAAATGTCCCAAGGAGTGCTTTATTCACTTGTCATTTGCTGTTTTTCTTAACTAATAAATTTAACAGCCATGTACATCCAGTCTGTTAAGATCTCATGGCTCTGCTTTCAAAGAGATGACAGTCTGGCACTAACAAATGAGTAATTCTTTCAGGCAGGAGCTTAAAAGTTGCAAGATAGGCAAGACCGAGAAACAACCTCCTCCTTGAGTGGTTAGCAGACAAAGCAAGCTCCTCTACTCGAAGGACACTTAGGTTAAGGTAGGGAAAATACAGCTCTGCTTCAGCCTGTGGAATGTCACACTGTGGTGCTCTAATGGCAACTTTATTTTTAGCTTGTCAACAGGTAATCAATTTAGGCAGCACATGCAGCAATACATATGAGAATAGGCACATCTAAGCTGTGCTGGTCTGCCACACCATCAGCTTGCCGGGGCTGTAGTTCTGCAGCTGCAGCAGTGTGCAGGGGCTCCATCAGGAGGGAGTTGCCTTCAGCAACTGGCACCCAAAACCTCTGCTGGGGGTAATAGTCTAATCTGTACTTCTAGAAGTGATCAGGGGATTTCGTGAGCCCACGTTTCACTGAAGGGGAATGAATCAGGTCTCCTTTTTCACTGGTACTTCCTAAACTAAGTTTTGAGTTTGGGAATGAGATATGACCTTTGTGTGATCTCAAATACCCCCTTTGTAGCAGGGGCTGGGGGGAAAGTGGGATCTGTGGAGCTCTGAGTACTTAGGAGGTTCTGTATTGGGCTTGGCTGAGATGGAGTCCATTTCCCATAGCAGCCCTCACACAATGCTGTGCTTTGCATTGGTAGCCAGAAAGGTTTTACACACTCTTGCACTGTCCGTGGCTCAGCCTTGGCCATATGCGCTGCACAGTGTGTGGGTATGGTGTTTAGACAGACAAGGTGAGTGTAAACTCCATCCAGAAAATGCTGACTCTGCATGGAGCCAAGAGTGGGGGATTCTTCTGCACCAGCTGGGCCACTTGGGCATTAGGTGTGCAGGTCTGGGTGTCCCCCTCAGTTCCTCCCACTGTTGGCAAAGGCATGTCCATGGGGGGTGGTTTGTGTCAGCCTGAGCTAAAGTCGGGTGACCTACTCTTCATAGGTGCCTTTCTTCTCTCAGCTTTAGCAGAGGGACATTAATCAGGTATGGACAGGTGGCATTTGCGTTCCACAATGCAGTTGAGATTAATATCATCAGAAACTGTCCTTGGTGTGTTTGGAACATAACCTGAGTACTGCAAGTTTGACAACAGTTCCCTGTGGAATGCTCTTTCCTATCTCTGAGCTGTTACACAGACACCTTAAAGGTAGCCTGGCTGATGAGTAAGAACACTGTGTTGAGTAGCTTTCATATAACCTGTGTAGGAAATTATGTAGCTATGGCTTGGATTTTGTTCATGGACTACTTATACCCTTAGAAACCACTGTATAGTTAAAAGTTGAGATGTACTTCAGGATTTTTTCCTTGCATATATTACCAGGAAGTGCTCCTTGATCTGTGTTATACTTGAAGACATTTATCAGTTCTTCCTCTTCAGTCTCCTAGAAAGTGCTAGAGAGGTCTCTTTGGTTTAAATCTCATGCCTCCATGAGTTAAAATGCCAGCCACGAGTCCAGCACTGACACTATGCTCTGTGCTGAAAACTTGTGATCCAAGAGGTAGAAATGCATAGAAATGTTCTGCACTGAGGGATCCCTTAGTAAGTTTACTAGTTCACTGCATCATCCTCTGATGAGGAAACTCAGAAATTATGGTTACTGTGAGGCTGCAGTGGGTATGCATGGCAGGAAAACAAAACTGTAGCAAGAACTGCATGCATACCAGGTAGTAGACTTCAGGGTTGAATTCACGTGGAACTGGTAACAGAGATTAGAGTACAATGTTTGGTTAGGGAGAAGGAAATGAAAGCTGGGCATATCTAGGACTGTAAGGAGAACGTAACACTTTGAAAGAAGTATGTTAAAATGTTATGAACCCATTCTGTGCTGTGTCTGAGATGACCTCACCATAGCTTTTGAAGGAGGTGGCAAAAATCACTTGTTTGTCCTTGCATCCCTCCAATAACTGTATCAGTTAGTCTACTGGTATCCAGCATGATGCTGCATCTCCTACAGTTCTCCGCTAAAAACCCTTTGTTGCACTGATGTCACCAGGAGGCACCCGAATCCTTTCCTGCTTTGCTGTCGTTCCTGATTATGCCGTTCGAGATCTCTAGGCAACCTTGATGTGGTGATGTATTTTCCTGACTATATCCAGCGTAGGTTGTACTACTGTGCTCAGCTGGCAAGGCGGGGAAGGGTTGTGTGAGTGTGAGGAACCAGTCCTTGCCCAGAAGCAGCACCCATTTCACAGTTCAAGTGTTTTGAAAAAACGAGATATGCTTGGGTAGCAATTCAGTATTCAAAAACACCCTGTGTTTTTCTCACTTCTGTTTCTTCATGCTGCTTCCAGCTGTATAGTGGTATCACAGTGATAAATTGGGGATATCTTAAAAAAAAAATTAGCCTGTTGTTAAGAGTCAAACTCGATCCTCAGGATGGATTTCTGAAGCATCCCTGTTACCTTGTTCTGATAAATCCGTTCTCATACTGTTTCTTACTGTTGGAGATAGAATTGCAGCAAAAGCCTTTTTGACTCAAAGCTGTAATATCCAGAGATGTTTTGTTTAGTGTAAAATCAAGTATGTTGTATGAACTTAAAGCAAGGTATATTTGAGCTGAGTACTGGATTATGGAGAATGATGTATGGAGCTTCTTTAACTGTTTGAAGTTAGATTTGATTCCTAGGAAATAAGTAACAGATTCATACATAGGGGAAAATTGAACTTCTCATCTATATATTGTTTTTATTATGTTTTCTTTGCTTCAGGCTCTAACATATCAAAGACATTGTGGATAAAAAAGGTAGTTTGATTTCCATCAGTAAACGTCTTCATATTCTTCTAGCTCATGCACAATTTTGGCTATTACATGGTGGTAGAAAAGACAAGGGAAAATCACGAAATAATTCATTGCAATCCAGAGGAACTTCGATTGGGAATACTGCTAATATTTACAATTATCACCAAGCCCCTTCTGTGTGCTATCCATCTTAGATTTAGAATTATGCTTCTGGCCCAGTATGAGTATGTAGGTTTGCATCTGTCTGTGACATATGCAGAGTAAGACAAGAATTCCTCCTGCTTTGTTTTTAATTTTTTTATTGTACCCCTCCAAAATCAGACCAGCTGTTGCCTAGATGCTGCCTTTTGCAAATGCCAGCACTCTTAAAAATCTCAAGGATTTGTTATCTGTGTTGTTATATTTGTTATCGTCTGGGAGGAAGGTTTTGGCATTGGCAGTACTGCAGGCCCTTTGTCACCCTGCTAATGCGGATCAAGCACTCGTTTGCTGCTGAACAGTAGGTGGATAGTGTTAGGCACATGGTTCCACCAGGGCCAGGTCAGTGACTTTGGGTTATCTTTGCCTGGTGTCTCTGTTTAATTAGTTCAAATTAATGTTTTTTTTCACCCAGACAGCAGACTTCTAATAATTGATGAACAAAAAGTCCCTTTGCATCTCTTTTGTTGCCAGCCTGATGCTCGCTCTGTGTCTGTGCAAGCATCTGGCTCCTTCTGGTGTTTGTACTACTTTACCTTGTGCTGCTGGGTCTAAAAATAAAGTATCCATACGTGTAAGAGGAGCCGGTGTCCACACATATATCCGGTATGTAACACAATTCCAAAAGTCACACTGAATGCAGCAGAAACCCACACTGCCCAAGCTTCTCTGATTGTTTAACTATCAGGAGAAAGGAGAGGAAAAAAAAAAACAACAGAGGAGAAATCTGGATCTGGAAGAAGGTTTATGACATTGCCACAGCTAAGTCCTGCTTGGCACACTTAGTTTTATGGCAAAGACATTGTCAAGCTGTGGAAGACCCCAAATTTTTAACAATAGATGTATGTGAAGCCTGAGGAAAATGAAAATGTTTTCCAGCAGCCTAGAATACATGTGTAAAGGGAAGGGCTTTTTGTTTGTATTTCAGCAGCCCTATGCAAAGGTCTTGCTCAGCCCAGGGAGGATGGCTGGGGTCTGCAAATGAAAATCCCCAGGAGAAAATACAAACCTAAAAATTAATCCATTTCTTTTTGTCTGCTTAGTAAATAAATAGTGAGAATGACAGATAGTCAACACTTTAAAAATAAAATTTCATCCTAATAGTCATAAACTTTATGAATTTTAAAGTTATCACAGTATATTTTTTCTACAGGAAAGGGTTGTTTCAGCTAAAAGCATAATTAAAAATTAATATTTTATTTTGTACTGAGGCAGTACTTCCGAACAAGAGTTTTGTTCCTTGTCACTGACTGAAACCTTGATTTCCATGTGCAATGAGCTCAGAGTTTTCAGCTAATCTGTGATAAATGCTATAATGAAGTAGCAGGAAAAATTCTAGGTTTGTGTTTGTTTGTTTTTTTACCTAGATGATGTTTCAAGGAGTTGATGGGGAGACTAAGCTGTCTCTTGATGAGATGAAAGATGGTGGTGCTTGGTGAAGGAGTGATAAAGAACATCATAAGGAGAGCCTGGCCACGTTCAGAGTATGTGGCAGGCATCTCAGTGTGATGCACAGAGAGCAAGTGCAAGCAGTTTTTTTGAAATAGCTAACATTGGGACAAATTTTTTCTGGTTTGGGGTTGAAATACTTCTGTCCTGCTGAACTCGTTTCTGCATTGCTGAACCTGCTTTCTGAAAGAGCTCAGCAGCCAGTATGCTAATGAGCCCATTTCTATCAAAATGGCCTGTATTATTATTCATGTTTATTGGCTGCAGAGCAGTTCAGGAAGCACTTTTCAGACAGATACGCTGAAATATTTTCTTTTAAACAGACCCAGCAGCTATTTGTATTTCCTTTGCTTGAATCCACACCCCCAATACAGTCTTAATTATAGTGACATCAAATGAGACAATTATTGCAATATGTGAAAAAGACACTTTTAGGAAAGGCTTTGGATAGTATTAGCAGTTCTACTATACTTTACATCTAATTAGGGCTGTTCCACGATGTCACCAGCCTTCTGTCATTAGCCTGCAAACTCCCTGGCTGCAGCGATGCATTTGCTGGACCAGCAGGAACGTGTTAGACCGCGGTCACACTCCCCCAGATCTTTTCACGTGTGGATCCTTCGTGTCGACCCATTCACTCCCCTCCCATTCCCTCTCCCCCCTTGTCTCGCCCCCACCCGTGGTGTGACATTTTCTTCATGACAGTCTGTCACCGAACTGCACTTGCTGCTGCCTCGGTAAAGGCTTACAAAGAGAGTCTAACAGCCAGTGGCCAATCGAGTTTGTGCAAGCTCCATCAGCTATGGATGAAACATCCACGAGAGAGAATAAGGACTTAGAAGAAAACTGGATAAAAGGGCTGCGACGGGAAGCTAGCTGGCAGGTTAGTGATACAAAGATGTACGCTTGCAAGCAGATTAAATCTCAGCACTAAAAATCTCTGAACTTTTTTACCTAAGCATAGGCGAAACATGTATGTTTATTTGTAACAATGCCTGAAAGCATATTCCTATGAGAGCAGTTATCATTATCTTCTTATTTTCTTAGAAAGAATAATTGAAAGATGCCAAAGCTGTGTATTCCAAATTGTATGGCAAGTAAACAGTTTTATAAATCTGCAGACATTACTAAATGCACACTTGCTTAATAAAAATCCTTGCAATAACAAGTTTCAGGTGCCTACTGTAATATCAAAGGACATATGTGCCTTGTGTCTGTATATATGCAAGTTTAGTCCATTTAAAAATAATAATAGACCACCTGTCACCCTGTTACTTAATTCTGTCATAGAAACTGTAACAATGGATTTCTTTCAGCTTCTTTTAATGAGGCTACATCTTTAAATGCACAATGCTTGTTTTCTTTATCATGCTGGACTCACAATAGATGTGTATGCAATTCAATCCAAAAGCAGGCATTTCTCAATAAAGTGTGCAGAGCAGTAGGGTTTACATTATGTGGTACCTTTCTGAAAGAGTTTACAGAATTAGATACTGTTTCAGACCTGTTAAGCCCCACTGTGTGTTTGTGATTGCTCTTTACATTACATCCTAAGCATTGTCTGTGCACTTTTTTCGGCTCAATTGCATTTTAATTATTCCGTCAACAATATTCAAGAGTTGTTTAACCAAACAATTTCTTTTTTTCCCTATCTACTTCTTACAAAGAGTTTTAAAAGATTTTTTGTTGTTGTTGTTGTTGTTACTTATTACTTATACCAAATTCAAATGAAGTAGTGATTTGAGTTTTTCCTATCAGGTGAAGCTGTGCAAGAGTCCCAGCTACTGCAGCAGTCTAAATGCTACGAAGTGTGCTCCCTTATCCCAGAAGAAAAGCTGGTTTAGTTTGGTTCCCTTCCTATAACTTTGTTCTAGAGAAGGAAATAAAAACATCTTTTCAGAGGAGATGATACTCTGTGCAGTACTGCTTGTGGCTTGTCATAGTGCCTTTCTGATTATCTCTCTGCATCACTGGCAAAATGAAATATAAAATCAGGATGTTGTGAATATCAAAGCCAAATGATCCCTTTTCTCTATAAAGCTGTGAAAGCAGGTGTGTGGAGGTAAAGGAGGAGAAGATGGTCATAGTGTGAGCATGGCACGGGAGACCACCACTGCCTCAAAAGATTGGGCTCCACAAGTGGGTGAGGGAGTGGAAGACCAGGAGGCAATGAGGGAAAAGCAGGGAGGGAGCTGGGGTGCTGGAGGTATCTGCAGCTAGCTTATGTACACCTCTAAATGATCTGGAAGTCTGTCCTACTTCCCTGGTTTGTGCTGTTTCTGCTGGGTCAGATGAGTGAAGAGTGAGTTGGGAAAACATGGAAGCAATTTTCCTCTAGTACCTGGCTGCAAACTAATCATGCCATGGCAAGAATTAATTTCCAGTCAGGTGGTTCTGCCTCCTTTTTGGGTCAGGCAGTGTTGCACCACTACACAGTGGTGGTGGCAGCACAGTGAGGGAAGGAGTCACGTATGCTGTAGGTGTCATACCTACAGCTGTGAGATGGACAAAGGTGGAACCTTATTTCTTAGGAGACAATGTACCCTGCTACCCCTGCATGGGTGCTCAAGTGTCCCTCTCCTTCCCAGGCAGAAGTGCTGACTTGGTAGCTTCCCTTCACCAGGAGCACAGGGATGGCAGTTGTAGATGTTTTGCTCGGGGACTGCAACTCTCTTACATCTGAGTGACATGTTCAGAGAAGCCCCTGGGAAAGGATTATCCAATTCTCGGTCTGACTGTAACTCATCCTATATTTCTTCAGGCTGCAAGGTCTTCAGAAGTCCCAGGGTAGGGCAGAGCATCAGTCATGAAAGGAGCTGATTTTAGAGTGAGTGCTGCAGAGCCAGAGCTTCTCTTCAGTCCTGTCTGCTGGGGAGCTCCAAGGTGATGGCGTACATCCTTTCTTCTTAAATGGGCCAATTTTTTTTAGCACTAGGGTCTTATATCCATATTTAGTCTCCTGAATAAGTGTCCTGGTTTTCTGAAGTGCTGAGTATCCTGGGAAGCCAACAGACATTTCAGTTTTCTTGGGCTTCAACGTGTGGGACCTGTGCTTCAGAGTGTGTGGTGGTGGGTACCTGTGGCATGGTCCTGGGGTCAGAGGCAGGCTGCGGTGTCACATGGCAAGCGCCATGGAGTGCCCAGTGTGTCAGTCTCCCTCTGGAAGTGAGAGACATGGCAATTCTCACTTTGCACTTTGAAAAATCAGGCCGCTTATTTAGCAGGCTAAATATAGGTTAAGCAGCCAAGCTTGAGCATCCTGCTTTAAAAAATCTGGTGATAGTCGTCATCTATCATACCTTTCAGCCAGCACTCTCGTCATGCTGTGAGAGGTCTGTGCAGTAGCTCCATGCACATGAATAAACATAAGCTTACTAGTAAAAGAAGGAAGAAGCTTACAGTATTTCTTTCAAGGGGATATACAGTTTGGAAATGGATCACATTCTCTCTTGAAAAGGAGTGAGTTTTCTCTTAAAAAAAAAAGTGCTAAAATGATAATTCTGTTTTTATCACTGAACTTCAACTTTTTGTTTTCTGTTGTTCTCATCATCTCAGACTTTGCTGTACTGGTCTGTATCTATTTTTGACTTTTCATGGGGAAAGGTGGGCTTTCTTGCTCCTCTTCACAGACCTTCAGAACAGGTTTTCAAAACCTCCTATAATCCCTTTTCCTGATGTTTCCTTGGGAACAGCTTCTGACATCCGACAGATCTATAGCTGTCACAAAGCTGGCACAGTTTTACCACAGACCAGGCACATATTTGGGTGACCGCAACTGTGCTGGTAGACTAAAGGTTAAGAAATCTATAAGGGTCTGGATGTCAATATTTAAAGAAAAAAGTCCTGCATATTTATAGAAACAAATGGATTTTCCTTCACATTTACCCATCCAGGGAAAGTTGTGCTCTCTGAGATGACAGAGTAACTCCAGTTGGTTTAAAAGCGAATTTTTCTTCTGCAGCTGAGAGCAAACAGTAATCCAAATGTCCTGAGAAAGGAACAGTGCACCGATCCCAGCAACTTGTCAGAGCCATGAATCCCTCTGCTGACACACTGAGATCTTGAAAGCCACAATTTTCTTCCTAATTGATGGCTCAATCAGAGTATGGCCTCTGTCTCAAGCTTACATTAAGCTTTGTCCTTGATGTGCTGAGTTACTGTATAGCCTAAAATACACTGTCTGTATTGCAGAGGGAGGGGTATGAAGCAAGAAAGATTTAAGTCATTCCAGAATAATTTGTGATCTTTCATCAAGATAGGCATGCAGTTGATGGAAAACAGGCATTTTTTCAGAGCCTTCAGCAGCTTGATGATTGTTTTCTATGGAATAATAAAAGCAGACATCTCTTGCCTTTTTCATTTAATTTTTAGTTCTCATAAACATTTGTGGGGAGCAGGAGTAATTTGTCTGAAATGAGAGCTTATTAGGCTTTCAGAAGGCTGGGAACACAGCAACACATGGTATAAAGTGCAAGAGACACAATAACCTCTCTTCTACTTTCCAGTATAGCCCATAAAGTTAATATTGATTGGAAAAGAACACTGGGTAATCACTGTATATGTTTGTGGGTTATATGTATGGGTGTATATCTGTCCACCTGTGTGGGCATGTGCATTTAGTATGTTCACGTCTTCAAGGTATGGCAGTGCTGAAGAGTGAAGGTTTTGAAAAGGGAGATTAGAAATCCCTATCTGAAGTAATATGTAAAATTTTCATATTATTTCCTGTTCTGTCTAGAGTAGCCTTTCTTAAACCCTGTAAAATTTTCCGTTCCTAATTAAATAGTTTCATAAGTATTTGCTCTCTCAGATGTACTAAAATGATGCAAGATGTTAAGCCAACAAAATGTTTGGGTTTTGTTTCTTCCTTGTTTCATGGGGGCATAAATGCCATTCTGTGAGGATAGAAACACAAACAAAAGAACCTGCAGATTCTTTTTTCTTTCTTTCTTTTTTTTCTTTCTTTTTTTTTTTTTTTTTTTTTTTTTTTTTTTTTAATTTTCATTTTACTGATCAGAGCAGTGCTGGTGGCACTGTTTTTCTGTGTTGGTGGTAGCCAAAACAGTGCTATTAAACACCAGTGATTCCAGCATGGAATATAATCTGCTACTTCTGTATTATTTCACAAGTCTTCTCGGTGTTCCTCCATGATACTGGATGTGAAAGTACTAGAAAATCTTACTTGGTTGCTCAAAGAAGGCAAGGTATAGTATATCCAATAGCACCATTGTACTGTGTTTGCTGTGAACACTAAATGCCTCCAAATAGCGGTTGATGAATTTTTTTTCTGTGTGTTTCTGGGTTTTTGTTGTTTTGTTTTGTTCAGGTTTATTTTTGGTTGGTTTGGGTTTTTTTGGATTTGCACAAATGAGGAATGGACACAGTTCAGTTATCCTGGACCAATAACTTCTGAAACTTAATTTTTTCTAGTTGTACTGAATATTGAGTTTTCAAGACAACCATCATAAAAAGATCTACTGCTGGATTAAGTGTTTGTATTTTATTGCCTGTTTTGATATTTAAGGTCCATGGCTGCAGGCTCCATGGTCCAGGGGTGGGTGGGCTGGATGGACTTCCATCCCCTCCATCCACATGGGTTACCATGACGAAAGATATTGTGGAGGCTTTATAACATGACTGTCAACTGAGCAGAAGCATATAGACTGGAAATTCTTTATCAGTTCTGCCTACAGTTGCTGTTTTGGTTGTTGCTTGATTTGATATATGTAGTATATATACATCATGCTTCCAGGCATGATACTGACATAGGGAACTGTTACCTAGGAGTATTTGTGAGAAAATGAGTCTTACATGTAAGGTAGAGGCTCTTAATGAATGGCAGTGCACTTATGTCTTGGGATTGTTAGACTCTGGTGCTGGTGTTTGACCATCTGTGATTTACATGGGCAACCTCTGACCTTCCACAGGCCATGTTGGTGTGCCATGAGGCACTGGCCCTCGGCAGGGATGGACACACTGATCCCACTCCAGGCTGCTGGCAGTGACTCCTCGGTTCTTGGGTTAAGCCCTATACCATAAGGACAAAATTATTTGCCTTATTTTCATCACACCAGTGGAAGTGTTCTCTCCTTGATGCTCCTCATCGAGTGGAGCAGAAGGGGAATATTCCCTTGTGAGGCAAGACAGTGTCAGTCCTTCTAAAAGCTGGGATCAGGCTTGTCGCCATGAGAAACGAGACATAGATGCACCAGGATAGTACGAGGTGTCTTTTTGATAATAAAATGCCTAATTAGTGTAAAGAGAGATAGGACTGACTTGTGATGTTGTATGGACTGTATGTAGTTTTAGAAATCAAACACCTGAAGACTAAACCAAGGGATAGGTTCTACCAACCTCGGCTATTTAATACCCTGTGAAATGCACTGTACATGCTGTGCCTAGGTTGCTGCTGCTCAGTACTTTAAGCCTGTTCATAACCATTCACAGCACTTAAGATCTAAAGATACATTCATCCTTTGATAGGACAAGGTCAATTATTCTCAATTTATTGCCAGCACCAAAGCGTTTATGAGTTTTATTTATAAGCTGAGTTTATGTTTCCCTAATGTTAAAGACATTTGATAGTAAAAAAGAACATTTCATTTGAAGATTACTTGTTCTGTGACATATTTATATTAAAAATGTGCATGCATGTATTCCTGTAAATGATACAAACTCTAATTTTTGCTTTTGCCAGGACACCACTTAGCTTCTTTTTAACATGCTAATAGAATGCTGTGCTATCCTGAGGTATGAATGTGAAATGTGCTGATGGACAGACATCTGGGTCTGAGAATAACATTAATTAAACTGCCACCTTTTTTCACTGGGTTTGTTCTTAGAATCATTCAAGTTTTGTGGTTTTCCCCTGCCCTACTAGGATGAGCGTCCAGAGCCACTTTTTATACTTTCATCTTTTAATACCAGTGTTGTTTCAGAAAGATGTGTAGATGGGCGGCTCTGTTTCTGCAAAGCCTTGGGGGGCAGGATTAAATCCATCCCTGTGTAATGAATCACTTAAGCATGTGCCTAAGAGAGGCCTGTGCCTAAGAAAAGCCTATATTAACTTTCTGGCTTGATAGAAATACAGAGCGGAATGGAATGGAATGGAATGGAATGGAATGGAATGGAATGGAGTAGAAATAGAATAGACTAGACTAGACTAGACTAGACTAGACTAGACTAGACTAGACTAGAATAGAATAGAATAGAATAGAATAGAATAGAATAGAATAGAATAGAATAGAATAGAATAGAATAGAAGACTCAGTTGGAATGGGCCTACAATGTCCCTCTAGTCCAGCTGCGTGACCAATTCAGGGCTTACCAAAAGTCAGCGTGTTACCGAGGGCATTGTCCAAGTGCCTCCTAAACACTGAAAGACCTGGGGTGTTAACCACCTCTCTAGGAAAGCTATTCCAGTGTTTGACCACCCTCTTGGTAAAGAAATGCTTCTTAATGTCTTGTCAAAATGTCCCCTGGCACAGCTTTGAACCAGTCCCTCAGGTTCTGGACTGGGTCATCTCAGGGAGAGGAGATCAGCACTGCTCTCTTCACCTCCCCGCTTCAGGAAGCTGTAGAGAGCAATGAGCTACGGGTTTGCTGATAGAAACCTGGGGGCTTCCTGGTTCATTCTGTGCTGGAGGTTTTTTTCTGTACCTACTCAGATGTTCTAAAAATTTTTATTCTTGGCAAGGGGCTTATTTGACAGCTGACAAAAACAATCAAGTAATATTTCTGACTGTGCTGTATGAATAACTTCTCTATTTATTATTCTCTCAAAATCTGTAAGGAAACATCTGTATTAAGAAAGTATTTCTCAGACATATAAACCATATTTAATTTCTATTAATTATATTTTAATTCATATGAAAGCACTGGTTACCATCATGTACTCACTTCTCTGGTATTATTGCAGTTTAAATGTGCCCTGAAGGCTTTGCCCTGTGGCTGGTCTGTGTTGTGTCAGACTCGGGGCAATTATATGCCAGCTCTGGAAGCAGATAGTTGGTGCCTGAGAAGAAACTTTCACCTCCCTCTTCCCAGGTTATCCCAGGCAGAGTTTAACCTGTTTTCATCTCTTTGCTAATTTAGTCTTTTACTTGCATAGAAAATTACTGCGAAGCATGCCTGGAAGAGGAGAACAAATTATCTTCAAAGGAAAATAAAACATTTTTGGTTGTGTGACTGGTCTTTAAAATTTGTTCCAGTGTATTTCAGATGGGAATATGTGGCCAATGTGCAGTTCAGAGTTCATGAAACTTCAGGAATTCATGCATATTCTTACAGAAAAATACTGTTGGGTTTCCCCCGCCCCCTGCCTAAATACTTCTGATGGATGAATCATGCGTCTCTCTCAATCCTGTCTTCAACAAAACTATGGCACAGAATTCAGCACTCATCTTGGTGTGGCTGTTGGCTCATCATTTTTGTTTTGTTGGGGGTTTTCCCAAGCCCTGAATCTCACTCTGAGCTGGGAGGGAGGGCAGTTGGTCAGCAAGTTACTGGCATCTGCTCCTCCTTCCAGCAAGTCCTGGCACACGGCTCTCAGCTGACTCCCAGCCCTCAGCCACCCCTGGACCGGGGCTCTCGGAGGGCAGTGCCCCTGGCAGGACTCAGCCACCACCCAAGGGATAACTATCTGGGCACTCCTCTAGATGCCTTCATTTCATTCTTTCTCCCCACCCACTTATTCCCAGACAGCAGAAAATGGTAAACTTAGCTTTTCTGATTCTGAGAAGAATCCTCTCTTCTAATATTACTGGATTTAGGAACACTCATTGTTTGACACCACAAATTACGTGACTGAACTTGGTCTTCAATAGGAATGCTGCACAGTCGTTCTACACTAGCTGTTGCAGACTTCCCTGATCACTTTAATTGGAGGACAGGAGGTCTTCAACATTTTAAATAGCTGACAGAAGTATCTGTTCTCAAGCCCTTCCCTGTAGCTAAACCTGTGATGTGTCAAATCCCTCTCCAGGACACAGACAGTGCTGTACTTTTGAACTTTTACCATATTATCCGCTCTGCTTTGCCCTAAGCTGGTTTTCTGGAAAATGAGATGGATTTTCCTTCTTGGCAAAAATAACTATAGAGAGCTGGAAAATCCAAATGAGCTGATACATCTTTTGTTAGAGCTACTCTATTACCAAGCAGTTCTTTTCTTTTTGTTCTTTGGATGTTCATAGGATAGGTGCAGTTGTATACTTTCTCTATTTGGTTTTTATCATAAAGTCATCAACTAGTACATCTTTTTATACCTGATATAGAATTAATTTCAAAATAACGTAATGAAAGACGTAAAGTTTTTTTGTATTCCACATTTTGGTTTTTTGAAGGAAATTAAAAATATTTCAGATATAGATTTTTCAACTAAAAACATGAATTATAGGAGCTGATAAATGTGAGATTAATAGCTAAGAAAACAGTCATTTCAGATGGATAATTTAGATTTTTATCATTTATTAATCATAAAAAGTAAACCTGCTGTATAACTAATTTTAGTTTTATCAAGAAGATGAATTGTTCCAGCTAATGAATGTATAGATATTCTATGCCAAAGGCATTTGTAGGAATCTGTTAATCATTTAACTGTGTCATGGCATATGCTTTGTCTTCATAAAGCAATTAAAACATATAACTTTCTCCACTGAAATGCATGTTGGTCTTCAGTGCCTACAGCAAATTAGGACAGCATTTGACTTAAAATATGCTTCAGTATTGCAGATAGAGAAATTTAATGGGGATAGTGTCTCCAGGTAGGGATTCCTGCCAGGCGGCCTGCACCACCGCCATGTGAAGGAGGTGGAGCCGATCCTACAAATAGTGGTCATGTAGGCTGAGTGGAGGGTTTGTGAATGGTCTCATCCTAATCAGCTGGGTGTACTTCCCTGCTTAGGTTGAAATGTGGGCATAAACATGTGAAAATCTCTTTTCCATTTAAAATCTTTGAGATGGGACCTATGTGTTACATTAAACTCATGTAAGAAATTACCTCACTGGGCATTACCCTTGGCAAGGGTTTAGAGATGCTGCTGTAATACAAATAATGGTGCTGATTGCTGCTGGCCACTTTCCTGAGGTGGCATATGCGGTTGAAGCAAAGCTAGAGGTTAGAGGGTAATAGTTGCACTCAGGGTTATTTTTAGTCCATCCTAGAAGAGACAGAGAAATTTTTAAAATGGATTTTTATTTTAAGGAAATTGCAGCTTTCTGGAAAAACTTCTGAGCTATGACAAAAACTAGGAGACAAGAAGGTGTTTAAATTTGGGGACTGGATTTCTATATTCTGGTCATTCAAAGCTATTTGCTTCATCTCCTTTCTTCCTTCTGGTGAGGTGAATGAAAGAAAAGTGTGAATGTGTTTAGGTTTTATTCACAGCATTGCTGTAATGTCAAAGCAAATACAGATAGAGATAGACAGAAAGCCGACAGTGGATAAATCAAAAGACAACAGGCACTCAAATATTCAACTCTAGCTAATCCAGCTCTAAACCACATTTTGTTTGGCTGGTTAACAACCTGTGTGTTGCTGTACCACCTATACTGTGTTATTTTATTTATATCTTTAATACATTATCGGTAGGCGACATTATGGGTAAAGCACTGTTGCTAAAAGAGAAGGAAAAATTATAGTTATTGCTATAATAAACAGCTTGAGAATATCTTTTTAAGAAGATTGCAGTGATACAAAAGGAAATAGCATGAGATTGCTACATCAATTATTTAGAACAATGTCGTTATATTCATTTTTTACCCTATTTCTTTTCTCAGAGGCAAAGTTCAGTCTTTACAGCATCAGGTTTCTGGAGGCATGAAATGCCTGCTTGGGTCAAAAGTCCATAGCTTTCTGATGAACCAGGTCATGAGACAAGTGGAAGCATGTCCTTGAATGGATGAGGCAGAAGTTCTCCAGAGGTGGAGATGAGGGGGTGCCTGAGTGCTCCCAGCATCGCTCTTGTGTGTCTCATCCAGCTATAGCTCTTCTGTTCAGGAGAGGTGCCAGTGGCCTTAGGTTTTCTGGGACTTTGAGGAAAATAGTAATTTTACACCATCATGCCCTAGTTTTAGCAGGCTTCTGGGAATAAGAAAGGGAAAATGGATCTTTGTAAAGACTTAAAGAGTGTTACTGAGAGGGAGGGGATGAAATTGGGTCCTTATGGAGCACTGAACCTGGTTTATAAATGGAGTGAGGAAATGTAAGTCATTGTGCACTTCTAAATTTGGGACTTTTGTGTGGCTATTACTTAACTGAAGACAGAAACCTTTCCTGAAAAAGAAAATGCAATTGTGCCAGGCAGGTAGGAATGCTCGAGTTTCATTAGAAGTGAAAGTAAAGGCAATAAACAAACATAAGAATAAAAATGTTTTCTTTTTCCTTCTTTTCCCTATCCTTTTAATTCTGTCCACAAGTAAGAACTACTTCAGAAAATAAACTAAGAAAGTGCTACTAAGCATGCAGGTTGAGAACATCACACCTCTTGCTTATATTGATGTTTGGAAACAATGCTATGAACAATCCACTCAGCAATAGTTTTCTCAATGCAAGTAAAATTTTCAGTGGCACAAACCTCGTAAAAATAAATGATATTTTATATAAAGACTGAATGAATACACAGAAGCTGTGAATACAGTTAGGATAGCTGCCACTGCTTAAAGGTCAGTAAAGCATAGCATTAAATAGCACATTTTGTGCTCCAGACACGTAACCCATGATAAATTTTATGCAGTACATTTCTGAAATATCTATGGACACACTTTCGTCAATAATTCACAATCCTTTAAAAGCTTTTTTTTCCTTTTGACAATCAATAGCAGGACGTAGTGCCTATAAAAGTTGCTGGTACTGGACTTCCACGGTCAGTTTAATTGGAGGACAGATGATGCTGAACTCCTACAGCAGCCGATATGTCCCCAAGCCCTTCCTTCCAGCTAAACTTATGACATGCGAACCCAGTCGGCAGGATACGTGCAGGACCTTTAGCCAAGAGCTCAGACCATTTTCTCCAGGGGAGGTTTTTATTACTTGTTATCTCCCTTTGCAAGATGATAGGTTTCTAAAGCAAGCATAGGAGGACTTAGAATGCATATTAGTATGAGATATTTAGTGGGAAATGTCATCCCTACGACACAATTTTTTCCTGCTTCTGTTTGCTAGTGTAAAGTCAGCAGAAGTAAATTAGCTGGCAGATTTCAATGGAGAATGTTACCTGTGTCCTCTGCCAGATAGCATGTGGAGTGCCAAATTAGAATTGATTTCTCAATAAAATTGAGTTCAACCTCCTCAACATAATTTAAGATAGAATGACAAAATCTCTCACTCACTTTTTAGTTTTATTATTTTTGGTCAGTTTTGTTCCTGGATATTTTTGCTGCCCTAATTGCTTGTTATTATCTTCTTCCTTGAATCGTTTCCCTTATCCAGGAAAGCGAAACCTTATCTGCTTTTGTAAGCAATTGAGGAGTAAAGTAAAAGGGAAAGGACTTCTATACTTCTCCTCACACTCCTAAGACTCTTCTGGCAGCCGAGCCAGGAGCTCAAGTTCTCTCTCTGTGCTGTGACTCAGATCCTGAGAGCATGACAAGCTGTTTACAGTCCCATCCTCATTTCTCCTTCCCACTCACAGCACGTTGCTTTGGGAACCACCAACCAACCTAATTAAAACAAATTTTTCCTATTGTGGGAGCAATTCCCCAAATGCTCCATCTCGCCAGAATCATGCTGTGTCTGCTCAGTTCGCTACCTCCATCCAGCTCCCAAAGACGCTCATCTTACTGTAAAGAAAATCAATGCCTTCTAATGTAGCATTAGTTCTTAAATTCAGCACATTTATCACATATACTTCTAGGGAACCTGAGGTAATATATGGAAGTGAAAAAAAATCTTTTTTTTAAAGGACTTGCAGAGTAAGTGGCTTCTAAAACATTAGCAGTGCCTGTTACATGACTGGGTAGCAAAGCTATTCAGAACTAAGTAAAGCAGGGGTGTTTAGGTGGGGAGGTGCAGGTGGAAACTCAAGATGGCAGCACTGTAAGGACTGCAAAAGATCTGGAAGTGTAACCACCACCTGGAATTTGCTGACTTGATTTCTGCAGCAGAAAAGGCATTGCACCCATTCGTTATGCCTAGCCCAGCCTTACAGCCTTGCAAGGACAGCAAGATTTCAAGATGTCTTTCTTAAATGACCGGGACCTACTTCTCACCCCACGTGAACTCCAGCAGGAGAGGTCAGTGAGGTTGCATGGCTGTGGCTGTTCAGATCAGTCTTCCAGAGCACTGAAATCTTCCATCCTTCAGCTCATTCTCTGGAAATCAAAATAGAACATGGTTTCAGAAAGTGCAAGTGTTCATCTGCTGTCACTTGAGTGCCTGTAGTGTCTAGGATTGAGTGGTGTATGTTTCTGCCAACCCTGTTTTAGCAAAGACAGAGTTTACAGGGAGTGCTGAGCAGCATAGTATGTCGGTGGCATTCCTCAAAATACTTCTCTTTTTCAGCATTTTGTCCCTGCCTTCTAGTTCCACCACTCTCTAGCTTTTTTCTTCCATCAGAATGCCTGGACCAGCCATCTTCACATCTCCTCTTTTGACCATTTTTGGAGAGCTTCATGCACATTCTTCCTGGCCGTAGGAGTAAGAACATGACTCTAGACCTTACTTTTTTTATTTTCTTTTTTTCATGTGAGATTGGTAGCTCCTGGAGTACTCAATGTTCTTTCTGTTCTTTAATCATCCAAACCATACTGGTATGTAGCTGTGTCCCATATAGGCTCTCCTTTCTTTCTCCACTTCGTTCCTCATATGCTGTGGTTCTACCTCTCTCTGTTCCCACCTGTATCCTGCTTATTTTTCTCTATCTGCATACGCACACCTAGAGCATAAATCCTGCTTTATAGATGTTTATTATGAAATCTTTAAAAGGACTGGAAATACATAACACATTTTGCTAGAGTTTTACTTATTTGTGGAGCAGGTTTTTCTAGTAAGAGCCAGAAATAAGCTCTGTTGGTACCACATGGTGCAATGTAGGTATCAAGCCACCAAGTGGCTGCCATAACTTCTGGAAAGAGTAAATGCTCAGGCTGTGAGCTTTCAGGCATCTGAGAGAGGTGGCAAACACTGGCCCATATGCTTAATTTTAACTATGCCAGAAATTTAGTGGAGATGGGTTAGACTAGTAATACACTTAATATTCATCATATTGTAAACTGCCCATGGGTTGTTGGAGCATGTGAGTTACTTGCACTCCCAGGTCAAAAGCTGTAATGGAAGTGAGATAACAGAAATATTGTCTAACTAAATGAAAGATGTCTGTTGGGGTGGAGTACTGCTGTTTCCAACTGTTTCCAGAATATGGGAGTGAGAATTTAATCTGAAGGGCTGGTTGTCTCTCCTTGAGTGTATATGCAGACTGGCTGGTGGATCATGTGAGTGATGGCTGTGCTTTCTAGGATTGCTGCTGCATGAGAACAAGATGATCATCTCAGGTGAAAGGGCTGAGATGTAAGGGCTGAAATGGAAGAGTACTCATACACCTCTGGAAGATGCTGTAGCAGAAATCTTTATGCTTCCCAGTGCCCAGTTCTTTTGTCCAAGATCTCCCTTAATTGCTTCATCCAAGGGATAGGAGGGGCCAGATGTTGGTAGTATATCCATTAGCAGGCTCAGAGTTCTCCTCATCCTGATGGATTTGGTCCTGAGATCTCTCCTGAATACAGGCACAGTTTTGAGACTTGCCCTGCTTTCATTCTTTCCTCGCTGGCTGGAGAGAGTAAATGGATTAACTAACACTTTCGAGAGGAGTCTTCCTGGCAGTTGTTGAGTCTCAAAATGTCGATTCTCAAGGCTGACTTCACAAGGGATTTAGTCCTATCTTTTGCTAGCAGGTTGAAATTACCCTCTATATTTATTGTATCCAAAAAAAAAAAGAAAGAAAAAAAAAGAATAAAAAAACATTCAAGAGAACAGGGATTTGTAAAGGTGGGTTTTGGTGACTGAGAGTTTATCCCATAGAGTGTGTATAGTGGGATGTGTAGGGTACAGCAGCAGAGAAAATGAAAAGTGCTAGGTCATCCCGTCCTCTTCTCAGGCATACACGTATCCCCTTGGTAGCGCAGGTTTATTTGCAGGAATGCTTTGTCCCTGAGTCACGCTGGTTGGGGAGAGGCTGTTACATATGCAAAAAGGAAAAAATATACTTGGGTGCTTTGTCTTCTAGAATTTTCACCATTTCCCCAAACTAGCAATTTCTGGTGAATAGGTTTGAACATGTCAAGCACTATATACACCATGTGCTAAGCGTTATTATTATTTCGTGTTTTATTTACTATTAAAGTAGTTTTTAGTAAGTCTTGGGATTTTCAACACTTCCTTTGGGAAGCTATCGTACATTCTGATAGGTTTCACTTCAGAGTTTTTAGTGATAACTTGTATTTTCCTTTCCTTAATTGCTGCCTGTTACTTCTTATTGTGTCCTCTTGTACGTAATTATACATGTTACAACGTCAATTTAGGAAAAATATCAGGGGAGGTTTCACAAGGGTCAGTGCTGATCACAATATTGTTTAATACTTTCCTAAACAATATATAGGGCAATACAGTTTGCAGATGATGCCAAATTAACAGGGATCATAAATGCAGTGGAAGGCAGAGAGAGAGAGAGAGAGATAACAAAAGGATATAGAGAGTTTAAAGAACTGTGCAAAAATTAACAAGATGAGATTTAATTTAGATAAAATACAAGGTCATACACTATGGGAGAAAAATACCAGCTACATAATGGAAGATGCTGGTTGGAAAACAGCAATAATGGTGATATATTTTACATTTATGTAGCTTCTTTCATCTTAGAGTCCCAGAGAGCTTTACAAATTATATAAATTAATATAGAAACTACACAGAAGGATTATCTTGTTTTCCACGGAGACACCTCCAGTGTTGGTGCAGAATATGACAGCTATTCAGCTGAACTCTGCAGAGATGTGTAACAGTTCAGGACAAAATATTACAGGTCCCCCTGAAATGGCAGTAAAAGTTAACAGAAGCCAGCATTTGTGCAGCAGGGCTGCTTAAAACTGTTCCTCTGATGAAAACTGCCAGAGCTTTTTTTTTTTTTAAGCTGCAGATGATCGAGATCTCAGTTTTACATCTGTCTTTACTGCAGTAATGCAGAGATGAATCCACTGACTCCTGGTGGACACAGGCTGCAGAAGAGCTCATTGTGTGAGACAGTTGGAAAAAAACATGAGTTTTTTTACTGGAATAAACAAATACATATGACCTGTTCATTAAAGAACATTATCTGTAGTTAGTTGAGGACTGTTCGTTTTCACATGGATAGGGAAGTTTAACTGGAGGGGGTAGGATATGGGCGATGGAAAGGGAAGCCACTTGAACTGATGGTTGTGGGATCTGGCCAAAAGGGAGACATGAAGAAGATGGAAAACGTGAGTGATAACAAAGTAGAAAAACAAGATGGTATGGGACTAATAACACAAGAAAGGTAACAGTGTGAGAAAGGCCAGGGTTAGTTTCTGTAATGACTCTGGTGTTGCTCACCATGTCCATGTTTTCCAGTGAATATACTTTAAATGGTGGCATTTCAGAGAGGCACAGCAGAATTTGGAAGAATACTGTCTTACTTGGTATCTCTGTCCTGCTAACTCCAGGCAATACTACAAAGGTGGACACAGGTTTTGAATTTACTCGCCTTGGACATGTTGGTGTCTCACAGTGGAGGCACACTGCAGGTTGTGTGTAGGGTGGCTACTCAGACGCCGATGCTATGTTGTTTTGTGATGGTCCCGTGTCATCACAGAGTGGCTTGGCAGCATAGTGTTCCCAGTGGGATGGGGGGATCTGCACTCTCAGTGCTCGCCAGCCTGAACACACATGTGCTAAGGTCGTATCCAGAGGGACAGATGCTAAGGAGAGTGTGACTTGGAGGGGCCTGGTGTGTGCAGCATGCTCATCCTGCTCCCTGGGGAACCAGAAGTCTTTGCAGGATCCATGTCTGATATCTCTGATGCAAACTGCAAAATCAGGTCATTCCCTGGCTGACCAGGAATGCAGTTCCATATGTCTTACCAAGGGATGGCTCTCTAACTGGGGATGTCTCATAGCCATTTCAGGCATCATGTTTGTTGTGGGTTGACTATGGCTGGATGCCAGGTATCACTTCCTTCCTCAGCCAGACAGGGAAGAGAAATGTAACAAAAGACTCCTGGGTCAAGATGAGAACAGGTAGGAATCACTCACCAGTTATTGTCAAGGGCAAAACAGACTCAAAGTGGGGAAATCAGCTTAATTTATTACCAAATCATTCAGAGTAGGATAATGTGAAGTAAATGCAAATCTTAAAACCAGCTTCTCCCCACCTCTTCCTTTCTTCCTGGGGTCAAATTCAGTCCCAGATTCTCTACCTCAACCCCACAGTGGCACAGGGGGCAGGAAATGGGGGTTGTAGTGAGTTCATCAGATGTATTTCTCTGCTGCTCCTTCCTCTTCAGGGGGAAGACTCCTCACACTCCACTCTACTCCAATATGAGGTTCCTCCTATGGGAAACAGTCCTCCATGAACTTCTCAAAGTTCTGGGCTGCAGCTCTTCACAAATTGTTTCAACTTGGGTCCCTGCCATGGTGTACAGTCCTTCAGGAGCAGGCTGCTCCTGCATGGATTCCCCAAGGGGTTCCCCAAGTCCTGCCAACAAACCTGCTCCAGCCTGAGCTGCTCTCTCCACTGTTCCACAGGTCCTGCCAGGACCTGCTCCAGGGTGGGCTTTCCACAGGTCACAGTCTCCTTTGGGCATCTACTCGCTCCGTTGTGGGCTCCTCCAGGGATTGCAGGTCGGTCTCTGGACCTTTGGGGATCTCCGTGAGTTGCTGGGGCACAGCTGCTTCACCATGGGCTGCACCACGGGCTGCAGGGGCATCTTCTCTGGTGCCTGGAGCTCCTCCTCCCACTCCTTCCTCACTGACTGGGTGTCTGCAGAGCTCTTCCTCGCATTCTCACTCATCTTCCCATTGCTGTTGCACAGCAGTTTTTACCCACTTCTTAACTGTGTTATCCCAAAGATGCTAGAACTGTCACTGTGGGGCTTGGCTTTGGTCAGCAGTGGGTCCCTCCTGGAGCCAGCTGGGACTGGCTCTGTCAGATGTGGGAGAAGCTTCTGGCTGCATTTCAGAACAGGCATCCCTGTAGCCCCCCGTGCTACAAAAACTTTGCTGTGCAACCCCCATACAACTTTATCCTTCCAGGAAGGCTTTTTTATAGCAATGGTCTGTGTACATGTGTGTGTCCCACTGAATATAGGTTTAGTGCTTTTACCTGCTGGTCCAAATTGGGAAATAATTTGTCAGATTTGCCTCTCTGCTTCATTTCTCTCTGTAATGCTATGTGGTAACATGTGGCTAAAGGGCAAAGGAATGAGAAAGGATGATTTTCTGAAAAGATTCTGCAGTGCCTGTTTGAAGCTGTGTATCTTTAATCTGCTAATTTTGATTTTTCTTTTCTGCTCAGCAAATAAAATAGAAGTTCTCTTCTTCCCCTCCCACCCACTCAAATATTTTCTATGCTCATTTGGCTCCTACACTCTTGAAGTTCAGCTAAATTCTTGGATGTGTAACTGCCTGTCCTGTATGACCATGCAAAGCGAATTTAAGTTGACATTTCAGTTTTGGAGTTTTTTACATTTGGAGTCCAGCAGTTGCTTAATATTTTTGGTGAGCATCACCAGTGTGTCCAGCTGCTACCACAGACCTGCCTAGAGGATAGAATTCACAGGGTCTGATTTTCCACCAGCCTGCCCCTTGTGTCACTACTCGTAGCTGTGCAAACTGCCACCATTGTTCTTCTGTAGCAGTTTCACATCCATTTTGCACAGGGATGACTGACTATAGGGGATGGAAGCTGGTGGAAAATTTACCTTGTGTTCTCTGCTCCATCTTAACCAAGGCACGAACCAGCACCCTCATGGTCTGTTGACTGTAAATCTCTTACTTTTAGATGAGCCTTGTAAGAAGGAGCCTTGCCATGGCTAAGCTAGTGTGAATTACACTAACCTTACCTCAGCTAAAATAAACTCCCTTTTTCCTTCTCAATACAGCCCTCCTACCGATTGGGTGTTCATTTCTGTGCAGCTTGGCCAATAGCATCTCCATGCTGTCAAGATCCACAAGTCTTAGAAAAATTGTGGAGTTACTACTCCTACCCACTGCAGGGATGCTGGGTTTGAGCAAAAAAAAATCAAAACAGTGGGTTTCAAATAAGGGATCTTGGGAAAGAGGGTCTGGGAACTAGTGTGTTACGCTTTTAAAGTGTATTAGTTCTGTATTCAAAATCCTTGCAGCTATGTCCGTGTATGGAGTAGGTCAAGGTTTGTTCAGTTTTGGAAAGAGCAAGCATCACCTTTAAAACCTAAAATGTGCTCTTGAAGATCTTTTGAGGGAGCTGTCAAACTAGCATCTCATTTGCTTTTTATTACATCTGAGCAGTAGTTAAAACTGGAAAGGGAAAAAACCAAGCAGTTGAAGGACAGACTTTCTTTCCCCCGGTGCTGTAGAAGTGCCTGCTTCAGTCTACTGCCATTTTGCTTGAGACAGCTGGAGCACTTGAGTTATGGTGACATCTATTAGAATTCAATTAGTGGTAGTTCACTGACCCAAATTAACATTCTTTGTTAAGCTCAAGTCAGTGTATATGTATTCTATTTCCAGGCCAAACAGACCTGTACAGAAAAGAGGCTCTGAATCTCTGAGCTTGTTGGCAGTGTCTTAGTAACAGGATTCAGAGCACAAGCTTATCTAATGCCAGCGCTTTAGGCTGGCTAATAGAATTGCACATGTGTGTGGTTTGTAATTAAACTGTGCAGAGCTCTCACTCGAGCTGAGTGGGGAGAAGAAGGACAATAGAGGACATGCTAGGGGCTTCCCTGCAGCCTCTCGGCTCCTCTCCTCCATCCTGGAGAAGAGGCAGCTGCTGGGATGTGCTGGAGGTGGTGGATCTCCTCTGGGAAAGGCATCCTGGCATGTGGGGTGGTTTGGAATGTTTTTCTCTCACTTTACTTCTTATTTCAAGTCTTTTACAGCCTCTAGACAGCATCAGATCTGCCCAGGTCGTAGATTGGATGTTGATGACTTTTAACTCACCTCTCTCATTCACTAAACCTCTCAGGTGCCCAGTCTGTGGCTTGCTGGGCTTGTCCAAGTAACTTTGGCAGTGCCTTGCATTGTCAGGCCTGACTGTCACAGAAGTAATGTTACTCCAGTCAGGAATGCTGTTCGGCATCAGGAGAGGAAACTGAAGGAGATTCCCACTTTGTTGCTTTATCATGGTCTATCTGTTCAGTGTCTTGAAATACTTCAGAGCTGTCCATGTGGTTGTGGTTTCCCTACAGTTTATTTTTTTTTGGTTTAAAAAACTCACTGTATAGTAGTTACCTATGTTTGCAACTTAGGTTTGGGGGTTTTTATGTGCTTGTATGGCTTTATCCCTCTAAGAATGAGTGAATAGCTGGCTACAACCAGCTATGATTTTCATTGAAAACATGACTTATTAGCAAACGGTGGCTAACAATTGATTTTTAAAGGGGGAAAAAGTATTTTTAAAATATTTTTTCACAGACTCTACTTCCATGCTGACATTTACACTAAGACGTTGGGCAGAGACTTGTTAATCTGGATCTGTTCCCATGTGTCACTTTGACTAGTTTAAACTGTCACCAAGCATCTTAGAATAGTCAGCTTCACGTATCTTGCGGATATCAGTCGTTATAGTTCACATTTTCATTTTAATGATGACTGATGTAGATGTCAAGAAGTGCTGAGGCATTTGCTCATTAAACTTACAGATATTTTCCCTTATTTAATGGGGTTTTGTCTCAAGATACAGTTAACTATTATAAGACTAAATTACTCCTTGAGCAAAAGAATGTTTCCCTTGTGTGTGGATTTGAATTTGATCCACAGAGAGCAAGTTCTTTTTGTGATGCAGTGATTTTCCTTCATTATCTGTGCCTGTTTTCTGTTTGGTAACTTGGATATACATATTTCAAATTTAAATACACCAATCCCTATGGAAAAACAGCTAAATACATGTCAGCATCCATAGAACACATCTTTCTGATTATGACTGTGCCCGGTACAAGGTAAAACTTCAGAAAATCTGTTTTCAATATACTTGAAGGCATTTACTTATCCAGCAGCACAGATGGCACTTGAAATGCTGAATAATAATTGTTGAGAGCCAAGGTAAACGATGGTGCAAATGTGAAAGCGGACACGGGCATTACAGTCTGTGTGGGTTGCACTACTTGAATAGACAGGTGGTAATATTTGCATGTGCAAACTCTGTTTTACCTCTGAAATGATCAGCTACTGTGCTTGCTTGCCTGTGCAGGTATTGGGATCAGAGGGTAGGGCAGCTGGTGGCAGAGGTGAGGAATGAAGGGTCCAGGACATACTATAAACTCAAATTCCTTCTGGCCCTGCTTGGGAGTAAGGGAATATGCCTTGTAGCCGTGGCTGTTCCAACCTTTAAGACACTTAATTACATTTTGGTTGCCTTAAGCCCTACCTGTATGAAATGCAAAACCTGTGTCCTACTCACAACAGTTTGTTAAGCCTTCAAAACCTTCTGCAGGTTCTGATGGCATGATGCAGCTTAGGGACAGCATGTCTTTGGTGAAAATCACCATGCAGCCCAAATCAGTGTTGAATTCAGCTGTCCATCCAGCTTGTGCTTTTTTAATATATGTGGATACTTTGGAAAAACCCGCATCTGATTTCTCCTAGAGCCACTCCTGAAATGTGAAATTCTGCAAGTTTTGCAAGTGCCATGGTGTAGTGATCAAAGAACCTCGCTGCAGCAGCCAGGGTCATTGTGGGGTTCAGTGCTGGACAGAGGGACTGGGGGAGATCTGCCCACCTGTTCAGTTGCTTTGAGATTCTCTTTGAGCTCATGTTGGAGAGTTGGGCCGCTAAAGCCCCCCAGTGACTGAATGCTTCTGTCCTTTCTGCATGCCCATCGTCCCTGAGGACAACCTTTGTGCCGGTAGCCAGAGCAAACGAAGTAGAGAAAAGGTTAGGTTGGAAGTATGAGGAAGCTGTAAACATGGGGAAGCAATAAGCATGTTGGGAAGCATGATGGATGTCAGTACCAGTTCACCAGCAGCTTAACTCTTGCCAGTTTTTTGTAGGCATCATAGTAAAGGAGAGTTTTAAGTGATAATGTTGTGCTGGAACTCATCTCCAACTGAATCTCCATTGATGCTTTTGTTAGAACCTTAACTGTGCAAAACCCCACAACATTAGTGATGAGCTGTGGTTTTGTGGTTTTGGTTTTGTTTGTTCGGGGTTTGGAGGGGTTTTTTGGGAGGTTTTTTGTGTGTGGTTGTTTGTTTGCATTTTTTATTTGTTTGTTTGTTTTTTGTTGTATCAATTGTTTGTATTTCTGTCCATCTTTTTAGGATTAAAGTAAAAATAGTTCTTGCTGCAATGACAGCATCATTCACAGACTGTAGCTGACCATTGCACTTAGCAGCACCACATTAGCTTCCTCTTCAAACCACTTTTTCTTTTGAGTTTGGCCAGTCCACCTCAAAAGCTGTGAAAGCCTCCTTCTCCTGTTTCAGCTCTTTCTAATCTATTTACTGCTTTACTGCTGCCATCTGGTATGGGATCCCGTTCATCTGTGGATTTCCCATTTCTCTTCTGATCAGTGCTAGCAGCCAAAATTCAAATCTGCAGTTGGAGATTTTAGTCCTCCTGTTGTCCTCCCTCCTCCTCTGAGGCAAGGGCAGAGGACCTCTCTGCCATAGGTTTCTGCTAGACCTACATGCAGATCCTTGGCCAGCGGCATGACCGTGGTGGTGCAACAGATCTTGACGGTAAAATGAAGGCATTTGGAAAGCCTTGAAAATGTTTCTTTTAAAGAGCTTATTTGCTGATTTTTTCTTTTTGTTTTTCTTTTATTATGGTTTAATTAGGGATGAAATTTGCTTTCTTCATAAGTGCAACATCTCTGATATGTTTTTGTCTCCCTTTCTCATACCTATTTATATTCCCATCAATAGAGAAGAAGTTGGAAATTGAATTAGTGTAATTGATGCTCTTTGTGAGACATTTCTGCTCTTAGATTCAGTCCAGTTTGGAATATGCAATAATAGAGCAAACACATTTCTGGGGCAGATTTTTTTTTTTTTTTCAGTTGGATTTACATGTGATATTAAAAAATCACTGTCCATAGAGTAGATAAAATAACATTTTAGTACTGTGTTGGCTACATTCTCTTCAAGGGTCGATACAAAGTGGCATTTGCTCTGTGATGCAGAAAATAATCTGTTAAAGAAAAAAAAGATACATACATCTGTAACCTGTAAAAAAAACGAAAAAAGCCTTTACACTAGCAAAGAACAGTAGTATGTGGCACTCAGACTGGAGAAGAATTACTAAAATGTTGAGAAAGTTTTACATGAAAAGTAAAATAAGAGAGAAGCACTCAGCTTCCTTCATCATCAAAAACCTCAGCAATAATGGAATAGTTCCATGGAATAGCATTTCGTTGCTTTACTTGAGTTCAAAGTTCTCTTCAGAATTTAGTTTTTGCACCAAAGTTCAACAGTCTCAAGAGCAATTTAATGCCTTGTGTTGTTGTAATTAGTCTGCATTTTAAGTTTATTAGTGGCCTGACTAATGTACTCTTAAGAGGCTTTGTTTGGAAAAAAGTCAATATATGAAGCCAATAGAGCTCTTGAGAGTTTGTGCCACATACACATTCACAAATAGAAAATCATGTTATCAATTTTCATTTGACTTTTAATCAATTACAGTGACAAAGAGATGATTTGAAGTCAATTTTCTGTTGGTGCTAAATTAGTGTTTGATCACAGATGTTTACTCTGGTGACTGCTTTCTTTTGCAAAAGCCTTGTAAACTAAGTTGCATAGATTGATGCCTCTCATTTTCAGGTGATTAGCAGGTTTTTCTCTTATTTTGCTGCTTTTAGCAGCATGAGAGATGTGCTTCTGCTGGGATATGAATGTATGGAAACCTCTTAAGCTAAACAAGGAATTTAGTAATGAAGCCTGGCATTGACTTAGAAGTGCAGCTCTTTGAATAGAGATGCTCCTTCTTAGTGATCCAGCTTGAAATCAGTTCTCCAAAAAGGAGACTCCTCCATCCCATCTGTTTAGATTTGTAAAATTCATGCTAACAATAGCTTTTAACCAAAAGAACATTTTGCTTCCAACAATATTAAGGAACAGAAGGCAAAGAAGAAAAGAAGAAAAAGCTACAAAAATAAATGTGAAAACATAAGAAGCAAGAGTTCTTTGCAAGAGTCAGAGAATCAATCTTGAAAGCATTTCTATTTTTTTTCATGCCCGTTCTTTATTTATCAGCTGTTTAAAATAGACAGGCCAAGACTTTTCGTTCTCTATTCATAGGAGAGCAATTCCTGAGACCACAGAGCAGGCACATATGGAAAACTACTCTCTCTTCTTTTGGATTCCCCAGATGGGATTCACAATGTTGGTTTGATGCTTAAATTCGCATAAACCCAAGCTTAAGACCAGATTTTGAAGTGGTCAGTGCCCTCAAATGCAGCCAGTGCAGTTCTTATTTAAATTCTGCTATGAGTTGCCAGAGAGCCAGGTGCTAAATGTTGGAATTTTTCATTCATTTGAAATCTGTGTGTCATACTAAGAGATATAGAACACTGAACATCACTGAGAATCCAGCCACAGAAAAGTACTGAGTAAAATGCAAACCATAGCATACAACCCAAACCCATCATACAAATCAGCCTAAATCATCAAAGCAATAGATCAAACAAATGCCTCAAAATTCAGTCTCTCTCTCTGTCATTCTCTCCAAATGCTTTGCATAATACCCTGAAGATCAGCAAACAGATTTTGCCTGGTATGCAGTATAGTGAGGATTGAATTTTACTGAGGGACCATGGAATAAAAGAACCCACCAGAAACCTTGTCTTTGCTGAGCTGAAGTTGTAATACTTGTACAAAGAGAATATAGTGGGTTTTTTTTCAGTTAGATTTTCGTCATTTGTTGTTAATTGTACTTAAGTCTCAATGGTTTAACAGCCTCCTCCATTGATAAATCCTGAGTCATGACTATGTAGGTTGAAAATCACAGGTCTTATTCTGAGTCTACAGCTGCCTGAAAATTGATCATTCTGATAAATACATTTTTAATACCTCATAAAAATTTTTTACTTCATGAAAATATTAAAGGGTTAAGTCCCTTGAATTGGCAACCCCAAATAAAGTATTTCAGCTTGTGTTCGTTGGGATTTGCCTTCCCTTCCCCTCTCATAACAAAAAAAGATAGTAAAGAAAATTGTAAAGCAGGAAACAAAGCAGGAAAAGGGCAGTTAACGGCTGATTTCTTGTTGAAAATATGGAATAATTCCACATGTCTGGGAATTACTTGCTCTTTTGTTAAAGCAAGACCCTACTTTTAATGATTTTCATGGGAAACTTTCGATCAGTAATACTGGGGTTTGATATCAGAGAAAGGCTGTGGTTTTTGCTCACATGCAACAGCAGCAAAATGTCTGGTCAGTATATCCAGATGTGACCCTGTATCTTGCACCAGCTTTTTGGGAAGGACATAGAGTACTGGGGAAGTTAACAAAAAGTGACCAGACTCACCTGTTTGACTTGCTGTATGTAAGAGATGGGCAAACTCCTCACTGACAGTAGTGGGAAGGTTAATCTCCATTAAAGCCCGTTTTCCCTGGGCTGCAATGGAGGAGAGTGACCCTGGGGCAGGGCAGCAGAGGTGGGTAGTCTCAGTGGTGGATGCTGGTGAGTCTTGGTGCCAGAGGCTTTGCAGCCTGGAGTGCCACATGCCAGAACTCACAGGAACCAGCTCGACCTAGTTTAAAACTCCTAATTTAAAAAAAAAAAAAAAGAATTTTGCTCTCCGTGTGTTGTACACTGAAAGACTAAAGGAGGGATTTAGCAGGGAGCCTGTGGGGGGCTGTATCCTGCTCCTTCTCTCTGTAGCAGTAGGCCTGGTGCTTGTACTGGCGTGCTGTGGTGGCATTGGCTCTCCTCGTGGGCTGAGGCATCATCCAGCATGAAGCACTTAGTGCACATAAACTACATTAACTCCCTGACAAGGAGAAATATTGTGACTCTTAATAATGATGCGAAATCGGCAGCTGTAGCTCGTCTGTTTACTCTGACCAGTGCACAGACCCCAAATTTCCTGCAGCATCTCTAAATTCAGTACATTAGCATATGCAAATTATCCACTTGGGTATGACCTACTTTTTTTAGTCATTCATAAAAAGTCATCTTAGTGAATGATGATAGTAAACTTCAATATTTGAAAGACAGTGTCTCCAGACTGTACGAGGTGGAAACACATTGTCTTGGTCATATCTGTGCCTTGATTGTCTAAGAATAGAAGCTGAGGAACTAATCAGATCTTTGTGCAATGCTGGTTTTATTTTACAAGCCTCCCTTTCAATGCAAGCCCAACATACTATATTTACCTCCTCTATTACAGCATGTTTCCTTACAGCATTTTCCTGTGTTTTTGTGTTTAATGGGATAATCCGAGGGTCCGATTCACTTCCTGCTTGACATGAATGCCTCTCTCTTGATTTTTAATCTCACTTTCTATTAAAGAAAATATGAACTATTAGTATCTCAGGAGGAGAAATGGAACCTGGATTATTGGGGGTTTTTTTGGCTCCAGTTGTGTTTTACAGGTTAATATGTCTTTTGGGAAATACCATACATGGCGACTCTGTCTCCAATATTTGTTGAGCAGAAGACAACGCTTCCAGTGGTAAGTTGCAGTCTGGTTGTGGGCCAGGATTCTTCTGCAAGAGTGAATAAAAGCTGCTTGCCTTGTCTTGCTTTCTTCTACTTTACTACAGGAGGGAGTGCTCCCAGTGATATCCAGAAGGGCTCTTTTTCACTGTCCTTTCTTCTGCTTTCCATTTGTCTTGTCAGTTTTGGACTAGAACATGAAGAATGGGTTAGGCAGTCAGGTTGTATTTGCCGTATTGGGAAGGGCCTGGTTAACACTAGAGAGAATTAAGGGCTTTGTAAAACTTTGGAAAAAATGTCATTATGCATGAACCTATAAATCTCTAAGTATCGAATGAGTTTTATATATAATATTACTTAGCAGGAGAAGAAAGGGCATTTAAATGCTGTCAGAAATTAATGATGAAGGATGCTTGGAATGCTTCACAACAGAAAGGTATCACATTCTTTGCTGCTTCATCTTTGTATTAGAATAAATATTCAAGCTAAATATAGCTGGTGTGATTTGGAAGCAGTATGGCTTCAGCATTTCCCTCAGGATTGACCCTTTCCAGTTGGTTTTGTTGCTGGAATTGTTTGTGAAGTGATGAACTGTTTGCTCCATGCTGGAAACTGGCCAGGGACAGAGATAGAGAAGGACACCACATGGAAAGGCACTGTCCTGGGAGGGACAAAGAGTGACCCAGAACTCCTCTGTAGCAGAGCTCTGGATGCTCATGTTTCCTCTGCAGCTTGAATTAGTTCTCACCTGCCTTTCCAGTTAGCAGTGAGGGACCCTTCATGGCAATCAGATCTGTAGTGAGGCTTCTGTGTGCTTGCCCCTCTTAGCAGCCTGGCACTTAAAAAAGGGGTATTTAACTTGAAAAATGGTTTACTTTATAGAATTTCGAACCAGCATAATGTTTATTAAAACAGCCGTAAAATTCCTTGTACCACATGAAATTCAGCTTGATAATGATAGTACTGCTATTGTGATTATGTAAGCATAAAGCAGATGATTTACAAAGAAATAAATTCAAATAATAGTGTGCAAGAAATACAGGTCTGGAAAGCTGGTGCTGGGGTTGGTAGGGGGAGCAGCAACGGGCTGTACAAACTTTCAGCCTGAGGTTCCCTGACTGCATTTAAGCTGAATCAGTTACCATGATCTGGTGGCTTTGTGGCGGTTTGGATAAAATGAGGTTATGTTCTTAAGACCATTTCCTCCTGTACCCATAGCACCAACAAAACAGCCTTCAGCAGAAGCCTCTGAAGGGATGTTTAGCATGAAACAGGGATGTGATTGAACTTCCCCCCCTTACAGCAGGGACACTCTTCACAGGCACGGAGAGAGACAGCTGATTAGTGCTGCATAGGTTCCCTGGGTACATTTGGGGGTACATTTGGTTGTGAGACCTAGGATTGCCATTCCCACAGGAAGCCAGAAAGCTGTGAGACCACATGTGAAGGGTTGAAATGGCAATGGGGATGATTGCCAAAGAATTTTCAAAACACTGGGTGGTACAGCTAGTGATTGAGATTGGAGATATTAAGTGCTTTTAAAATGACCATTTCACGGTTTTTTAGTACCATTTTATTGTATTTTCATTACAAAAAATAAAAGGTCAATATCCTAGCAGGACATTGCATTGCCAGTCCTGAGCTCTTCAGGGCTCCATCTCTAGCTATTTATTGCTTTCAGTTTTATCTCCTGCTGAAATTCATGTGAGAGCAAATAGACACATCCCGGGTAAAAGTTAGATGTAGCACATGCCACGGTGAATGGATGCCTTTTAATTTTGGAGATTACATCAATCACATGAATGTTATTTGGACTAGCATGTGTGCTTGGAGCAAGCAGGCCATGAATATTTAAAAGGACAGACCACAGATGAGAAACCTTCAGAGGCTCTTTAACAGGTATTGTTCATACTACAGCATTTCCACAGTACTGCAGCTGAACCAGTAGTGGCTTACCCTTGTAAGCCAAACTAGTTGGGCTAGGTTAGTTATATGCAAATATTACACAGCCCTTGGTTCTTCACTCTGGCTTATTAATACCCTGCTTTATTAATCCTCAAAGCTATTCTGCTTTTAAACATACTGTCTTTCCACCCTCACAAGAAAAGGTCTGCCCAGGTGCAAACATGGGATAAATGTCCAGCTGAGGGTTGAGTTCTGAGCAGAAGTTGCCTGCTTTGCCACGTGGGGCCAGCCACATCCCTTGAGGACCAACAAACCCCCAGATCTACTGCCACCATTTTTCTGGGGGACATGCAAGTTTGTGGTGGACACAGTCATCTGAGGAAAGGGTCTTGCTGTGTCTTGGCACGGAAATGAATTAGATGTGTTTCCATATAGCCATGAGCAGAAGTTTGGAGCTTCAAGGTATGTCAAAATAGCTTGCAGCTGGAGAGGTCATGCTAGAGCTGTGCTGTGGAGCTCAGATGTGATTGTCAACCACCCAGGTTGACCTTCAGCATCAGACATAGCCCAAATAGCTAATAAATCCAATAAGCTCTCTATGCCATCTGAAGCACCCTAATCCCAGGTTTTCCTTGCTTCCTTTTTATGTTTAAAGCATTTTTGTGATGTTAGTTTCGTGCTCTGATTTTGCTGAACCACTGCTTCAACCACTACTTCACCCTGTACCATATGCACTGTATTTTTCTTAGCTGCTCTGCCTGTAACTATGTGCAGAAGAAAATATCCATCTGTTAAAGGCTGAGGTATTAGACAGAGGGAGAGACAATTTTAAATAGGTATTACAGGCACATCAAATTAAGTTAAACAGAGACGATTAGACAAAAAAGTCCCAGGAAAATCTGGGTGACATTTTATTC
Organism: Picathartes gymnocephalus; assembly: GCA_013390045.1. Taxonomy (NCBI): domain Eukaryota; kingdom Metazoa; phylum Chordata; class Aves; order Passeriformes; family Picathartidae; genus Picathartes; species Picathartes gymnocephalus. The sequence continues at coordinate 105,966 of WEKY01008907.1, read as the reverse complement.
TTGTCAAAACATGAAAAATTATAAGAGGAGGAGTGGAAGAAAAAGGCTGTTTAATCTGAGAATCTCCCATTCTAGTCAGATAGCTGTTGTACTCTCAAAATACAATCATTTAACCATGACATGAAGATGATGATGTGCAATCGACTGTATCAACAGTTTCACAGATGTTTATTTGAAGTTTAATGTTAATGAAATGCAGAGATGTGCCTTGTAGGTTTTTGGTTTAGTTCTTGGGTTTTTATTTTGGTTTGTTTTTTTCTCTCCTCAAGTCCCAGTTTTCACATTTGGTGTTTCTAATAGTGGAATTAATTCATCTGATTTAGTACCAGAAGAACAGTCTTCAGAAAGCGATTCAATGAATGACTGCAGAAGGAATTCTGTTTTTGAGGGGAGGCAGGACAGAACAAGTACAGAGGTTTAAAATGAGTGAGCCTGTAGGACAAAAGATTTCTATTGGGGTCTGTTGGAAAATCTTACGCTGCAGCTTATAGCCTGGCAGGTTTAAACTGCCTTGTCACCAGGACTGAATTTATCATTATTAAAAGTACTAAGTAACATGTCATGCCTTTGTCGCTGTGCGAGATAATTGCAGGCTCCATACTTTAAGGAAACAAACGGAGAAAAAGACTATTTACATACACTAAGAACATGCACAGATTAGCTTCAGCTGGCCTGTTTATACTGTCAGCCTGTATTATATAGAAGATTAGATAAACATACATAAATATTAGGCATAAGAAATATTTGGCAGTGTTTCTCTGTCCTTGTGTTATGCTCCATGAAGCCCATTACTGTACATGCTAGGGAAGGCTGGGGACACACGCGTTTAACTCCTTTAGGTCACTTGGGGTAAGAGACTGCCCAAGCAAAATGGTTTCTTAATAACCCACAATTTTTGGTGCATTATTTCCATTTGAATATTCACGTTGGAAACCACTGCAGCTTAAAATCTGTGAATCAGAAGGAAGCATCAGGATGAATTAGGATATGATTCAGTTATTGTTGCTTTATTTGTAGTTACCAGTTTGCATTGCCAAGTTAAGACAGTTTTGTTACTTGTCTTGTGCAAGTAACTGATCCATTTACACTCTCAGCTGGGAATAATAAAACCTTCAAGATCTTAGTGGTCAACTCTGTCTATTTAAATATTTAGCATTATATTTTGTAATTTCCTTCTCTGTATTTTTGTATTTAACTGTATTGATTTTTCTTCACTTTTAATGACATCAGAAGAAAAAAAAAAGGACAAATACAGAGTCTGTTTGTCTCAGTGGGTGAGTATGAAAACTGGTCAGCCTGGAGATAGCAGGGATGGATTCTTCTGTTGCTCCCTGAGAGGTGGGTGTCTCCTGCTGGGAAGGCGCATCCTGAGGGCAGTGGTGCAGTGAGACACGGGTAAGCTAGAATAGGGCTCGGAGGTCGGGGTGTCCTTTCCCTTTGTTTTGTTTCTCAAGGTTTCTCCTGTGTAAGAAAACAATGATTGCTCATAATGAAATACACAGTTTAAAATTTGGACTGTGTCTCTTTTTCCACCCATAAATTTCAAAATGGGTTACAGAAGTTGATGCATTATTAGCTTATGCAAAGCAGTGCACAGAAAGCTAGACTTCATTATTTTAAAAATGGCCTGTATTTTTGGAGGTGCAGTTTTAGACATCTGTTTAAGCTTTTTCAGAAGCCCAAATGTACCCCAGCTGCTATTGTTTCAACATTCAACACTTACAATAATAAATAACTATTTTATTAACCCAATGCTTCATCTGGTGTCTGGCACAGAAAATGAATCCCAGGATGTCAGAGCCAGTGCTGTGAAACCTTTGTGATATGTGGGAAATTCTTTGGAGTCCAAGAGCACCAAATTCACAGGCACAGTTGCAGGGTCATGGCTTGGAAAAGGGGAGAAAATATACCTCATGAAGAAAGAAAAGCAAGAAACTATTGAGCAAATGATATGCCAATGAACTGAGACTATAATTTCAGGTGCTGCATTTGGACAGATTTTTGCAAGTCAAAATGAATGAGTAAACAAATTTCTGAATTCTAGACTTTGATAGTCTTTGGTCATCCTTGATGTGAAGACCTCTGAAATCCTTCTATTGGACATACTAACCTCTGCATCATAACATTAAGACCACAACTAGTAGTCATAGCTTTGGTAGTAATCATTCCTAAAGTCCTTAGAAATGGAGATGCCAAAGAATCTGTGGACCACAGCTTGGAAAGCACTGTTTGAAGAACCCTGCCTAATTACAGAGCTGGCTACTGCCGAATCTCTAGAAACATTTCTAGGGAGGAAACTTTGGATTGCCTAAGTAAGCAATTAATACATCTGAGCTGCATAAGGATTTTCTTACAGGAGCTGTGGGACTGTCCTTGTTGCTTTATACTACGGAAAGTTCAGGGGCTTTTTTTCACGTACCTGGAAAGAGTTGATTTCAAGCTGGAGTCAGTCCTCTTCCCAGATTCCTGCAGTCTGGTTATGGCCATCATCTGGCATCTCCCTTGCCGGACCATGTGGTACATATCCCTCATCCATCCAGTTCTTCCCTCTGCTTCCTTTCTTATCTGTCTCCTTTCCTGACTCATGCTATGCCTAAAAAGTGGTATGATGTTCCATGTTGCAAGTTGGTACTTCGAATAGAATTTTTCTGTTGAGGCTTCTTTTGTTTGTTTGCTTGAGGTATGTCTCTATTGAGTATTCTTTCTCTGGAGGTTGTCCAAATAGATTTTTTTTTACTAGCTATTTAATAGAGTTTTGCTGTACATTTTTATATGTATTTTAAAGTGCAACCCAAACATACACTGAGCTTTAACTGGAATTACCTCATTAATAATTGATTCTAAACCGTCAAAAATGGGATATTTTGTCTTGTCTGTTAGCAGCTTGTTGCTGTGCTGGGAGGATGACCCACGCTGTGTTCATCGAAAAGAGATAATGGAGGGATATTCTGAAGATGATGTCAGTATCCCTGATGTTATTTTCCTAGGGATTTCAAAATGGACAGTGTGATGTACTTCTCTGTATGACTACATTTTTACTATCTCAATACAAGGCACAGGAATACATGGCCAAGCACATGTGTACTCAGCTACTGCTTCAAAGGGAGTAGAAGGATGAGGCAACTAGTGACAGTGAAAAATTCAGTTACTGAGGCATAGAAGGAGAGTCTGAAAGTAAATGCTGTTAGAGCACAGAACAGACTTTTGGGAATCACAGCATAGTGGCCTGTTTTCACTGCATCATGTACCCTGTCGAAGGACAGGGCTTGAAATCTGAGTGACGTTTTTGTAGTATAGGGGGATATACTAAATCTATGAAATGGGATCTGGGGGGACAGGTGCATAATATTAAAAATATCATGTAAATAACAGCTTCTACAGGTGTTTCTATTTGTACTGAACCTGTAAAATACAGAAGCTCCTGCTGACTGTAGAATTAATAATAGGCAAAGTCGATGCTAAATGGCCTCAAGAAAAAAGGCACAAAAATCTTATAAAAAGTCAGGATCGATAGGATACCTCTTGCAGTACAATATTGAACCTCCTTTCCCCTTCCCCCAAAATAACATTGTCAATTATACAGCAAAGCTTTTACTTACTTCTGCTAATGGAAAACTGTGATAACGATCTTTGAATAATAGGGGTTTAGAAACAGCAGCTCCTGGGTCCTTATACCAGCTTTACCAGTCAATACTGTAGTTTTCTTTTTGAGAGGCAACAGTGTGGGAGGCAGGGAAGGAATCAGTGCCACACTGTGTATCTTGACCTTTTTTTTTTTTTTTTAAATCTTATATGAATTATTAAATGCAAATTCAGCAATGCAAAGGAGGAAAAAACCAGATTATTTTCCTTTTGAGTTTGCTGATTAGTCAATTGCTTAGTTCATGGAGGATTCCACTTGTGTCAAGTTTCTGTATACTTTCATAGAACTGGAGCATGATACTTACTGTATCTCAAGTGAATGATTTTTCAATTAGCCTGCAGTTCCTTGGCTGTATTCCCTTTGCAGTTCTATGTGGCTGATGTACAGCAAAGGTTTAAGATGTTTTGGACAATTTATGATGTCTGGAGAGGCTATTTGTCAAGAAACAAATAGCTTCAACAACTTTTATGTTCAATTTTTGTCTTGGGTCTTTTGTTTATTTTTATAGCATTCTTTTTGAGGTGTGAAAGCTAACTTGAGGGTATTGTTTAAAATGGGGGGAAAAGGGGAGAGGAAAAAAAGCCAACGTTAAAAGACAGAGATATCAGGGGGCACGTGACTGTTTTTATGATGGAGCTGCAGATGGGAGGGAACTGTGAATTGGTTTACTCTGGCAGCCAAACTGTGAAAGAAAGGAAAGATCAGAAATATTTGAAAATGAGATCATACAGCATGTGAACTATACAGACGTCTCAACCATGTTTTTTTTATGAGAAGTCTTACTGACATTTGAAAAGCAGGGACCGGTTCCCTAGTCTTAAGGTTGACTGACATTTAGGGGCAGCGTAAGGCATGATTTCCTTCCCCTCTTTTTAAATTGAAGTTTTCATAAATTGGGGTGAAGGAGAAGCCCGGTTACATCTTGCAAAACATTCACATCTTGGTAGAAATATAAAAAAAGTAACCTGTGACATTTTAAACACTTTTCCAAATCTTGTTTTGTTCTACATCTGTAGAGGCATGGATATGGAGCTGCACTGCCATGGGGAGGGAGAGAACTTGAAAATTGTTTAATTTCAGGTATTTTTCCCAGCAGTTCAAACACAATTGCACAGAATTATCGAAATCAGGGAAATTTGGGGTAGTCTACAAGTACTGCTGAACAAGCTGCTACTTTGTAAGACCAGGGCAGCATGTTTTATCTTTGCCCCAGATGCAAGCAGGCAGCCAGGCTCATGCCAGGGCAAGTTCAAGAACAGCTGCACTTGCTGACATGGGTGAGCAATACCAGCACCAGGAAAGGGCATTCAGTGGGCACCACTGAAACACTGTGCCAGTACCATCACTTAGAAAACATGCACCTTCCTGTGTTTTTCCTCACTAATGTCTTTCGGTGCTCTAAGAGGCTCAGGACACTTCCCGTGAAATGGCAGTACCATGGTGTGATTGATAAAGGTACCAAAGCTGCCCCTGTTTGCTAGTGTCCCAACAGACTGGATGTAAAGTCTGCTTTTACCCCTTTAGCTGTGTTTCTTCCAGCAAAGTCTGACCTGCAGTATCTGGGTACTCCTAGTTACAGAAACTCCATCTGCTTCCTTGTTAGGTTTTAAAGCCGTTCTCTAATCTTTGACCCAAGCCAACTTAAATTAGTCATGTAAGAACTTAACAAAGGGCTTGATCCAAACATCCTGGGCTATGAAAAGCAAAATCCCAAGTAGTCGCTTAGGCTGAAAAGTAGCAAAATGTTCAGTAGTGGTTTGAAATGAGTTTCTGAGAGAGTGGCATCACTCTGCAGCTGGTCCTGCTTTTGGGGGTGATGACAGCTAGATGTTGCAGTCAGGCACTGAAGCTGGTCTAGGATAATAAAGAGCATCAATGGAAGACATTAATATTTTGGTGGGCTCCTATTAAACCTCTCTAAAAAGGAGTGATGTAAGTGACATAAAAATTCCCGTATTGTAATTTGAGTAACATAGAAGAGTGACTAATGAACTGCATTGCTTTTATAGCTAAGCAGACTGGGGATAAGATGGGTTCTAATACGTCCCTACTATGCCATTATCATGGGAGGAATTTAAGTTTACATTTTTAATTTAATTTTCAGTATCATATATTGCCACGTGTGTGTGTGAATACAGGCTTCTTGTGTGCTGAGGAACAAATGCTAAGCACTACAGTTTAATATAGATTGTTTGTATTTATATCTTTCTAATCTATAAATCTTTCTATGTTTATGTTTAAAAAGCACCTGTTAACAATTTAGTAAGCCTTTTTTTGCCAACATGAATGGTTTGGGTGTTTCTGTTGCTCTTACCTTTTAAAAGTAAACATCAGAAGTACAGGGCAGGATTCTCTGCTGCTCCAGCAGTAGCCAGCACATAGTGGGAGGACCATCAGGGAGCTATTTATGACAACATGCTTCTCAAGCAATTACTGCTCAGGAAACCAAATAAATGATAGTAGCTTCAGGGTTTCTCTGATGAAGGAGCAGCCAGCTGCACTCCTAGTGGACACCATCAGTTTGCAAAATTCAGGGGCACCTTTCTCCTCCTTCATTCCCAAGATTTCCCACTCTTGCTGCTCCCAGGTTTCATTCAGTCTTCCATCATGTCAAAATTTCCTTTCCTTTGAAGTAGCTGGGGTTCATCTAGAGGTGTTAGCCTAATACTGACTGTTCATGTGCTTATTGCCAGATGTAGTGTGTCCTCTGGAGGATACCCACAGCAGCACAGACAGTGAGCAGCACTGCGTCCTGACCAATGGGACTGGGCTGGGAGGCTGAAAGCTCCTGCATCTCCCCTGGTGGTGATGAAGCCAGAGGATGTGGCAGCTCTGCGGTAGATCTTTCTTATCACTGCGCTGTTTTTCAAGCATAGTGTGAGAGTTGAGGTTCCAGTATGGAAGTGTTTTCCAGGTTTCTAGTGAGTATTTAATGATGTTTGACCGTGTGTGGAACAGTAGCCGGAAGAGTCTTGAGAAACCTCCAAAGCTTTAGAGTCTCTATTCAAAACCTAGCAAGCAGAGAAAAATATTCTGGATTAGGCACTTTTTTAGTGAGTTATTTAAACTTAAAGCCCTTGACCTCGTCTTCTGGAAGGCTTGTGATCCTTCATTTCTTCATGAAAATCCTTTTTTTTCCATTTTCTTGTGCCTGGGTTATAGGACTCTAAAATAACTGCTTTGCTTATAGAAGGCTGCTTAGAAAGAGAAGGTATTGTCCAGTGGAAATGCAGCAATAGTGACTAGCAAATCTTTGAAAGCAAAAGGACAAAAAGGATAGTGGGTAATCCAGTAACGGTGTGAAAGAGATTCATTCTGGAACATGCGCATTGCAAAAGAATGCATCCAGCTTCTTTCATTCACCTTGTGTTGTGAAAATTTAAAACAAAAGGAGGATTGAGCCCAGGGTGTGCATTCTTGCTGCCTAAGCATTACTCTCAGGCTTGCCATGGGTCCACAGGGCTGCCACAACACTGTGAAAGCTGTGAAAGGAGAAGAAAGCCTGTTTTTGTAGAGACATGAATTCCACTTCTAGCATTCATCTGTCTCTTCCCCTGAGGTAGTTACTGAAACATTTATTTTCTTGCTTTAGTGTGAGCAATGGCTGAGACACAGTTTTTACCTCTAGCTTGGAGACAATGGCTTCAACAGGTTTGAAAGGGAAGGTGGCAAACCTGGGTCCATCCCACTGTGGAGCAGTCTTTGAGTCCCTGAATAGTCAGTGGACAGAATGTGGTACCTGCAGAGCTGTCTTTATTTGGAAAGAATCACATTCTGCAGTTGGCTCTGCTTAACTTAGTGGGATCCTCCAGCTGCTCGCATCCTGACTCAGGTAGCTCAGCAGAGTCCTTGGGTTGAGATGATAAAGCAAGGCCTCAGATAGCGGAATAAGCAAAAATCAAGTGAATCAACTTTCCATTGAAAATTCTGCCATGCTTACTTCCACCCTCCTTTTCTTGACTAATGTTTGGGCTCATTTCTTTCATACCAGTACATGGGTGGTACTGAGTTAGGATGAGAAAAGACTTGGTCCCTCACCAAGCACTAATTTTCAGATAATTAATACTTGGCTCTACAGTAGCACTTTAGAACCATAACTGGAAGATCACTGACGAAAAGTCCAGCCTGGCATCTTCTAATTACTGTTTCTTTTGTGTGTGCCAAGGACTTAATCCTTTGTTACTTTTTCTAGGGGAAGGGGAAGTGATTATGAGTTTCTTATGGGAAGCAGAGGTACCACTGGGCTACCATTAGCAGTGCCATGCATATGAAGGGCAAATTAAGCTTGGTGATCATGCCAGGCTTACATTCAACAAAGTTTGGCTCAGGATTTATAAATATTATTCTCTGGTGACAGACATAAGTGGTCCTGTTAACAACAAACCTTTATGTATTTTCTGCCCTTCTGTTCTTGTCCTTCACATCAGTTCTGTCTCTGAATGTTTTGCCAGAACGACTTGGTAGCTCTTTCGCAGTTGAGCTCAGTGAGTTAGTTACTTCCTTAATTTCAGTCTCCTTCTCAGTGTTCAACTCTATTTTAGTGCTCCAGAAAGAAAAAGACAGCTTACCAGGTGTGTTATTGCAGTCTCTCACTGCAGGTTGAAAACCTGTATTCCAGGTTTTTAATACGGATGTCTGGTCAGCTGGGACGACTGAGTGCAATGACAGTGTGGCTCTGTCACTGGCATTCTTTCCCCTAGGCCAGAAGGTTGTACTTCCATCAGTCCTGTACCAGGACATGGCTCATCCCCAGTGCTGCAGCTGAGTGCCAGGCTACTTGAGGAACAGCACTGTGGATGAAATGCTGCATTGAAGCACCTTGTCCTGGTGGCTGGTGGCCAAGTGAAAGCAGAAATATCCTAGAGAAGGATTTTTCTTTTTTTATTCTAAAGAAGGTATATTCCTGTTGTCCTGGTACTGTTTTGTTTTTGACCAGAGCAAGTACAAATGTTGAGGTCTTTGTGTAAGAGCCATGGGTCAGCACACAGTGGTGTCTCTGTTTGGGTAAATGGTCACTCCCCTGACAGTTTAGTCAAAGGTATTTAGGGTGCCACAAGTCTAAGAGGCAAATTATAAAACTAAGCTGTTTCATAAATTTAAGAAAGCACAGAAACAAAAAGCCAAGTGCTGGGTTTCATACTGGATAGCTCATTAACTTAAAAACAGAGTACGCATGTAAATTATAACCCTTGTTATTACTCATAACTACAGTTCAGATGATAACTTGGCAGTTTGCCCATGACTCTTTTATAAACCAGTAACCTCCAGAATAAATTATACATTGTACATAATACATAATTGTCCTTAAAAAGGCAATAATTGTTCTAAAAGGTAGAGTTTGCAACGTGTTTCACATGAAATGTATGCCACAAAGCCAGCCCAATTGCTCAGCTGCTGGTTCCTGGATAACCTGTATGCTTAGCAACACTGGAGTTTCAAGCTGTTGCACCAAACCTGTGGTGTCCCAATACTATTTCACAAAACCAGTATGTGTTGTCTTCTTGTATTCTGTGGCAGAAATCTCTGTGCTTCTTCCAACCTGGGCTATGGCAGATGCCATCACCTTTCCTTGGTTTCTTCCTGATGAGTTCTGATGTATGGAGGATGTGTCAGCCTGGAATGGTTCATATCCTGGAGTAATCACTGGATTTAAAACAGATTCTTATTCTCATGCGGTCAACCTAAATCCTTTGTTCTCCCAGAATGAGATACTTGTGCTTGGTTATGCTTTGTAGGGGACACCAGGACAAAGCCAACAATAGAAACACACATCACAAGAAACAGCCTCTTCCCAGTTTCAACACTTCTTCGTGTACACAAAATTCTGTGTAGGCTCCTTCAACTCTTACTACTGTTATACACATTTACCAGAAAAACCCCACATCCTACCCAAAATCCCTTTTTGAAAAACATGCTTCATCATGGCTTTTGTTTCAGATTTTTTTTGTTTGTAGTTTTATAATGTTATTGCTGGGTTGCCAGTACAAGGCTTTGTTTCTGTGATCAAACTTCCTATTAATTCTCTTTGCTTGTAGGTATTTTTATAAGATAGACAGCAAGAAGGTTATGTGTACTTTGTCTTTTTTTTTTCCCTGTGTTTATTTGTCTGCACAAGACACATTACAGGAAACCTTTCACACGGGAGTTGCTGTGTCGCTGTAATAATTGATACCGGAAAGTTATGTGAAGGTCTTGTTGTGCTAAACAAACTAGCTTTTTCTCAGAATAAAAAGATAAATGGTGGACCTAAAAAAGAAAACCCTTTAAAAATGACCTGTAGTGTAAGATATATAAACTACAGGAAAAGCACCCACATATTTTTTATCATTGTAAAGAAAGGTTGCTATTTTTCTACCACAGTAACAGAATAATAATATGTTCAGTTAGCAAAAACTCATACAGACGAATGTTAAGCTGCTAATAGATGTTGCAAGCCAGAACTTGAACAGAGAATTCTGCTTTCCTAATGTGGGTTTGCTGCCCTTCAAATGATTAGATTCTGTCAATCAAAGACTGTTTTCACATATAAAGCTATTATAGTCTGATCTTCCTCATTTCTGAAGGGCAACCAAACTTGAATGCTCTTGGTGATAAAATACTGGTTGCTTTATGCCCTGATTTTATAGATGGGTGTTAAAACAAATTTAGTCTTAAACTTTCTGTGGAAATAATTTGAAATGCAATTTGCTATGCATGTATTCATCTTCTGTCCTCTTGCTTTTCAGATTTTTTCCATTGATATATTGATTATAGTAGATAAAAAAAGTTATCTCACACCAATTTCCACCATGGCCCATCTCACCATCCAGTCTTCCAGCTGAGCTTACTCTAAGCTATCTAAATAAAGGATCTGCAAGAAAACACATCTCTCCTCCTGAGCTAGCAGCGTAAATTTAGTAGATGTAAGAGTGGTCTTGGAACTGAGTTACTTTGGTGGTGTAGGGCTTATAGTCTGCTTGCAAATACAATATCCTACTAGCCCAGGTTTCAGAGCGATGTTGGAAGTCCAAACACTCCAGTGGTTGACACTACCTCCCCCATTCTGAGGTGGGACTAAGCTTTGAGGTGACTTGAAGTTAGCTGGCTTTGCATTCATGAGAATTTGCCCATGGTAAGGGGAGGCAGAGTGGGAGGGGACCCCAGGGACCGAATGCCATGGCAGCATGACTCCATCCATGGCTCCATGGCAGCATGACTCCGTCTCCCTGCAGCTGGCTGGGTTGGGGCTCTCACCAGTGCTCATGGTGGTGCAGCCACAGGAGGTGACTGCAAGGGGTAGTCAGTGCAGAGAGCTGAAGAATCACAATCAGAACACACAAAAACCCCCATGAGATAGAATAATTTGCAGCAAGCATGAGTTAAAATCTCAGTGTTTTCTGGTACACTGCTGTTTCTTTCTGTGCAAAACATTGCGTGATAATAATGTTCTTGTGTCAACCTATGGTATTTCCTGTTGAGATTTCTTAATGGTGTTTATTAGTTTAATTAAAGAAATACAAATTACTGAAAGGCATAAGCACAGAGACAAAAGTAAGGTTGAAGAATCTATTCAAGCTCTGTGTTCCCTGCTTTTTTGAGTGCTTGATTTCAACATCTGTGTTACAACAACACGAACAATATTTTTGGGTCTTGCGTGTGTTTTAGACAGATAAATTACAGCTCCATCAGGCTTTGCTCTTGCTCTGTCAGGTCTAAAACTCTTGATGGCTTTGGTGTTGCAACTCCAAGAGACTTGTCTTCTAGGGGTAGGCCACCCTTTCAGGTTTAAAAATAAGTTAACCTTATGAGGTTATTGCAAGGTTTACACCTGTAGTGATACAAATAGGATAATCTCTGCACTCTAGTCACTTAAAACTTGCTCTTTCTGAACACATCTATCAAACTTGCCTGCTAAAATACTGCTGAAGAGGTAAAAGAAAAGGTTGCAGACATGGCTGGAGAAAGTCCACCTCTTCCAAACAATTATCATGGCTTTTAGTTATGGTACCTGGTCTAAGCAACCTGCTTTAGCCTACACTGTGTGTCTGGAACCACATACTGTATGGGGTTGTTGACCAAGAGAGTTCCTGTCAGGCTGGATGCAGGGCAGCCTTACAGTCAGTGCGCTCACTACCTTAGTTTGAATTTACTTGCATACTGGAAAATTGGGAAAAACTTTCTTCCTGGATTCAACCTCATCCTGCCCAGACTAAGCCTTGGATGGCTGGTGTGCTTGCTTTATGTTTTGTCTTCCCTCCCTCCTTCACGTCTTTTGCAGAAATCAGTGTGTATCGGGGTTTCTTAACACAGAGTGTTGCGGGAACGCTGAACTGTCTGCTCTGATGCCTTCCCTGTCCAGAAGTACATCAGCAAGTGCCAGTTACCATGTCCTTGTCAGCCAAAGGATGTCAAATAATAAGTAGCTTTCATCTGTGCAGCACGGTGCTTCTCAAACAGTGTGGGGCAGGTAATTAAAAACATCTTGTCTTTTCCTTGCTTTGTCTGTGAAGAAACGCCCTCGGTTAGGCTGTGATTTTAAGTTCGCTCTGCTGTGGCAGGAAGGGGTCTGCTGATGGTGTTGCTCCTGTCAGCTTTGGTAGAGCTACTGCACCTCCTTCCCGGGCATGCAGTGCCCATGTCTGTGCGCCACAGGCTCGGTAGAGTTGGTACCCAGCCGGAGCAGTTTGCACTTCTGTAATGGCTTTTATGGTGCTGTCTCTTGGAGCTAGGTCTGTCTGAAGACAGCCAGAGTTTAGAGCAGTTAAAGCTTCTGATGGAGATTACCATAATTACAAGTGATCGACATTCAGTGCTTTCTCCC
>WEKY01008907.1:69208-93507 GCA_013390045.1 Picathartes gymnocephalus | reverse complement strand
CAGCTTGTCTCAGGTCAGGCTGCAGAGAGACTGCTTGGAGAAAGTGTCTTCCCGGTGACAGCCATGCTCAGCCACTGTGCCCAAAGGGTGACATCACTGCCTACCTGCAAAACCATTGGCTTTAGGTTATTGCTGTATTTCCACCAAAGGCAACTGAATTGGCACTTTGCTTAACAGTGCTATGCTGATACTCCTTACCTTCATCTGTTCATTTGTATTTTAATCATAAACTCATAGTTTATGTAATTGTGATTCTTGTTTTAAGTGGCATTCCTCACAGGTTTGCTTAAGAATGCACCTACAGAAATCCTTCTTAGTCATTTTCCCTCAGTCACATCCCTTCCAGCACTTGCTAATGTTTTGAGGTAATAGCCAAAGTTATGGCAGTGAAAAAAGGGTTAAAGGCAAGAAATACAAGTACATCCCGGATAGATGAATCCATTTTTTCACTAATTAATAGCATGCTTCTAACAATGGAAAGCTATTAAAACATGAAGGTATGTTTTGTGAATCACATTTATCAACCACTATACATGCTGAAGTTCCATTATTTATTCTGTATTTTTAACATAGCGTATGGATTTTTTCATTCAAATGTGGAAAGTAGCAACAAAACCCTTTTTTCCCTTCCATTTCAGTATATATTCATGCAAAAATGAAAATGTAACAAGAACAGTACATTCTTATGTCAACAGTAACCTTTAAATGGTGTTCTTTAGATAAAACTGTGAATATTGGAAAAGAAAAAAAGGGAGATAAGTGGTTCCTGTATTCATCTGAGTCCAAAATCTGTTCTACCCACTGCTGGTTGCTGGTGTTGTTTGATGATATGACAGGGTAACAGAGTATCCGATTATCAGAAAAGGAGATTCCCAATTTAATAGTTACTTGCAGAAATCAAAGTATTTTTCCCTTTATCTTAACATCTCAAAAATAAGTAGCTGTTAAATTTCAAATTGTGTAGCCTTCCTGATTTATCATCGTATCATGGATGCACTTGGCTGTCTAACATCAGGGAATCCAATAATTCCCATCACATAAGAAGAAAACAGAAAATCCTATTGGATAATGGTTTACATTCTCCCCTACAGTGATTTATTTCTGTCACAAGACTTAATTTTATCACGAGGCAGATGCTCCATCTATATCAATGCAGTGCATTCCTGCATTCATTTGTTTCACACCAAAATTGTACCTGATGTATTTTCCAATGCAGTTTGGCTTATTTAGTACACGAAGTGATTAGATGATGTTTAATCACATGTGTAATTTCCAGTATTCATAATTCTCAAGCATAATAAAGCAAGGCCTATGTAAAGAAGCATAATATTAAATTAAATTGCAGAGAGTAGCAGTTAGAGATGCAGCTGGTGTTAACGTTTCGATCTCTAGCGTGTCACAGCAGAGCATGTCAAGTGGAATAAGCTGAGCTTACTCAGGTGATCAGGTGATCAGCCCAAGGAGAGTGTGCCAAACCTTGCCTTGCATTAATTTCTCTCAGGCTATAATGAAGAAAATGGTCATCGCACCTTCTCCTTTGGAATCTACAGCTACTCCAAGTGCAGAAAACTTACCCTGTGTGTTTCAAAGAGAAATGTGTGTCCTATCAACACTTTCCCCCACCCCTCTGTCTGCCACTTAATACCGATTATACTCTCCTCAATAATCACCTTTATTTGGCGGGACAGCTGAGGTCCGCAGGTTGGGATCCTCTGCCAAGTGCCATTACGCCATGGGAGTGGGCTGTGGCTACTTAACCACCCTTATCTGTGCCACTGCTGGCCCAGAGAGCTGAGCTGCCTCCCTGGGACTGCTGCTTGTCCCAGGGAAGGGCTGTCAGACCGCTGAACTTCTCAATCAGCAGAGGATATATGTGATTCCTGTTTTGACATTCTGCCTGGAGGACCATCTATTGTCAGCTGCTATTGACAAGTGACAGCAGAGCTGTGACTTACAGGAAGTTTATCTTCTTCTTTTCCCTTCTTTTTTTTGCTTCCCTTCTCTTTTTATAAATAAGCCTTGACCAGCTGCCTCTCCCTTTGGTATGGAGCGTGGACAAGTGAAGGTAGGAGCAACGGAAAGTTTCCCAAATTTACAATTTTGTAATAGCACTACAAGGGAAGGAATAGATGGGGAAAGAGACCGAGGTAATGACAATTCTCTAAACAGCTGTTGTACGATTCAGCTTCACTACTTCAGTTAATTAATCAGCACCTTGCTGGCAACTCTAGGGGAGATACTCGTTAGATACTGGTAGCAAACAGACAATGCTTTCATATCAAATATGTTCAACAACATCTAATACAGCAATAACTTCCACAAAAGAGGGCAGGGAATACGGAGGCTCGTAAAGGTGCTCCCGAAGCAGCATTTAATATCCTGGTACATATGAATGTGCTGCATATGCTGCCTACTTTGTTACTGCTCTCTGGCCTAAAACACTGTGAACTAACAATAGCAAACTTTCACACGTTCGCTAGAGGTGTTCATCTGAGGTAACATTCCTATAAATATGTTTATATAAGTACTGTGTATGAGTGCCCATCGTTTATTGCTGCATTTGTGTAGGATTTCAGAGACCATACATTCTAAATTATTCTACTCTCTGTTTTGCTGCAGGATGAAAAATGGAAAAAATCAGATCTTTTGTGCAAAAAAATCCCGTGGAATGGCAAAATGTGGTTAAGATAAAAAAAAACTCAGTCATGAAAGTGCTGAGTCTACATGTTGTCTCTGAGATTTCCCTCTTTTCTCTTTGGCTTAAAAAGGAGATTCTTTGCATCCTACCTAATAAATTGATAAAAGCATTCAGATTTTATGAGGAATAGTGCACAGAAAACTTAAACCAATGAAATTACATCTCTACAAATGTAGTAGGTTTTATATTTTAGTACAGTCCTAAAATTGCCATTAGTGAATGTTATCTTCAAGTTAAAGACAAAACTGGCTTTAAAAAAAAAGTAACAGCCCTGTTAGGACAAAAATTCTCTCCTCCCATGCTGATTTACTGGTAAATTGCAATTCAATAACTGTTCCTTTTCTAAGACCTCTTTTCTTGCTTTGTTCACTTTTCTGATTTAACCCTCTTGTAGGTTAGGCAGTAAATTGCAATGGAAATGACAGCTCTTAAAGAGACTGAAATATATTTGCTGTCAGATGTTCCACACATGCTCAGTTTAATTTTTCAGTTGACTTTATTGATTTATTAAGAATGATAATAGCCTGCATATCACTTCATATACATAATTGTCACATAAATCTGCAACATTAGTGGCATGTAGTTGTGTCCATTGTGGAACATAGGGAATGAGTTTAAATGTTTAATGTGGTGTTGTTTGTGGAATTCAGTACCAGCTGCTTTTAGGGGTTAGGGGTTGTTCTTAGCCCACCTGAGGCCTTGTGGAGATGTAGGTGAAGGCATAACCTCAGGTAGGACTCACTGATGCAGTTGCAGGAGCCACCAGTGCTCTGGAACAGGGCTCAGAGTTGTATTAAGCAATTTATGTGGACAATTTATCCAGTCTGCCGCCACGTACTGATGTAGACAATTATAGCTCCAGCTCTTTAATGAAACGTACATTATAGTAGAAAGAATATCATAGCTTCTATTATACTCAGGGGAACTATAAAGAGAAATATCCTTTTTAAAATTAGCTTTATGGCACTGAAGCTTTTATGTATTTACATGCAAGTACACTATTAACCCAAACTACTTGTTTTGAACTCTCTCTGTTGTCAGCTCTTGGGAAGTGACACAGACTGGTAGAAAAACTTCTTTTGTGCCTACTGTTAAGCATTTCTGGCCTTTTGTGTTAATGGGAGCCTGCTAAAACTTCCACTTTGCCACAGTGATTCACATGACAGTGAGAGCAGGATGCTTTCTTAATCCTCCCTAATCTGTAGCAAAAACCTCAGATAAAAAAGGACTTTTTGTCTAATCCGGCTTCTCAGGTATGGTTTACTTTAGATTTGAGCTATAAATATCTTTCTTTACTTTGTTCTTCTGAGAAGCAAACTGTTGTAAATGCGGCACGGATTCATTCTTCAGCTGCCCATTTGAGAAAGAGAGAAAAAACACTTCCAATTTGGAAAAGAGAAAAATAAAGACAAGGCTTTTGATGTGTGCCCTTCATTTGGTGAATACATTCTGTTGTAGAGCTGCCTGTTGCCTTATTAACCCCAAGGCAGCCATAGGCATAAGGCAACCAGTGCTGACCACTCTTCAGCATCAGGACGGTTCAGCCTCTGTTTCTGAAGGTTGAAGACAGTTCCATCTGTACCTGAAGGAATTGTCTCCATAAACCTTTGTTTTAACATTTAAAAATATATATTGCACATTCACTCTTAATAATTCTTTTTTACTAAACATAAAAATAGCACTATGAAATAAAGAGAAGGGTGGGGGAGAGACTATGCTTGGAATGAAATAAAATTAACAGCTTTGCCATTGACTTCTGTCAACTCAGTATTTTATCTGCATTTTCTTTATCTATTATACTCCCATGTCTCAGATATCCTTAAATTACAGTAGTTTTTCAGCAGCACACCAATCCAAACAAATTAAATCAGCAGATTGTTTTCTTTTGTTGCCTATAGTGATGCCGGATGAAATATCTCCTCTGCTACAGTCCAGTTTCTTAAGTACTGTTTCTTAACAGAGGACGGAATTTGGAAAGAAGAAGTAGTTAAAAAGTGAAGTAAATGCCAGAGAAATGAATTAGAATTACTTTATATGAGTGGGTATAAAATTAATGGACTGTCTGAAGAATTTCCATTATTCCTGGTTTCTTCTGCAAACTTGGAGGGGAACAGAGGATTAAAAATGGATGTAAGAAAATTGCTGATGAGAATTTACATGATATCCCAAACCAGACTTCAGCAATGAAAGGTAAACAATGTAAACCAGGTTTGAACAATGATTTGTAAATCATTATTCCCTTGTAGCAGTGTTATCATCTCCATATCCAGACGAGGAAGTCTGTTTAAAGTTATCACTGAGCTTAAAAAAAAAAGTAACTTACATCATCTACCTGGGCATGGCATTTGCACCTGACGTACCACAAACCCCCAGATTATAGCAATTCCTGGAGGTCTTTGTCCAGTCTGAATCAATTTCCCTTTTGTTTGTTTTGGAAATCTACTGGAAAAAAACCCCTCCTTTTGAGGAAAAAGAAAAGTGTCAGAGCCCTGCAAATAGGATAATTCTCTGTAATGTTTTCCATATACTTAATGGAGGGGATGGGTAAAGGGTGGATTTTATAATCCCTTGAAACCATGTGTGTATATCATAGATATAAAATGTATATAAAATGGGAGAGAAAAGGTTGAATTTGGATCTGTAGTCATTTGGAGTCAGAGAGTAATGATGGGAATGTCATCCGGTAATGAGAGGCTAATGGGGCTAAACTTCATCAATTAAATCCTTTCTCTTTTATAGATTCATAGATTATAATGCCAGAAGGGAATACTGTGATAATCTAGTCTGACCTCATCTTACAACATATACTATCAAACTTCCCTGAAATAATTCTTGTTTGAACAAGAGTATTTATTTCAGAAATAAAGCATCCAACCTTGATTTAAAATTGCCATGGTTGGAAATGCCTGAGAAACCTTGATAAATTGTTGGAATGGTTAATTATATCTGTCTGTTAAAGGAGCCCACCTTCTCTCTCCTCTGATTTTTAATGTTTTCAGAAGGAGCAGGTGAAGTGGGGTCTTTGTGTGCTGTGGATGTGACTGGCTGTAGGTCACCTGGAAGCTTCCCATTATCAAATCTGTCAAATCTGATTTCCTTTTATGACAAGGTAACCCACCTAGCTGATCAAGAGAAGCCAGCTGATGTAATCTTTTTGGATTTCAGTACAGCTTTTGATACTGTATCTCACAGGATTCTTCTGGACAAAATGTCCGACACAGCTCGATAAAAACACGGTGGGATAGGTGAGCAGCTGGACCTGTCACTAGTGGTGTTCCACAGGGCTCCATCCTTGGCACTGTGCTCTTTAACATCTTCATAACTTACTTTGATGTAGGACTAGGAGGGATACTAAGCAAGTTTGCAGATGATACACAGCTGGGAGGAGCTGTTGACTCCCTCAAAGGCAGGGAGGCCCTGCAGAGAGACCTCAACAAATCAGAGGGCTGGGCAATCGCCAACCGTATGAAGTTCATCAAATGAAAGTGCCGGATCCTGCAGCTGGGATGGGGTAACCCTGTGTGTACGTACAGACTGGGGAATGAGATGCTGGAAAACAGTGCCACAAAAAGAGACCTGGGGGTCCTGGTAGATGAAAAGTTGAATATGAGCCAGCAGTGCCCTGGCAGCCAGGAGGGCCGGGCGTGTCCTGGGGGGCATCAGGCACTGCCAGGCAAGGGAGGGGATTGTCCCACTCTGCTCTGCACTGGGGTGGCCTCACCTTGAGTCCTGTGTGCAGTTTTGGGCACTGCAGTATAAGAAAGATAAGAAGTTATTAGAGAGAGTCCAAAGGAGAGCAACAAAGATGATGAAGGGCCTTGAGGTGAAGTGGTATGGGGAGTGGCTGAGGTCACTTGGTCTGTTTAGCCTGGGGAAGAGGAGACTGAGGGGAGACCTCATTGCAGTTACAACTTCCTCATGAGGGGAAGAGGAGGGGCAGGCGCTGCTCTCTCCTGTGTGGTGACCAGTGACAGGACCCAAGGGCATATCATAGAGCTGTTCAGTGGAGGTTTAGATTACATATTAGAAAAATGGTAGTGGGGCACTGTAAGTGTCTCCCCAGGGAAGTGATCACCAAGCCTGACAGGGTTCAAGAAATGTTTGGACAACTCCCTCAGGTGCATGGCATGATCTTTTAAGCTGTCCTGTGCAGGGCCAGGAGTTGGACTTCTATGATCCTTGAGGGTTCCTTCCAACTCAGAATATTCTGTGATTCAGATGAGCACTTCAAGCAGTGGGGAGAACAAGGTGTGAGTTGGAGCTTCCTGGGCTAGGTGTGGCTGTGTGCTTCACCTCATCTCCCAAAGGCAAGCATAAACTTGGGCAGTACAGGGGCACTCCACATGGGCATCTTTGCAGTGCTCTGCAGCATGAGGGATGTGGGATTTCCTCATTGGCTGCCTGGAGCAGCTCAGCATCCTGTACAGTTTTTAGTGTCCTGAGCCTTCCTGAGTGTTTTTGTACCATGATAGGGAGCTACTCTAGTTAAGGCACACCTTTTATTTGAGGACATCAGTTCTCCCTGAGTATCAGGATGTGTTGTTATCAACTGAGTAACAGCCAGGGAGTTATTCCTTGGTGTGAAGGACACAATTTGCATCTTGAGACTTACATATGCTTTACAGGCTTGCCAGTGATTGTTATAGGGGCAAAATTCTCTTGGAACAGATACTGTTCAGAGTTGCTTTGCTTGACTGTCTTTCTTTTTCTTGCCATACTGTCTGTCTCTGCTTCTCTCGTTTGAGAACCAGTTTTACATCAGGATATGGAGCAGGGATGGACTAGAGAGATGCCACCTGAGTCCAGAGGGAACTTTGCAACTTCCTTCCTAACCCAGTCACTTCTTAACGTTCACCTGCTCGCACTTTGTCACAGTAGTTCCCCTGCCAGGAGGCATCCTTTGGATGTGGCTGGGATACAGTGAACACTCCATAGTAGTTAGCAGGGAGCACTGAGAAGAGAAGCAAAGGGCAAACTAACTCCATATCATGCCCATCCCTGTCCTCAACTCAGCTGCTTCTATCACTTGCCGCTTCAGAGGAGGAAGGAATGAGATGTGTTTCAGAGTCCTGTAGGAAGTGGAGAAGGACATGTCAGTGCAAGGCGTAAATCACAGATGTTGCAAAGCTTTGTCCTCCATCATAAAGCTTTCTCTACAGCCCAGCCCATGCCTGAGCTGACCCAGCCCCATCACGTTTCTGCTCTGAAAATGCAGTGCCCATTTAAGAAGTACTCATCTAGAAAATGGAAGTAGAAAGATTTTCTGAGAGACCCAGAAGAAAAATTACTTCAGCTAGTAATTAATAGTATTTGCACATGTCTAGCATTTTAATATCATGCAAGATTTTGCACGCACTAGAAAGTCCTGAGCTACTGATTTGGATGTCTTACAAATGAGGGATATAAAAATAACTGGAGTCAAACATGGGAATGTGAGATGCTGGAATGGAGAACCTGGCTCACCAGATCATGTAACACATTTCTTACCTTCCTAGAATTTTCTTGTGGCTCATTCTGGTGTCTCTTCATGTTCTGCACACTTTCTGCAAGTAGAAAATGTTTTGTATTGAAAAGAGTTTTTTCCTGTAGTTTTGTGAAAAACAGTTTTTACTTTTCCAGTTGGGGTAATGAGAAATCCACTTAATTAGCAGGCCTGTTCCATTGTGAATGCGTTCTCTGTGTGATTGAGATTCTCCATGTCATGCAGTGAGAAACAAAGATCCTCCATTTGGTGGCAAGAGATGCTCAGTTCAGTCCCAAAAGGGCGGACCCATCAGACCCATCAGGCTGTCATTTCATTTTTCCTGAGAACTGAAATTCTAAGAGAATGAGGATTGCTTCTGGGCAGGACTTAGGGCAGCCCTTAAAACTGGTCAAATGAAGATTTTCAGTTTACATTATTAGGGAAATGAATATTTATGCTTTTTCTGTAAGCTGAAAAGCCCTGAGTATCTCAGGAGGAGTTTATGGCCTTTCATCATCTTCATTGATCAGGGTCAACATTAATCAGGTAAATTAATCTGGAAATGCCTTTGCCTCTCACCATCACAAAGCTCAACTGCTCCTGTCCTGTCCTCCAGCATTTTCATCAGATTTTTTTGGCTGAGAACAGAAGTTAGAGAATACAGAAGTGCCAGGCATCTGCAGCTCCCAGGAGAGACTGCTTCAGCAGCAAACATTTCCCAAAGAGCTTCCCATGTCAGTGGTACCTACACAGCTCCAAAGAGTCACTATCACCAAAACAGTGGCCCGTTACCCTCCACTCTTCTTGAAATGCCTATTGCTGCCCCTCAGCTGGAGCTCTGTCTCCAGAGAGGCCAGCTGTGCTCCAGCTGCTCTGAAAGGGTAGATAAATTGGGTTCTCAGAGGCAGATAGCAGTTTCTTATGGATAATATAGTATTCCAGTAATCACTGTAGGAAAATGTTGTAACCTAATGTGTATTAATTCTGCTACTATAATCTAAAATGTATTAATGTTGTGGCAGTACTATTCTGTTTAATGGTTGCATTAATACATACTCTGTGGGTATTACGGTACAATTCCATTTATATTACATACTTTACCATAATATTTACGATAGTATTACTTAAAAAATTGTGGACAAAGTTGCCTGATTTCATGGGTGGATCCTACCACAAATAGTAG
The DNA here is from genome assembly GCA_013390045.1 of Picathartes gymnocephalus. Taxonomy (NCBI): domain Eukaryota; kingdom Metazoa; phylum Chordata; class Aves; order Passeriformes; family Picathartidae; genus Picathartes; species Picathartes gymnocephalus. The sequence goes on along the minus strand of WEKY01008907.1, from coordinate 84,162 downwards.
ATTTCATGCTTTGTTGTAGATTATTAGGAAAGTCATATGTGGGAGTCCTTAGTATAGCTTAAGTAGTTATTAGTACAACTTTTATGAACAATAAAACCAAACACCAGTCTCTCAGCAGTAAAGCTATTAGGATACATAATATAGCATTTGTATTGAAGTTTCTGGCCACTGATTTTTTCCTATATATCAAGTTCAGTTGGTTGTAAGAGTACTCAGGTGCTCTAGAAAACTAGACTGGGTAGCATATGTTTCAGGAGGACCCAGGCAGGATTGCACAAATACCTTCTTACCAACAAAACCAGACCAAAACATGAAAAAAAGAAGTTACATCCAAAAATACCATTATAAATGTAACCCACAGTTAGTGCATTGTACTTCCTTCCTTATGCTTCAGGTATTGTTATAGTTCTCTGCCCAACTCTTGGGGAAATAAAGCAGCCCTAGGCTTCTCAAATATTAAGATCTTTGGTTTGATTTGTCACATGCCTGTAATACTTTGATTTGAGTTCTTCAGCCGTGAAGATATATCCATTATATAGACTCCTGCATATCCTTCCCTGCCAGGAGCCACTCCAGACAGGACCTGTTCTTAGGGACCGGTCCAGCTGGAGGTGCAGGAAGGCTCCACTTTGCCCAATCACTGTTTCAGAGGCATAAAATGCACTGCCCTGGGAGGAAACAAATCCCACCGTAATTCTTATTGCTCTTTTCTGGTATCTGTTTTACAGTTATCTAGAACTATATTGAATATTTTAGGCTATAACATTGGCAGGATCTGATCAAAGACAATTAAAATGCAAAATTTAAGGTTGCATGGGAGTATAATTTTATATGATTTACTGTCCAGCTTTTGCCAAGCACTCCACTGTCACCAGTATAATATTTGGTAAATAACTGAATTTAAGAAGTGTGCTAGCCACAAGGTATTATTCACACCAGTCTTTTTTTCTTTATCTGCTTTGAACAAGCTGCTTCATATATTGAAAATTTGTTAACAAACAGAATAAGGCTTATACAAAAGGGCTTAGCATTTAACATTTTCACATACTATTGAATTGTTAAACTTAAAAGATTTTTTTTCCTTCTGATTGCTAAGCCTTAATTAAAGCAGATTGCAAATAGTAAGTGTACGATGAGAGATTTGCAGATGTTTGGAATCAGAAAATCTCAGCAATGGTTTAGCTACATTTTCTTCTGACCTCTGAGCACAGAACTTACCCCAGCTGAGGCTCTGAGAGTAAATCCTGACAGCATTAAAGTTGGTAGGAAATTCACTCAGTCTCTGGAAAATAGGTTCTACAATTACAGACTTAAGAAGCTCAATCTACTTACTTTGTCCAAGAGGAGGATGTGAGATGATGTGATGATGGTCTACAATGTATTACCTGAAGACGACACCCTCGATAGCAGATAGCTCCTTAATCGAGGCGAAAAAGGCAAGCTGAGATGCCAGGGTAAAAAGATGATCCCAACAAATTCAGAGGAAATTGGCCACTCTTCCTCAGGAGATAGATCCCAAAGTTCTGTGACAATAAGTTGGTTGGGAGGGGAATGAGTTCCCTGCTGGGAGCTTTAAAGTCAGATTACAACTTCAGAGCCTTGTTTCCCCCAGGGGGCGGAGGACCCTGCTGGGATCCTGGTGCCGGGACCTATGGAAAGTCCCCTTGCCCTAAGTGCAATCAGAAATTTGCTCCCAGGGAGTTTTATCCGTTTTGGTCTTGTAGCTTCCAGCCACATCAAATCTCACCCAGTCAGTGCTATTCACATCAGCTGTGCCATGGACATTTGTGGCACATGGTAATGACAAGAGAGGTGACAGGGAGTAGCTAGAAAAGCAGACTTTTAAAGCATGTGGGTGTGACCAACCTATGCTAGGCTTAATGGTCCCAAAACCTGTTACCAGGGGCCAACAGACAGCAATTACTACACTTCAGTGAGTGACACATCACTTCNGGTGGAGGGGCGGGGAATAGAATTTCCTCCGGAATTAGACTTTCCTCCCCAAAGACTGCTTGGATGGGGTGGGGGCTAGTGCTTTCCAGCCAGTCCCTCACCTGCTGAGCAGCAAGGCATCTGCCCTGTGCCCCACAGGGACCTGGGGCAGGCTTCCCATGCTGTGTCTCCCACGTTATCTGGGACTTGATGTGGCTCACCAGGACTGCAGACAAAATGGAGTGAGGGGAAGTTATCCTGGCATATGACCTCATTTGCAGTAAAAAATGATTTTCTCTAATAACACATGTTATTATTCGGAAGATAGAATGGAAGGAGGATTAAGATTCAGTCATAATTGCATGTTTGGTGCTGGGTGTACTGTACACAGAGGATGGTGTACCTAAATTACGTATCCCCAAAGGCTCCCTGACAAACACTTGGTGAGAGCCTTCAATAGAAAAAAACCCATACCAGCACCTTTTAAACCTGCCATTAAAAAGACCAATCCTACAAGCATTATTTTATTAAAAGTAGTTCTAGGGTATTTCATCCAGCCATATTTTCTCAGATCTTGCAGTTCTTTACAAAGGGCTTTAGTTCTGAGAATTTAAGTAAAAAAAGTCATCGTATTTAACGACTAACTGATGGGGATAGCTGTAAGGAAAACTACTGTGAATACCCCTTTTTTTTTCCTTATCCAAGCTCTATTCATCTCATGTAAATGTTTCAGAAGCGGTTTTCCTTTGCCTTAAGGCATTTCAATTAATGCTCAGATAGGTGCTGGTAAAAGCTTTACCTTACGGTTTTTTACTCTGAATTCCCTAATATTCAGCAGCAGGTTTAGGACATCAATAGGTAGCAACGATTAACATGAAAAAGTGAATTAAATCTTTTTTCTCTTGAGAGAATTCACATTTTCCACGTTGTTTTAGGAACACTTTGCTCCTTCCTTACTGTCAGAGTTAGGTCTCTGTTTTAGGGGCTCAATAGGGTTCCCACAGGCATATTCCTATGCCTGCAGCTTGACAGGGATTATGGCAAAAATAAAATCTACATTTTGATTATCATTAAAACTGGGGACAAGTATATTCTTAACTTACTGTGATGCACCAAGGTGTTCCAATGCTGTTTGTGGTATGCAGCAGTATTTAGAAAGCAACTGTGATACCCTGTGAGCGGAGTTTTCAGCTGACAGCACTGACCTGACAAATATGAAATAGTTCAAATAGACTTTTACTTACTCCAATTATTCAGTGCTGAAACTATACAATTAGTTGTAAATTTCTGGGATTACTCCCTTTTCTAAAAATGAACAAAACCACTTTTCAAGTCCATGTAGGTTACTGGTGTTTATTTTAACACTTAAAAAATCACTTTAAAATGACATGACGTGCTTTGATGGTTTTCACATGATACTAAAAGTTGATTATGTCATCGATTCTTTTTAATATGTTAAGAGTAATAGTTTTCCAGTTTGCGTTTGTGGAGCCAAATCTTTTCTAGCTAATTGGTGAAGAGGCTTTTGCATGTGCAAAAGTGCGGAGTTTAAACTATGTGCTTACAGGCAACAGGAGAATTTTCTCTAATGCTTCTGTAATATTGCAGTATTACTGTAACAATACCACTATTTATAAAAATATTATGTATATTTATAAAATACTGAGATTTTCACATAGATTTTTCCAGTAATACCAGGGTTAGTCTTTCCCGCAAGCCAGCCAGTAGATTGACCAACACTTCTGAGTGTGGGACAATGTGAAAAGGTGGATGCTACTTAAAAGTAGGTAAAAGAGAAAAACCCAAATCCCAAGCAAACATAGGTTAATGATTTTCTGCAATGGTTTCACAGCCTCTCCATGTTCTCCAGTTGTCTTTTCTGCTTTTCAGTCCAGTGTGCTAGGCTGAGGTTGGTATTACTGATTTGCATGCGATATTATTTTAATAACATACACATATATACACATGTATACCATAGTGCTGATCTGGAAAGAGAGGAAGAAAAATGTCTCTCGAAACCTGTGGCAGAGGACGTGATGTGAACCTAGGGAAAATATCTAGATTATGTCTCGCCCTCATGATTTAAGCACATAGTGAACTAGTCCTCCTGAAGTAAATACGTACATTATGAAGAGAAGAAAAGTCCATGTAATTTAGGTTCCTAATCCCTAATTAATTAGATTCCTAATCCAGATCTCCCTCTGAGCAGGCTTTCAAAGGCATCTACTTCTCTTTGTTGATTACAGAGAAAATTTCCACCCTCATCTCCAAAAACATGATGGAGTGGGTTGAGCAATCGTGGTGAACAAAGCCTGGAAACTGTAGTAACTGGGAACAATGGGATGAGATTTGATTTAAAATGTGGAACATTGAAATTATGCATAAGTGTCTGTGGGTATTTGGTTTATGATGGAAAGGGGATACTTCTCAGAAGCACCAGAAAAAAGGGAGTTTTCTACACTCAGATTGCACAAGGTTGTTCAACACAATTGTTCATACACACTCCCTTCAGTTTAGCTACTGCTTGATAATTTTATTGTGATGCCTATTTTCAGTGGAACTTCTACATCTTAATGAGTTGTTCCTTGACCATTGGAAGTTTAAAGGCAGAAAACTTTCCGAGAAAAATTAGTACTAGAGATACTTGATTTCTGAAGAACAACAGTGGCTTCAAAACTTAAACTTCTCTAAAGTCTGGTGCCTGCCTGGACTTCCAGTTTGTTTCCAATCCAGTTAGCTAATCAAAAATGTTCAACATTTTCTCTTGCCTAAGCTGCAGCAGCTATATAAATACCAAACTGTTATTCTGGGTAATCAAACAATGGGAAATTTGTTTATACTGTGTTATTATTAATTAATTTACATCCAGAAGTACTTCAAATATATATGCAAACATACATTAATCATATTTTAAAGGCGAATGTGGGAAGAGCAGAGCTTGTAAGAGTAGCCATGTAGATAGAGAAAGCATTAATGTTTCTGATGCCCTCTGGTAGAAAGAAATATATTAAAAATTGATTTTTGGTTTCTGCTTTTTTCTTGGTAGCATTTACAATAAAGGATATAGCAGAAAGTAGCCTTTAAATTGATATTTCAAAGCTTTTTATGTTGGGGATATGTTTTTCTGTATTGTTAATGGGTTTATATAGCAGAGTAAAAAGGTCAGCTTCTGAATATGACGGTTTTATTCTTCTATTAAAAAAAAAAGAGATGAGTTTAGCATTCATGAATTATTTAAATATCAACCAAAATATTTGGCACAGTGCTACAGTAAGTGGTATTCTTAAAAGAAGGCTCAGAGGAGTGTGCTGTCCTCTGAATGTAAAGTGAATGCTGTGCAGAAGGGTGGATAACATTAACTCTCTCTCACCTTGTAGCAAGGTGTTGCTTGCTGCCGTATCTGCACACGGTGTGCAGTGAGTGATGAGACATGTATTTATGGGACTTACACTGCTGTGATTCAGTCTTCACCCGTTTACACTTTTATAATTGAAGAGCCTCTCTTCATGCAAAAAAAGTGAACTATAATGTATTTCATAGCCTCTCCCGGTTCATACCACACTGTATTGAGCAAGTAGCCCTGTCAGATTGTTTTCTTTTAAAAAGATGCTTTGGAAAATAGCAGTGCTTCCCAGCATTGAGGTACGTCTGAAACGTGACTCTCAGAAGCCACAGCAGTATGGAGTTGCTCTAGATACATTCTCATTAATCAAATCCTAACTCTAACACTTTTTTTTATAACTTTTGCAAATAACATGCATTTTTTGAATAATTTCATAAAAGTAGTGTTGTCAGGTGGTAAGATTTACAGTGTTTTGTTCTAATTCAGCAGAACTCTTCAGGGATATGATTCTGGGTTTTTTTCTGTACAAGTATTTTTTAAACCTTCAATACAGTCATGTTTTGAAGTGCTAATTGCCAAACCTCCTAAAGTGTATAGAGAACGGCATTTCATACAGCATCATTGATCATGTTTTTAGGGAGCCCGTTGATGGATTAATAAATCGCTGTAACCTTCTGTGCAAAAAACCTGTTGATAATAAATGGACTGTAATCTAAAAAGCCTCCTGCTAAATGAATTGAAGTGGCAGCAGTAATGGAAAAAACTGAATAATTACAATATCCTGAAGAGAAAACCCTAGTGTGAAAGGTTACTTTCCCGGTTAAGCTCTTTGCAAAGAGCTGCTCATGGAGGTCAGGAGCATGTTTTCCTCTGGTGGTTCCCACTGCTTGGCTTGCCAGCGGGGCAGTCAGCACGGGTGGTAGTGGGACTGGGCAGTCCATTCAACCTGGAAAGAGTCTGTCTACAAATATTCATTGAACTTTTTCTAATTGATGCCATTCAGTGCACTGTGCCAAAATGTTTAGTGCCTTTTTAATGTTGGCATAGATGCTGTAGTACATGAAAAGTGAAAATTTACATGGTAGGTGGAATAATGTATGGAAAATAATCGGTAATTTAAAGTCAGACACCAAACATAAAGGCGTCGCTTAGCAGTGGTTTATATTTTCACAAACTTAAACTCTTGTTCCTTGAAGTTGGATTACCACATAACCAGATGGATTCATTTTAACATATTTAATCATGATGAAAACAATTGATTCTTATTTACATTTATATTTAATTAAGTCAGATAGCAGTTTGAAGACACTGAGAGAGAGAATTATGATACAGTCATCTACATGCAGGCTAGTGTTGAGTCAACTTTCTCATCAAGCCATACATAACCTGCTAGGACATTCCTCCCCTCTTTTACCTCCCAGCTTATCAGCGATGCAAGGAGTATTTCTGGAAGGGGTTTGGAGCTTTTGTCCTCACAAAGGACGTGCAGGACTTGGTGGGTTGTCTCTGAGATGTTGTATCCCTCTATTAAAGGCCTCAAACTCCAAGCCTTCGCATGATAGTTCTGCATCTGCCTTATTTTTCAAATTTATTTTTCGTGTTTTTAGGATGCAATGTTATACTGTAGAGTGGTATTGCTAATGTAATTCAGTATATATATATACTGAATTATATATACACACACATATATATACTTTTATATATATATATATATATATATGTATATATATATACACACACACATATATATGTACCCTGTGGTAGCATCATATCTTTCTACCCACCATGTCCACATCAGTTCTGTTTCACAATGTTGTGCTGTGGGAAAGGGCTAGACCTGGCCAATACCAGTCTCCTACTATACTGGTCTCCAGAGCACTGCTGTCCCCTGTCCTGCCACGCAGGATTTTGGCGTGGCTCTGGGGAACAGGAGTCAGCAGGATACAGCCTGCGGGCAACTCTATCATGGGTGATGGTGCTGACCCAGAGGTGAATGCATGTAGTGATTTCAGCTGCACAGCAGTCATTTGCAAACTGGGACTTCCTTGTGAAAGGAGGGACACAGGGCAAGCCATGAATTTTTAGACCCTTTCTTTTATCGTAATTGATGTTTCCATCTTATTCTTCTGTTCTTCTAAGTTATGACATTGTGTCCAAAACGACATTATGATATTCCCTCAAAATGTCATGGCATGAATGAGTAATTTCTCCTGAGCGAATCCCCAAAGGGACAATTCGAACTCCCTCTGCTCCTGCTATTGAATCCCATTCAATTAAGTGTGGAAATCCACAGTCAGTTAAATATGGAAGAGGAAAGCTTCATGGGATCTTGCCTGAAAGGCAGCTGTTAGCAGTAGGAAAACATTGAAGTCAGCACTCTTTAGTGGTGTTTCTTTTGTAAGACATACATTAAAAGAGCTGAAATCTCTTGAGATGCTTGTGATAAGCACTGATATTAAATGCCATGGTCCTATCATGCTTCTTTAAAGGTGAGCATTATTAATAGAGCACTGTGTCTTTCCATTGTGCTTCAGCTGTCTTAATTCTTTGGTTTCTCATGGTTTCTCTCAGGTGCTTTGATGACTGCTGTGTCCAATGTACCTATTTTCTGAAATCAGAGTAGCTATGTCCTGATGCAGCAGCAGCTCTCCCCTTCTTCACTTTTAAAGAGAACAACTTTCACTTGCATGTTAGATGGCTTTGGTTACTTTAGTATCTATTCTGTAATAAAGAATTTGGGGTGGTGGTGCTGTTGTTATTAGTATCATCATTGTGATCATCAGCAACATCATTGTCATCCTGGGACCTAGTGGTGGCCAGCTCTACTCCAAGTCCTTTACCTTAAAATTTTTCTGGAAGGCATCTGTGTTTTGCTCCTCTGTGACTGAAGCCTGTACATCTTTTCTTAGCCCTGCTTTATCAGAACTGGTGTATTCCCAGCCAGCATACACAAAGAATTTTTAATATGCACAATGCTCAAAACAATCCTCATTTTCAGACCCTCAGCACACTAAATAGGGTAACTTTTGGTGGTTTCTTCTGCATTGCTTACCTAGATCTCTGCTCTGAGCACTGCAGCTCTTTGCGCTGTGTGCCAGTCGCTTCCATGTGAGTCTTGCAAAGAGCACATAAAGGCTTGGTTGAGCACCTTGCTCAACTCAAGAGATTAAAATGCTGTTGATGGAAGTCATTGGTTCATTGTCCAGCATTTCCATATGTAATCAATAATAGTTCATGTTTTGAAACAAAACTGCAAACTAATGCTGCCATTGTCTCATCTATAGTGAGTTGAAAATCTGTGCTGATTTTCAGCTCAAAAATGAAATTCACTAAAAGAACAGTATGGTGCTAGTTTCCAGGTTCTGTTTCTCCATGAACACTTCAGGCTTCTGTACATTCTGTTGCTGTAAGCCATTGCATGAAGTCTCTGTATCAAAGAGATAAATGCTGGTGTTACTATTTCAATAAATTACAATTTATCACAAACTTCTGCTGAGAGAATCTCATTTCACTCTTAGATTTCAGTTTTCCAAGCATAGACCAAAGTGAGGGCCAATGTTTCAGTTATTCAACTAAACCATCCTTACTTCCCATGGTAGCACATTAAACAGTGTTGCCCTACATCAAAGGAGCTCGCACTTCCTTTTGCCTAGAGAAGGTGTGTTGGGGAAGGTTGCATTTACATTCAATTAAGGCAGAAATATTGCATGCTTACAGGTGGATATTTTCAACTGTGGGGAGTGTAGCCAGTTATTGAAATGTATATGAAATATTACTGTGTACTGAGAATGCAGTTCTGTTCAACCAAAGAAAAGGGTGCATGAAATTTTAGTATAGACGATTGGCTTTATCTTTAAGGAACATTAAAATGGACATCAAAAATTATAGTAATGTAGTGGGTTAAAAAAAAAAAAAAGGCAAGGAGAAGCACATGAATTTGTGTGACAACCAATTTCATAGCAAAAACTTTGCAAGAAAAAATTATGTATGTCCAATACTGATAAGACGTTGTGAATGTACATTTTCAGATGTGGTTCTCTTAGTATTCCACCCATTCACGACAGCACTCCAAGAATAGTAAGCACAGTCACCAGCGTTCTCTCTATGAAAGGGGAATATATATAGGGCATGAAACAAAACTTCAGCATACAGAACTGACACTGCAAAGTTAAGGACCTGACATTGAAAGGAATTTGTAAAATTCCTTTCCCTGGCTCATCCCAGCACTGACAAGCCCTGTCCTGCTGCGTGCCATTTCCGTTTCCAGTGGGGTATGTATTCCTGTGTCTTCTTTCAACACTGCTAGACCTAAATGCACGAGCTGGTCAACAGTGAGTAAAAATATATCTACCTAAAGCAGCCACTGACCCTCGTTCATTTTAAATTCATTTGCTGGGCACAGTTTATTTAAATTTTAGCAAAGGTGCTTTTTGTCACAGAGCTTTGAATTCCCTGCCTGAGATGTGGCTGTTGGCAAAGGGCAGCAGAAATACAAGTCAGGCTCATAGTCGGTGGCATGAAAGAGAGAAGAGCCAGGCCTCAGACCTGTGTCTGATGGCAGCACGTCCTGAGCAGCTGCAGTGTGTTTCAGCTGAGCTGTAGCCTGCCGGTATTCAGGGCTTCTTCCAACTGCACCAGTCTGAGAAAAGTCATGGCAAAACATTAGCTCTGCACAGTTGCTGTTTTTGCCCCTGAAATAACAGACTTCTTCTTGCATAAGTTATTTCTCTAATCATGTAAAGAACAGCCCTTAGTAACATGCATTTGCATGAGGTAGACAGAGTGATTTTGAGAATGGCTTTTCTGAGTGTTTATTTTAGTCATGGGCTTACTTATGACATTCTCATGTGACATTCCTGGAGGCTTGATATTTGTGATCCTCACATAGTAATAACATTCACTGTGGTAGGTAAAACATAGCTATAATAATTATGCCTTACTGATGTTTGATGACAGGATGTTGTTTCTTTTTGTTTCCAAATGAAATCATGAGGAAAGAAAAGAAGAGCAGTACCCTGCTGCCAGGGAGGGAAGGAGTGCCTGGCATGACACAGGCTGGCTGTGGTGAAGAGGCCAGCCCATGGCTGCTGCTGCTTCACTGAGAGTTGATTTGCGTGCTGAATGTGCTGTCAAGACCCTGCCCAAAAAAACATAGAAGTCCCCATTTCTGTGGCAGCAGCAGGCCCTATATCTATAAAGGACACAATATGCAGACAGATGTGGGGATCAGTGACAGCATAATTCTTTTTATGATCTTCATATGTGTAGAAAAAGGCAGGTCAGAAAACTAATTGCTTTTCATTTAACGGCTTCTTGATGTTGAGGGTTTTGAATATGGCAGAAGCAAAAAGTATTAAAATCCTGTAGACTGAAACCATCACTTCTTTATGGTCCATCTTTTCACACCAACCCATTCAGAGATGTTGCATACCAGTATATATATTCAGAGCCACTGCTCCCTTCCCCTCACACAAATCGCATTTCATTTTATTGAGATGTAGATAAATGTGCAGGGGGAGAGTATTCTGTTTTTTCAGGCCTGCCCTTAATACTATTAAATAATTGTGTAATTAAAGGCTCCAGCAATTTGCCATCTCTTTTCACATAGAATTACTTCAGATGTCTGGCATACACACTCACCCTGTTGTTCAAAGCCATTACAGTCCATACAGTCAATAATCTGCAGATTAAAAATTCAATAAGTAGACACATTAAAAATTGCATGGTTCCAATTCAGCATACTGAATCAGTCCATACTCCCAATTCAGGCTGCTTAGTGTTGGAAGGTGGTTTCTGAAAAGCAGGAGCTGGTGCCACCATTTCAGGATGCCTCAGCTCATGCCTATCCACATCATAGCAGCAGAACAAGGGCTTGCTTGCAAGGGCTGTAGTGAGTGTATAGCTACTATATGAATAAAGAACATAATAAATGGGCATCCGTGGCTATTTCCCTCCTAAAACCAAGCCCTCCATGTAGCGTGGCTACCAGGGTGTGCCTGAAACAGGCTTCCTAGTATCCCTTCATCTTAGTCGGGAAGGGGTGTGGCTGAAAGTCTTCCATTCTGAGAATCACCCAGTGCAGATTATTGATGGATTCTGATGTTAAGTCTTCACAGACTGTTGTTTGTTTGTTTGTTTGTTTGAATTCAGCCTGTTGTTACAAGTTTTGAGGAAGAGAGGTAGAAAGGTTGCAAACCGTCACACTTAATGTTTGTGCTTCCAGTTGCTTTCCTGGTGTTTCAAGTCCTGGTTTCTAGTAGGGGATTTTTGTATGAAAGCCCAAAACATCAGTCTTGCAAATGTTGCTTTTCAGTAAGTGGTACCCACTAGGGAGAGGACACTGTAATCCAAAATTTACATTTTCAAAATATCTCCAATCTTAACCTGGTAAGAAAAATTTACTACCTTTGCAGGTCAAGTTGTTAATGCTGAGCACAGTGAAGGCAGTTTTCCTTTCAAACAAAATACATGGCTAGGAACTAGCTAATACACCTCACCTGCTGTCTGGGGGCTCTGTATTGTGCACAGTCTTCGGGAGAAGTTCTGTGGGCACACGTTGCCTGGCTCCCTTTAAAGGACATTTAAAGCTGGCAAAATTATCACTCCCTAAAACCCAGATGACCCTGTTTGTGAAGGGCCTTCTATCTTTACTAAGATTCCTATTCTACCCACCAGAACTGTTATTTTCCAGAGCTTTATCAATCCCTACCTTTTTTCCCCTGATGTGACAGAAGCTTCTTTACTGCAGCAATTATGTCTCCTTTGAATCCCTGTCAGTCTTTGCCTTTTATGCAAGAGATGCCATCAGAGTGCATAGCATGCTCAGGAAGATGTAAAGCCCCTGATGGCTGTGCCCAGCACAGGCTTGATTTGACAGCAAAGGTAAAAAAAAAAAACACCACCAAAGCAACCAGATGACATTAGTTTTAATCATGAGTCATCAATGCAAAAGGATTTTAGACCTTTACCCACACATGATATTAAGGGCAGTTTTATCGCTAATTACGCTTCCTTAATGCAGTGTAACACAAATGCTTCATATGTCTCTTTTATCTGTGGTGAAACATTTACAGGGTGGTATTTTTTTCTCTCTCTGCTGTGGCAAAAGGCAGAAAGACCATGAAACAGGAATTTCCTTCTGGTGCTGAGATGTAAGGGGCAAGGCAGTCACAAGCCCAGTGACAGATGCGATTGTGAACCTCGTACTTGGAGGGGCAGGGATCCCCACTACGTTGGAGGAGCAGAGTCCTGTGTGCTTTACCTGTGTGCTGTATTTCTGTCCCAGATGTACAGAGTGATGAGCAGGTGTGGGGATGCCTGAAAAACAAAACGTACCAGTCTACTATCCATAATACACCCTAAGTTGGAGTAAAATTTTTATTCAGTGTTGGGTAAGGGATAGGGATGATGAGTTTTAGTTCTGGTGGGTTTGCACCTGAGCAAACCTGATCTTTTGGAGGCTAAGAGGACTTGGATCTGATAAGGATGCACAGTACTACAGGATGCTGGTGGTCTTGGGTTCCTCTCCCAAGTGCATTTAGCCAAGCAGAACTTAGCCTGTTTATCCTGATAATTAGAATATCGTCTTCTATTTAATATTTACTAATAACACCATGCACTTACACGGCCATCCAACCAAGCACTTGACAAACCTTAATGGAATAAGCCTCATAGCACTCTGGGGAGGGAAGTAAATACCATATTCTTTATCATGCTGAAAGAGTAAGATGATGTAATTGTACCTCCCTGAGTTTATTTATTTCTTGTCTCCCATTATCTGTCTGATAAAAACCACTAAGTAGCAAAAAAATCTATTATTTTAGAAATCCTTCTGGTAGTTTAACTATAATCTAAGACTAGTAACCAATTTAGACAGAAGCATAATTAGTGTAAATGTTTCCCATAACTGCCTCTGATGAATGATGAATTTGGATATTCACTTGTAGAGTATGCAGCTGAATTGTGAAGAGGTTTTCTCTACAAAAAGTGTGTGAGCAGTGTCTGTGTATGGAAAGAGATTTTACTGATCTGAGCTGGTCTCATTTAAGATCTTTCTGATCTTAAATGAGACCAGCTGTTGGTGAGAAGTGGCAGAGCCATATGAAGTGTAGGTTGAGTGGGGCACCACGAGTACACAAGATGATGCCACAGGGCCAGGTAAGAGGTGCTGCAGGAGATGGGAGCAGCCCAGACAGATCTAGTATTGGGTGGAAGATGCTGAGAGCACCAAATGTCATGCTGTGGTTCTGACTGGGAGGATAAGGAGTAATGAGAAGGTTGTGTGAGGTGCTAGTGGTCTCTGTCAGGCACTGTTTGTATAATCAGCTTTCAGAGGAGTTGAAGGAATTGCTGAAAAAAAAGGCAGGAAGTGACTTGTATGGGTGATGTATACTGCTGATTGACTTGAGGCAGACAAAGAAAAACTGCAAGCTTTCCTTCGTTACCAGTACATGCTGGGCTTTACAGGTTGGATGTACTTACCATACCCACAAGTCTGTCATCTGCCTGTGGAATTGCTGGACTTAACACTATGCTTCATGCAATTACAAAAAAGTATGTGTTGTTTTATATCAAGCTGGGACAAGACTTTATTAGTCCTAATTTGAAGGTAATGCACTAATGGCAGTATTTGTCCGATGGGTTTTTGCAGTGTGAAAGCTGGTAGGAACTGTGGGAAAACAATCCAGGGCAATGCTTTGTTTTCACATTCGAGCCCAGAGTGCCTTCTGATACAGCACAACAGCTGAAATGCATAAGGGAAGCACATTTTACTTCTTCTGGCTCTGAACTGCAGCAGCAATTTGGCGAATGGGCCTGCCTTTCCGATCCTGCTGCATTTTTAATGACCAGGTGTCCCCTCACTTGCCTTTCTAGTTCATAGTCAAAAAGAGGAGCTTCTCACTCTCTGCAGAGTTCATTCTGTGTGACCACATGGTGTGTGATACCTCCCCTTCAATCACCATGATGCCATTTATTTACCTTTCTTCTCTGATCAGACAGAGAAGGAATACTTCTTCATATTGCATAGTTTCTTCCTGTCAGTCTGCTCAACAGATAACTGCCAATACTGGGACATGAGCTACAGCACTTCTCAGTTTTAAACATATCCCTGCAACAAACTGGTTAGGTATCTTCTCATTAGAGCTCCTGAGATTTCTGCACAACTCCTGTGCATCAAGATAAAAATACCTATACCTTTGCATTTTAATAGAAATATCCTCTATCTTTGAAAATATATTTTAAAATATCCACATATGAATGAAAATATTGCAGTAAAACATTATATCAGATAGAAAAATATATTTTCTCCCTCCCCTCTCCTTTCTTTCTTTCTTTCTTTCTTATAAAGGGCTGCTTTCCCATCTGCTTCAGATGGGAAAGCCTAGCCAGCATGCTGGACTGTGTTAATTAAAGGGATTTTCTGTGAACTGCTGCATTAAAGCTTTAACTCTAAACTAGAAATGTGTATATATGTATATATGTATCTATTTGTATAATAGAAATATAACAGTACTCTTAAAAATACCATTATAGAATTTAAAATAAATCACCATGATCTTTTGATTCATTCTTAATGGTTTATCTGAAATACTTGTTGAGACCTCTTTAGTAGGCATTGGTTCAGACCTTAAACAAGGCAGCTTCAAGGATTTCTGGGTTTGTTTGTTTGTTTTTTTTT
>WEKY01008907.1:13882-69195 GCA_013390045.1 Picathartes gymnocephalus | reverse complement strand
TTTTTTTTTTTTTTGCAGCCCTTCTTTTTATATTATTATGATAATGCTACTAATACTAATAGTAACAATAATTACAAGAACAGGAGTAGTAACAACTGTTAATCTAGGATAGCCTTTAAAATAGCTCCTGTGCACATTTAAAAATTCTAAATATAATTTAGTTTGATATCTTTGTGCCATCATAAGTAATTTTTATTCATTTTAAACGCAATTCTAGTTGTATAAATCAGTTTTGTTTAGTATTCACTGCAGATAAGAAAATGTATTTCCAAAGGTTGTAAGGTAAAAAAAAATTAGCAGTTCTTAACAGAAACATAAATGTTATCTACTTTTTTTGGTACAATTAGAAAGTATCAGCAAAAAATCCTGGATTTGTTACCCATTTCAGATAATTCATTACAAGCACTGCCTAATAAATTTAGCAGTTTGAAACAGATTTATGCTGAACCTTTGTACTATTAACATTCTTGTTTTATAATTATGAGCAAAAGGAGCATAACCTTTTCCTAATATATGAAAAAGAGATGTGATGTTTCAGAAAAAAATCACTGATTCTACTTTCCTCTCTGCCGTTAGCCTTGCTCTCGGTTCTTCAGCTAATGCTGATGCACAGTGACACACAGTGAAAGTACCAAGACTGCAGCAAAACTGTATGATTCTGTCTTGGTGTTGGGAATACAACATGGTCTTTTGGCACATTCTGTTAAGACTGAAGGAGCTTACAGCTCCTTTCAGGTTTCTGGGATCTTCAGTAGTACAAAATTAACAAATGTCTTCAAACTCTCTACTTTAAAATGTTGACACAGACAAATAAGGCCTGATTTTAAACCACCCTGAGCAGCAATGGCTACATGTCTTTGTTTTTTAGAACCATTTTCAACATGGTAATTCTCACTGGGAGAAATTAAGTATATTAAGATTAAAGGGTTTTATAATTCATTCTGCCTGTGAAAGCTACCATGTACATGCTGTTGTTCTGTGTTGATCCTGATGCTGAAGAAACATCATTTTTTTTACCTCCGTCTTTGGATTGCTGGTAATCTCTTTACACCCTAAATTTCCATTAATTAACCCAACAGGGGTTGCCACATAAATACCCAAACAACCTACATGCAGTTGTGCTGTCAATTTAAAGGGCAGCTCCCTTTCCCAGCTTCATCCTTGGCCTTCGGTTCGTCAAGGTCTGCACAAGTGTGTAATGGAGCTGCTGTGGACAATCAGTAATCAAAAGCTGGCCATGAAATAGTATAGAGTTGCTATTCTGTCTTAAGCAAAAGAAAAATAAAGCTTTTTTGTTTGCTCATTTTTAATACTCCTAAGTCCTGAAAATCAGAACATGGGCAAGATTTCCCTCTTAAGAGCAGATGGGCTTTTTTTTTTGTCTTTTCTTGGCAAAGTACCACCTCCCCGTCTCAAAATTATTGGAAAACATCCACTACCAAACAATGAAATGAGTAGCGTCATAAGAAGAATGGGTTCTGTCTGGATAAAATGTGAGTTGAAAAGAGAGATTTCTGATCAATAACTCTATTTCTACAAAAGGATGACTTTCTATGAATACATTTTTAATAGGCTTTAAAAAAAAACCACCCTGGAGGCACCCATCCTGTCAATGGAAAGTGGCTGCAGCTTCCAACTGATGTTATAAAGATATTTTTACCTTGTCTCACCTGGGTGCTGTATGAGGTCCTGAAAATACCTACAAGTGCCTCATCCTCCTCACCCACATGCCCTCTGCATTTTGGGAGCCCCTGCAGAGACAGACTGTGTGCCGTGCATAAGGGCTGAAATCTAGAAGAACATTTAATTTAAGTATGTGAATAATCCTATTGAAGTAATTTGAAGTAATCGTATGCTCAAAGTTAAGTGTGTGCTTAAAAGCTTTGCTAGGCTGGGGCATGGCCTGTCTCCCTCCCCCACACACCATACAAAATCAGATCTCTTGTGAAGAGATCTACCGCATCCAGCAGGAGTGCTTCCCATGCCTTCTGAACTTGAATCTTGTCACCTAATTTATACTGTAGCTATTAGTATTTCATGCCACGTGAAATACCCCAAAATATTGAAGAGAAGGATCTCCAGAGATTAAAAATTATAAAATGTGAATGATATAAGGGAAAATTTCAAATATGACACAAGTGATAAAAAAGTAATTAAAGAAATTATTAATGCTAAAACCAAATATGTTTTGTGTTATGCTAGCATATGCCTGGGATTTCCCTGTTACCAAAACTGCAGTACACAGAAACAGTGAAAAATCCCTATACATTACAAAGCTGCTAGAGTGACAAATTTAAACGTTTTTTTGTTTTCCCCATCCACATTGAGTATAGTCAGTTGTTCTAAAGGCCGTCCCTTTTCTGTTCTAATGTCCTGTGTTCCTTAGTTTTGTTTTTGATTGTGTTTTTTGAGAAAGTAAATGTCCTGGATACTGTTTGACAGAAGATATTATCACAGAGATAATATATGTTACATTTCGAAGCTGATAAAATGGATTTGGATTTCCTTTGCTCTGGCGCAGTGTTGATGACATTTCAGAAAATTTAATATAAAGGGACTTTATATCTTTTTATAATTCTTAGCTATTTAAGACCACTATCAAAACCTGGTTTTGAATCAATGTATAGGTGTCAGGAACATGGGTGATACTAACCCTCTCTTGCCTGTACTGCAAGAGAAATAGGCTGTATTTTACCATAGTTTGTGAACTATACTTTATATTTTTGAAATGCTATTATTTGCCCAGTTAATTCAGTTTTAACTGTCCATTCAATTTCAAAATATAAGTGAGTTCTGTTTACCCGGTTTCTTACTGGATGGTGGATGTTGTGGTATATGCCAAGTATATTTATGGTTTAAAAGGATGATGGTTCAGCAAACTTACTGCATAATAATCCTTACTTCATTGTTATACTGTAAGTGGTTAAAGCCAAGCGTACATGAATATATAATGCGTTCCTCCAGTTTTGTAGCATAGCAATACATTATACTGTTGAGCTACTAAGACATTTATTCCAAAGGAAATGCAGAGAGTGATTTAGAAATGCCAATAACAATAATGCAATTACAGTTGCAGAACATCTTAGTTGACCAAACAAATCTTTTCTAAATGCACCTAGGATATTTCTTTAGCACATTTAATTAAGTATATATTCAGCATATTTAGTTTAGGACCCAATTAAGCACCAGAAGCATAGCAGTATAAAATACAGCACTTGCCTTCCAGGCACTCCCAGCTTAAATTCAGCAACAGTTGCATTTGAAGCTGTAATGCTGCTGCAGAGATTGGAAAGACAATACACGCACAAGAGGCCATATTGCAAAGTGGCACTGGTATCTACAGTAATTATAGCAATCATTCAGATGTTCTAGCAGTCGATACAGCTGAACTTTAGACAGGTTGCAGCTCTTAATTTATTAATGCAATATTTTTTCTTCATGAATTTCTCACATCAATCTCTTCGTTGTACGTGTGCAATTAGTTGTGTTAGATTCTCTTCAACTTTTTAGGAATGGATCCTACTGCAGTATTTACAACCATCTTTGCACCTCTGGTTTGTATATCAATGTGTCAAGATGTCTCAGAGGCAAAGAGCAGAACACATGCAGCAAAAGTGACAGCGACATGAAGTTACATTGCTCCAAACACTAGATCATGATGCTGAAGAAGCAGAAGACTTTGACAATAAGGTCTAAACAGAAGGACATTTTGACCTACAACATAACACCAGATTAATGATTTGCTGATACTAACTGGCCCTATTTCCAGTGGCTGATAAAAAGCTGCTGTTGATGTGTGTCCAGCTCCTGTCCTGTACGGTCTGGGTGCCAGGCAGGATGAGGCAGGAAGCAGTGCTCGGCGTGCATGCCAGAAGTGACTCTCACTTGGGTGGACAAGGGGCACTGTCCAGCTTCCCTTCCAGAGGGGGTCCCATGCTCACAAGCATTGCCAGCTACCAGGCAATGTTCATTTGTTTCTGCTGGTACTTTCCAAGGCACTTGCACATGTGCCACGAAATCTGTCTCCTCCTATAAAGAAAAGTACCACTGCTTGTGCCTGGTTGTGTGTTTCTGTCTGGCTCCCCTCGCTCACAGTCCGGTAGAGCGGCTCCTTGAGCACAAGCAGTGTCATAGCTCCATCGTCCCCTTGCATTGTTGTGGCTGGTAAAGCTATCAGTTTTCTTGTGCTGTCCTTGGTGTGGTGTAAAGCTTTTTATCAGGGTCAGAGGAGCAAGGTGCCTGTGTGGTGAGTGGTGTGCACGGAAGTCCCTTCTAGGACTGCTGGGAGGGCTGTGCTTGAGCTCAGGAGGGGGTGCCAGCACTGGGCATGGTGTAACTAACAGCAGTGGCCCTGCCATAGAAACAGAGCCGATGAGATCTTGTATGACTGCCCTAATTGATGTGTGTTTTCAGGATGGACATATGGTACGTCTTTCTGAGATGTTTTTTTCATTGTTGACTGATGGTTTCTGTTACAGCAGCATGTCCTTAAACTCTGGTGTATGCTTGAGGTTTAGGTTAGGCAAACAATGGAAAAATGCTAGAAGGAAAAACCTCTGAATGTCTCGTAAAGGGTTTCTTGCCCTTGAAAAATTGATAGACTGTCATTTAACCTTGTGGCACCTCTTCAAGCTGTCAATCAGACACTGAATATTTGAGACTTGTGAAGTATGATACGGAGTAACAAAATGGTATCTGCTCATTCAAAATTGTGAGTATTGGATTAATCTCTTGAAGTATGTTGATAACAGATGGAAGAAAAGATCATATGGCACAGATCACATAGGGTAAGGTTAACTCCAGTGTCCTGCTCAGTCTCCCTTTTCTCTTTTAATACCACTGCTAATTAACTGGCACGAGTGTTTGCAGCCGTATGTGGGATGTTGCTGAAATCCTGCTGACTTTTGGCATACCTTGATACAATTCTTACCTGTATGGTACTGCCTGGTTTGGTTTACTTTAGTTTTGTGCTTGGGGCTCTTAAATTTACCCATTTCTTATGTGCTTGCAAGTGGGGAGGTTCAGTTGCCTCATCCGGAAGTTGGTGAGCTGCTCTGCTTTTTGGTCTCTGTGTTTGCTTCTCTGGCAGCAGCAGAACAGGTCAGATCAAACTGAAAAAGATACAGCTGCTAACATAGAGATGCTGGTCTTCTCCCCAAGTTTGTTTCTACATTTTGCACTTCATGCAAAATATATCAAGGCTTGAATTAGGAACTGTGGCACAGAGCCCTTACTTTGTTATAAACAGGGGATGATATTTCATGGGAGCACAGCTGTGGTTTAAGTTTAGTAGATTGCACAGTAAACTTTTTTTCTCCAAAATTTCATTTAGGTTCAGGGTAAAACAATGGGTTTTGACTTGCTAAGCAAAGGAAAAGCTTCCTGTCTTTGTTAGTCTAAATACTTGCATTTTAACATATTTATGTCTTTATTTTGAGGCAGTAAATGCCAAATATATTTATGAGTCTATGTATTCAAGAATAACAGGAACATCCCACAGATCTGGTCCCATATCTTTTCTGCTTATGCTATTTCCACAGCTTACTTAGTGATGTGACCCCATCAAAAATGCTATGAACAATTCAGGTCGTTTGTGTGCACAAATGATAAATTCAGTTTAGAATGGGTACCAAGAAGATCAGAGGAATGGAGAGCCTGTGTTGTGAGAGGAGACTTAAAGAGCTTGGCTTGGATAGCCTAGCAAAACAAAGCCAGAGAGAGGATCTGATTGCTTACCATAAATACTTCAGAAGGATAAACACCAGGGAGGGACAGGACTGTTGAAGCTACAAAACAATGTTGCCAAAAGAATAAAAGGATATAAACTAGCCACGAATACAGGCAGGTTGAAAATTGGAGAAAGTTCAGACCATGAACAGTGAAGTTCTGGAAGAGCCTGCTGCTGATGGTAGCAGGGGATTTTTCTTATGGAAGCTGGTGATTGCTTTCCAAGAGGAAATGCATCACATTGTAGCCTGTGGCACCAGGGGCCTGGATTTGATGACTGAGAAGATCATTTTCATTCCTGAATCCCTTCTGCCCTATTTAGTGCAAGGTTTCTCTTGTACAGATATGTTGGCAGGGCTCCCTTCCCCTTCTTCCATCTAAGAGGGGTAGATACCAGACTATGACTTGCTTTTCTCTCTGAGTATCATACTGCTGAGATTAGAATCAGGACTTAAATGAAGATACAAGAATACCTAAACGCTGTTATCTTTCAGAGGATGTTTTATTTTCATCTCTATTTCCTTTCTCACACATGTGTGATGCAGGGAGATGTTACTCCTTTGTATGCCAATGTTACTTTTCTGTCAGCTTTTTGGCATGCAAAATTAGGAAAGAAATTATCCTGGTGTTAAACTATAGACCCAGGGACTGGGAAATTCTCCTGCTCTCTACATGTAGCAGTACAAGGCTATTCTTCAACCTGAAGGAGCTATAGAAGGCAACACATTATGTTGGCAATTGTTGCAGTGAATGCTGCATCGTCTGGCAAGAGGCTCAGCTTGATGTGGACAAAAAGTGAATTTCTCCTTTATGCCTACATCCTTAGCTCCCTTGTGATGAAAATAGAACCTGCTTTAATCTTCCTGAGGCTGACGGAAAGATATCTTGCAGACTGCAAGTCAGCAGTTGCCCACACAATTGTTTGGCAAAATCTATTTTTAAAAGTCCATAAATTCCCCAACTAGACAAACCGTGATCTAACAAAAAAAACATCGTCACTAATGTACTATCCTTTTAAAGAAAGACAATACCCTCTCCTCCCCTCCTTTTCTCTTGTGGAGAACATGCCTACTTTAAAATGTGGGTGCCGAGTGCCTCTGAGGAGCGCCTGGGGCCGGGTGCTGCCCCTGCGCTCCGGCTCGGCGGTGGTTGCAGCCCGCGCTGGGGCCAGGGCGCGGAGCCGCTCCGTGCGCCGCCCCGGGCTGCGAGATCCCCGCAGCAGCCACAGCTCGGCAGGGCGGCCTCATCGGGCCTGCGTCAGCAGGGCTGGAAACACTAACTAGGAAATCAGGTTAAGCCTCTTCACGGTTGTCCTTCCCCTGCGCATACCCTTCTTTCCTGCTCGCTGGAGTGCGCTACGTGGGAAGCTTTTGCTGACTGTGGAGTCCACCTCACAATTTTTTTCACTTATTAAAGTTGCAGACGCAGAATGAGTTAAAATTTCCTGTCCTTAGCACTGTTCAAAAACCTGGAAGATGTGAGAACATACTGTGCACATAAGTCACCTACACTAAACACCCTTTGTAAATATAGCCCCGGGCTTTGATCTGCAGGCTTGTATTATTTTTCCTGTATTTTAAATCATTCACAAGTCGTTTTCAGGCTGACCTAAAGGTCTTTTATGCAGAAAATTGTACAGACTACCTGAATTGAATCTGTAGTGCAGAATTTTTTTAACTCTCTAGCTTTACACGTAAGAATTTCATATGTGAAAGGGTTTTTTGTGCATGAATGAGCTTGCACTTCAAACTTAAACTGTTTATGTAAATAGGCAAAAATCTTACTGTACAGCCTCAGTGCAGAAGTCTCCGTTTTGAATTAACAACTCCTCCCCTCCAAAAAAACCTCACTCTCAAACCTAAAACCAACAATGCAGAATAGAAGTGATTATGACAGAATTATGGTTTTCAACTTGTATTATTATATGTGCCTACATTTAGATTCCCAAAGGGACCAATTTACTAATATTAAGTATTCTTGCAATAAATGGGATGTGGTAAAGAGAGCCGCATATATATATATATTTTTTTTTTTTTAAATTTTTTTTTTATTAACTTAAGAGTTGAATTTCAAATGAATAATAGTAGCACTGGAGTTCCAAATGAGTGGGACTTTTTCCTAAACCTCTTATTAATTAGGAATTATCATAAGGCAAAATATCTGCATTGATTTGCCAAAGGGAGAATTAAGATTGGTGTATTGCAGTACTCACAAACTTGTTCTGGTGGTGCTGCAATGCACAAAACTTCTAATAAATTGTGGAAAATGATGAATTTGACAACAGGCAATTAATGCTAATCTTTCCCTTTGCAGGGGTACGTTTTATGCTGGTGTTGTAAGAGCAGAATTACTAGCTCTTCTACTTTGCTTTCAACCCTACCGCGTGCAGCAGTCTGTAGTATGTTGTAATAATCTATAAAATGCCTCCTCAGAATGATACTTGTGGCACACAAACACCAAGTAGATGGAATGGATTTGGGGATGATCCTTTAGATAGCAGACCAAGTAACACTGCTTGCTTGCTTTTACTGTCTCTTTTGTAAACTCCTTGTCTTCAGCAATGAGAAGATGCTTTCAGAATAGGTTGCATTGTATTCTTGAGCAGCTTGTTGTGAGTCTGAAATTTGGATGGATGTGATTCATTTTCTGAGGAAAAGAGCTAAACACTTGCTGAAGTAAATGGCAGCTTTTTATAAAGCTAATTATTCAAATTTTACTTCATATATAATTAAAATCATGTTAAACTATTGCAGGAAAAAAAAGCACGCTATAATTTCTTGTGGTTATAATGGTGTCTGGTTAGTAAACTCTTGTTCTTCTGAATACCCCATGCATGAAATAGAGCATGGGACACATTCAGAGTTATTTGTGAAGTTATCTCAGTGCAGAGCTGACACATATCATAAAAGTAAATAGCTTAATGTGTTTGTGTGCATTGTGAGTGAGGATTTAATTTTTTTAAGTCCCTATTGTTCCCGTTTTTAATTTTTGAGCTTTCTCATATTGGAATAGACCCAGGCACAATGGGAAACAACAATAATATTTAGGCATTGAATATTTGCAACTTTGGTTGGATTTCTGTTGCAGTTTTAGTTGGTAGGAGAAAAGATATGCACACATATGTATCAGATTTTTTGGTATTTTCCTTCCTTCCTTCCTTCCGTCCTTTCTTCCTTCCTTCCTTCCTTCCTTCCTTCCTTCCTTCCTTCCTTCCTTCTTTCCTTCCGTCCATCTGTCCGTCCGTCTGTCCCTCCTTCCCTATGCCTCTCTATCTCCCTTTCCATTACCAATCTCTCCCCCAGTACAAACTATTTAGTAAACAAATTCTGTTCTTTTCTTTGTGTGTATGTAGATACAAGATGTAAAGATACAAAACTCCATGTGAGTTCATACATCAGCACTGACTGACAAAGCCCAGTGCTTCCTGACCGGAGCCATGGGATTACCAGAAGACAATAGCCACATTGTTTGGAGCAGAGGTTAAGGAGCTGGTTTAGCATTATTGTCATTCTATATTGAAATTAATTTCAAAACAAATTATAGTGCTTGCTTCATCTATTCCTTTTCTTACTTGTGAATCTAGCTGTATCTTGTGTATTTCTAGATATAAATATATGTATATATACATTTATATACGCAATTTTTTATCTCCTGTCTTATCAAACACCTCCAACAAAAGCCATGTCCTGCTTCATTAGCTAGAAGTGTCAATATGCCAAAGGCCCATATTTGTGTATTACTTTAATCTGTGGTTTCAGTAGCAAAAACAGTAGCCATCTACATTTGTTTGTTTACCTTTTCAGGCCACTGTAAAGCAATGGCTTGTGTTATCCTGTACCTCTGATATGAAATTATTCAAGTATTGCATTAATTCCATTGCTCAGTGGTCACTGGACCACCCAGTGGGCAAAGCAAATTGTGCTCCTGGTCTAGCTCAAATAGCTGAGCTGAACCCAGGGGATCTTGGCATGAACAGTGGGAAGAGGAAATTGCCTGTGGCAGGCTGGAGAGAAGGAAAAAAGTCTAGATGAGATTTCAGATTATGTTGCTTGGTTTCTGCAGTGCTTGCAGGTTTATTGTATATATAAGAAAATACAAAAGTTCTCATGTGCCCATACGTGCACACAAATGCCCCATTGGCATGTGTGGGTAACTTCTCCTGTGTTCAAGACACCAGAGTATATCCACAGTTCTCAACCATTATTCTATTGGATTCTGATGTACCAAGTCCAGTGGCAAGCTCCATATAGCACCGTGCCAGATTCTGCTGGAGCAGTGGTGAGCCAAAAGTAGACCTTCTGTGAGCCCAAACAGTCCCTTAGACCAGTAGCCTCTCAGAGGAATCTTCTAGACATGAGCTTTTCAGTGAGGGAATAGGAGGGTTATAAAGGTGTAAGAGGCGTCTGAGCTGTGTCTACAGTTCATCAGGTCTCCCTAGATGAGTAGCTCTCCTCACAGTACACTGAAGTGGCTGAGGAAGGAGAGTGGAGATTTCCGTAGCAAATCAGAGAGTTTCTCTGCCAGAAGCTAAATCCCATATGGGAGCATCAGCTGCACTTCCAGACAGGAGTGGAGTCCTGTGGCTGTTGGAGAGATAGTGTTAGTTCCATCCAGCCTTAAGATTGCTGCAACTCCCCACAGGGCTTTCCAACCAAGAATAAATCTGTTATTCTCTGACACAAACTGCTGAAGCTGGGTCTTCCCCATCTGCACAGTGCCCCTTTTTCCCCTGAACACAAATAAGGCATCTCTTGCCTTCCAGAGCTCCTGTGATTCAAGCAGGAACTGGTATTTTCCACTGGGTTAGGTTCTGTGAGCTTTGCATATTCTTTTCCCTGTATTTTGCTCAGCAGACCCACTCAGGAGGTGAGGACATTCTTACCACCTGGACATTACATACGTATGGCAGGGTCCAGGACTGCTTGTTGAGTTCTCACCTGCAATGTTACTTCGCTTTTGTTAGCAGTCTTATTTGTGCTGCATCTTAAAAGGCACTGCAGTGCTCGCTGTGAAGGTGCCCCATAGACGTTGATACTGCAATTTTTAAGGAGCAAAGATCATTACATTTTTAAATGTTCTTTTAGGATTCTGATTTAAAGCCAGAAGAAAAACCTAAAAGAATCTAAGTTAAAGCAGGAACAGTTCCATGCTAGAATAGCTGCAAATAGTAAATTATAGACTTAGTTACATTTGATTGAGAGAGTTTATTGCTCATGTGAGCAAAATGTCTAGCCCCAGGCACTGTGCAGGTAGTTACTGCGCAAGCATACCACCTGCAGTCATGCCAGAATACCCAAACCCCCTGATACCACACTGTTCGCTGTCCTGAATAGGAATTGGAGGTCATGCCAGATTGTGTTGCAGTGCAGTGAAGTGGACTAGAAAGAGGCCACCCACCTCATTTGCACTTGTGCCTTACAGTAATAGGTGCTTGAATGTCAGTGGGTGGTGATAAAAGGCTAATTTACTCACCCCCAGTGCTGGACGCACCCCCTTTCTGCACGTGCAGTGGAGATCATAAAGTCTGAGAGACTGCCCACTGTACTGAGGCCTTTATGTTATTTTTATATCTTTTTTTTCATTATTATTTAATCTTGTATGCTTCAGTTGAGCTATACTAATGGATTAGAATACAGCATGATCTTAGGAGAATTCCACTACAATAGATAGATAGTTGGATGGACGGACAGACAGATGCAAGTTTAAAGCACAAGAGGATTTGCATATTTAGTTCTGCTTTACAGCCTCCTTTAGAGAGTGGGATTAATGATCTGCTAAATTATCACAATTGAAAGTCTTCAGCATTAGTGTGAATGCATATCCTGCTAGAGCTAGTTTTACAACTTTTCTAGAGACATCTACAAATCTTACTGGGTGTAAGCAGGGGAGGGGAGTAGGGAATATCTGGCTGTTGACAAAGCAGCTGGTAACTCAAGGAGAAAAGAGAAAAATCAGAAAAGCATCCCTTTTCTGGCATGTCTAAGAGCCTTTCCATCACCCACTGCATGCATTTAGAGTGAGGATAGGAAGAGTGTTCTCCAAGGACTGTTTGCTTTTTGAGTACTCGAGATGCTATGTTAAGCACGCAACTGCAAGTTGGCTAAGAGAAATGTCTTCCAAAAGCATTTATTTGAAAAGGGAAAACAGCTCATAAAGGCAAGTGAACTTAAGATGTCTAGCACACCTTTTTGTCCCTGGTTTTAAAGATTTTAAACATGTGGTTGAGCAAAGTGTGCTGAAGAGGACTAGGGGCAAATGCAGCTACTGTCTTAGACAGCACCAGCCTCATAAACTTCCTTTTGATCAAGCCATTAAAAGACAGAACATTACTTGGCACATTTCTTACACATATTGCATTCTTTGGTCCCATTAAATAATAATGAATAATAAATGGCATAGTTTGGAACAAAATTCTGCACATCTCAGTAAGAGAAGTGGGCTAACATACCTTCCACCTCTCATGGAGAGAGATGTGAGTGCATCCTAGCATGCTGCCTAGGGTTAGAGGTCTTAAAAAGCAGGGAGCTGTTTCCAGCCATTTCACTGTTGTGTAACAGCGGTTTTGACCTGCATTAGCAGAAGAGAAAACACACATGGGTTTCAGTTAGGCAGGAGAAAAGAGTGCTGGCTTCTGAGATGACACCAGCAAGACTCCCCATGATATCCAGACTGTATCTGAGAGGAGATTGTTCACAAAAACAATGCAGGCACTGAGGCCACCTAATCTTAGGAAACAAATTTATGGCCCTTGATTTGTTCGATTTAATTTAAACACTTAAGAGCACAGTTGGTTTTGGTTCCCCATGCAGTGAAGAGAACGAGACAAGATACATCCATAAAGTGATTCAAGTTTCAACTGCACCAAGAGATGCCAGTTTATGTCCACTGACTGTATGCAACCCAGCCTCTGTATGTAAGTCTTAATGTGAGTGCCCCTTTTCCTTAACTCCAATACTCAGGAGAGCAGGTATTTACGTAATACTCAAGAGACCTGCAAGTGCCAGGGAAGGAATGTCTTTCTGTTATGCAGTTTTTCTGTCTGCTGAAGGTGTCTTGCTGAATGAGTGAGAGACTGATCATCATTCTTGGCAAGCCAGAGCCTAATCCAGCCACCCCTTGTCTTCAGGATAAGATCTGTATGAGCAACCTCTGCAGCTGGCCTGAGCTGACTGTTGGCAGATGGGTACCAAACACTTGCCTTTTTCTCCCTTCTGTTTGGAATGCCCTAGCTTCACCAAGCTTGCTTGACACCATCCTTTTTGGCTAAGAGGGATCTTATATGGGAGTGTGTTAGGTGCCCACTTGCAGTTTAATGTTACGGAGATGAACACTTACCTTACACTTAGCATTAAGATTCAAAATCCAGATCTCCTCCCTCAGCGGGCTGGTTTAGGGCGTACAGAGGGAGTGTATTGCAATTTATAAGAGAAGAGATAATTCCGGAAAATAAAGCAAAATGCATTCTGGCACTGTTTTTCCATTTTATTTTAACCTCTCTCTAATGCTGTGCTTACCTGTCTTTTTTTCTTTCCCCAATTTTTTCACTCATTTTACCTTTTTTCCCTTGAATTTCCTTCCTTCAAGAAGCACTCCCTTTCTACATTTCCTCCCCTTGTCCTTTCCCCAAGCTGATCCTCTGCAGTAGCCTGCTCAGCTCTTCTCATTTCTTGGTGGTGCAGCTGTCCCCTTTGCCTTCTCCAGAAAGCTGCTCCACACTGTGTGGCCAGGCTGGCAGCTGCTGGAGCTTTGCTGTGTTGCTGAGATGCACCCCACCAGAGCCTGAGAGTGGAGCTGTAGGACACAAGCAGTCTCCAGTGCCACTGGAGCTCTGGCAGGATAACATGATACTTGTCAAGAAAGATGTCTTCACATCTCTTGTAACACTGCAATGGATTTCCCTTCATCTCGTCTATAAACAGGGTATTTGTACCATTTCCCTGGTTTGCTTAGCACCAGTTTACAGCCTGCTGCTGGATTGGGCTTGCTGTTATTAATTATTTGTGTTTATTTAGCCTCCTGGAATACCAAGGCATGATTGTGCAGGAAACTTTACACCCACAAACAAAAAAGGCAGCTCTCTTGCCTAAAAAAGAAAACAGCAGACAGCTATTTGGGGAGATCACATTAACTCCCCCTGGGCTGACATGGCAGATAAGTGATGAGTAGAAGCTGGTTCATAAGGTACAGAGGAAGTTGTTCCCTGTCTCTGGGGCTGGCCATGGGCACCTTTTGAGTGCTGGAGCTCTTCCTTCTTTTTTTTTTTTCCTGTGTCTTTCAAGGCGTACAATAAACAGTGTCCGTGGTTTTTTAAAGCAATTTCTCGCACCAATTTCTCTGCTTCTAATAGTTCTTTTCCCTCTCTTGACTGCTGCAGTTTGCCCACTTTTCCCCTCCCTGCTGCAGATCCTCAGAGCCTTGCTGCTTTTCCTCGTGGCACCTGTACCCCTCCATGTTCCTCTCCCCTGCTCTTGCCTCCTTCCTGCTCCCCAGCTAGGATCCTCCTGCTGCTCTGCCTCTCTGCTCCTCCTCTTGGCTGCCTGTAACAAAGGAAGCAGGGGAGAGGCAGGAAGTACTGTTAAAAAAAGGAAAAGTCACCCTGCATGCCCCGTGCCAGAAGTGCTTCTCTTATCCTGCAGCCAGCTTAGAAAAAAAAAAGGGGGGGATGTCCAGAGGGTGTCCCAGCAGGAGAACATGCCCGCTGCAGAGGGTGGCTGCAGGATGCCTGGAGGGACAAGTGGTTTCCCACTGCCCGTGCAGGGAAGGGGCTGTGGCACCAGCACACCTTGTGCTGGTATAAAACTATCTAAGCCAAAGTTCAGGTGAAGGGCAGCCATGTAGCCAGAAAGTCATGTGGCTCTCATGTTGGTTAGTATGTCACTTTGAACAGCTCTTATCTGATATTATTATGACTAACCCAGTGCTGACAGCATGGAACAGATTACAGGAGCCATGTGATGATTATTTAAGGCATCACTGAGTATAACACTCGTCTAATATTAACCCCTTCTTTCCACAGCAGCTCTCTCGCCCTGGGAGCACCTGCCCTGCCCTGCCCTGCCCTGCCCGGGGGTGCTCCCTCGCCAAGCTTACCTTGGGTGCTCTATTTCAGACAAGGCTATTTTTAAGTCATTCCTCTCTTTCAATGTGGCCTCACAGTTCAGAGCAGTTCTCTATGGTTGCTCTTTTATTTTATTTTTTTTTAAATTTTATTTTGTTTGGTTTTTTTCTGTTTTTTTCTCCCCAGAATATGAAGGATCAGTTATGACAGGTACCCTTATTTCGCATTTCCTGTGTCAGCACGTGCCAATAAAATTCAGAAGCCTTTTTGTTTTGTTATGGTTGATCTTTAAAGTTATTGAGAATGACGCTGAAGTCATAGCTGGCAAAACAGACCTCACTGCTCTACATAAATGTCAGCACTGCCAAGGCAATGCATTCTGAGAGGTAACAATTTGTGTGCTCATGGCGAAGGCGAGGTGTGCACACAGACTGTACCCTTTAAACAGGCTGACACCCGCACCAGGCATTTCAAAAACAATGCAAAAAATGTGGCGTTATATAAAGCATGACAGTGGCCCTCACTGTTCAGCCACTTTGACAGATGTGATGAAAGCTGTATTGTGAGGATCCTGGATGAAAAAGCTTGGGCTCCTGGTGGGGACTGGGGCCATGGTGACTCCCCTTCATGAGGTAATGTCAAAGGTGTGAAGAATTTAAATTCCACACCTGGAAATCCTAGTCACATGAGTGGCATTACTTATGTGGTAAGACAGAGGGTAACATTACACCAGCAGCCTCTGGAGTGAAAAGGGAAACACTGGTGGGCTGGGGTTCACAGTGACCTTCCCACGTGGGCCCATGTGCTGCTGGGCAGGAGACACTTGCTGTCTCCCTTTGGGGGCTGCCTGCAGCCACTGTGCCCCTCCAGCAGCATCCACGAACAGATGGCAGGGTGATATAAGTTTATCAGCTTTCTTTTGCACAAAGGGAAGATGGGGGATTATGAAACCAGTGTTTTCAGCACTGTGAAAGCCTTTCCTGGAGCTGTGAAGCCAGAGGAGGTTCGGCCGCTGGTTTGTTTGGGAGCCAGGAGGGAGGCCAACAGAAAGGTATTGTATGAAGGAGAAATTGTGGTGCTCCACTGGCCCTCTGTATGAAACCATATTTCTCTTCCTCTCACGTCTGCAAAACCTCATGAAAAAAGAAGGGAGAAAGGTGGAGAATGTCTGGAGCAGGAACACCAGGTAGCAACCCTTCCCTCCATTTTAAATTTGGGGCCAAACCCAAGTGCAATCACAAGCACTACAAAATATGGTTGAGACTGATTACGACTGAGGCTCAAAAGGCCCATAAGCTTTTGGAAAGGCGTTAAAAAATCCCTTAGATGGGGCTCTGTGCACACTTTGTTTAAATTAAAAACAAAAAACAAACAAACAAACAAACAAAAAAACCAAAAAACCAAAAAACAAACAAACAAACAAAAAGAAAAAAGAAAAAAAGAGGCAAGCAAACGAGAAGCAAAAATCCCCTTGGCTCTACCAACGTGCACATGCACAAGTGAACAGAGAACATCCATGTGGAATTTGTATTGCTTGAGAGGTAAGGAGAATGACACACTGTGAAAGTGCAGGAATGCCCTTGCTGGTGAGGGGCTTTGTTCCCTCTTCCAGCAAAGCTGCAAAAGACAGAGCTACCAGAATAGGAAACAAGAGAACAAGTAGCTGAACTGTGTAACAGTAATAGTCATAGTAGCAGTGACAGTACTGATTCCCTGTGAGCTTTAGCTGGTGCTTGAGCCCATCTCTCAACACATTCAGGCATGCTGGTCACTTCACCCTGCCTGTGGTGTATGGGAGTTGCTTCATCTGTAAAACATGATTGATAAATTGCTAATGTGCAGATTTGTGATGAGCTCAGATCATTAATAGTTTGCATTGCTTGGAGATCCTCTATTAGAAAGTGCATGCAAGGCTAAATCATTACTCATTTCTTTTCTTGAGCTGAATTACTCACTTTTGGAAAAAAACTATTTTCTGCAGATGCTCTATGAAATGTTTGTCCTAATGATCATTTATCGTGACTGGCACTGATGGAACGGGTGCTGGTATGAAGCAGATGTATCTGTGTAATAGTTTACTTTGATGGCTCCTTTAAGAGGCTTCATAATCTTTGTATTTTACCACTGGGTTTGGAATTTTATGCTCCTTTAACAGGTGTATTACCTTGATCAGATGTTTTCATTTTAAACTATTGACTTATGAGCACATGGCCTGCAGGGATTGATGTGCAGTAAATTGATTCCTTTTAAAAGATTTATTCTTATATTCTCTTTTTATTTAGTGTAAGAGTTCACTAGAAAACATAAATGATTGATAATGACAGTCATGAGTAAAATGAAAGTGCCCTGCAATTAAAACGTTTGTTTCCCTTAGTTTAAAAGTAGAAAGAAAACAGTAGGGATGGGAATACACATAGAAAGATCCAATCTAAAATCAGAGATTTGTTTTCTGGGTTAACATTTAACAAACCCAGCTTTTAAAACGTTTCTTCTCCACTCACAGCCACTATTGTTTTTGTGCGCTTTTATCATTCAAAGAGTTCAGGCTATTTGAAAAGGATGTGTACAAAGATTACCTTAAAATGACTCATTGTAAAAGCTCCCTACCTGATGAATTTCTCCTATCAGAATGAACATCTATTTTAATAGAATCCACTAAAAAAGTTCAATCTGTTCAGCCTGTGAGATGGAATGCAGTAGCAGAGTCCTGCCATGAAAATAGCTTGTGTAATCAGTGGAATATAAATGGCAACAGCATCTTGTACTCCCTTTTATGATGGTGGAAAGAGAAGGAATTCAGTGGGCAGCCATATGACCAGGTCCTGCATGACTGAGGAGCTCACATTTTCGCATTGCGCTGTAGCACAGTATCTCCTGTGTCCAAGAGGATGTAAATTGTTCCCATGCCTTGTGACCAGAATCTCTGTCTGGGGGAAGAAGCAGAATAAAGGACCATTATTTTAGCAGAGGCATGAGAAATCTGTGTAACTGCTGGAAGCATTGATTAACAAAATATTTTCTCATAATGGCTCGTACCCTTCTGAAAGTAAGAGTGGGGAAGCTGCTTGAAATAAAAAGCTGCATATATGTCTGGGAGCTTATAGTTTTAAAGCACTGCCTATGCCGACAGAAGAGGCATGGATATGAAAATTACTGAAGGCTTAGTACCAGGATAAATTTAAAGCAACTTTATTCTAGAGTGAGCCTTCTGAATGAATGCATGACCTGTGTTGGTGCCAGTTGTGGGTGGCATTTATTAGATTCTGGAGTCCAGTCTGTGTTGCTGCATGAAATGAGTGTGATGGGGTCAGGTCAGGCCTTGCTGAATGATAATCCACATCATAAAGCTACTGTAAATGATTCAGCATGGTTTAGAATTATTTTCAGCCAGTGCCCAGGAGAGGCCAGGACTGAGCTAGCATTAAGAATGAATTGTCCATGCTTCCCACTCTTATATAACTGAGGGTTCAGGTCACAGAAAAGTACGTCAGGAAAATGAGCACAGCCTCTTTTCACAATGTAGATTACTTGTCTTGGTTGTGAACCAAGGTGGAGGTTTGCTTTTCAGAAAGCCTCTCAGAACTTCCTAGAGAAATTGAGTTATGATTCTGCAAGTTGACAGAACTTTTAGGACAGGTGCTGAATACCCCATTTTTCCACAGTGACTAGAGTAATTTGCCCATTTTTGCAAGGAGTTCCCAGGTTGAGGTTGCAGCTTCTAATTTCTAAGTGGATATAATGTGTTACCTTAAAGCCAAGAATTCAGTTGCAGACAGCAATTGGTGACTATTGTGATTTTTTTCCCTTGATCTCTTACTAAGGCACCTTTACAACATTAATTTGATTAAATTGTTGTTTGAGGTCATTCCAGATTGCTGTGTTCTTTTGTTGTTGCCCAGAAAATGTTCTGAATAAGTTACTCATGTAGATACTTAGGTAGTTTTTTTAAGTGTTTGTAGAAGGCTACAAAAAGGAAGGCTGGGATACAGGACTTCAAAAAAGGACAGACCAAAAGGAAAGAAAGAAAGAAAATTCACAAAAATCAGCAACCATAATTCCTAATTGTCTAAATCAATTTTTTAGCAACTGTAGTTAGGTTGGACTGATGGCTGTGTGATTGCTCTACCTCATTCTGTAAAAAACAGTTATATTGTGGAGTTTTACTTATGTACCAGGAAAAAAATAAAGCAAAGCT
Source organism: Picathartes gymnocephalus (assembly GCA_013390045.1). Taxonomy (NCBI): domain Eukaryota; kingdom Metazoa; phylum Chordata; class Aves; order Passeriformes; family Picathartidae; genus Picathartes; species Picathartes gymnocephalus. The sequence continues at coordinate 50,215 of WEKY01008907.1, read as the reverse complement.
CTGTGTGCTTCAGACTTGGCTAGCGAGTCAGCCAAGAACAGATGGAAACTGTGCCAAGCACTTTTTCATTGAAGAGTTTTCTTGAAACTTTAAGAGGGGAAGATCAGAGCTTTGCAGACAAAATTGCTGATTCCTGCTCAGAGTGCTACTCTCTTTCTTGCATTTAGGGTCATCTTACAAATATGGGCCAGACATCTGGCAAACGTAGGCTGGGTTCGGTGGCTGTGTTTGTCTGGGCTACTCATGCAGGAGGACCATTTGACTTGGGACTGAAATAAGCAATATCTGCTGGGGTTTGTACATGTGTTTTCAGGGTTTTCAAAATCTTGGTGTTTGCGTTGCTGCAAGACCCTTTCAGCCTGTGCCTGGGTAGTAGAAGGTCCTGTGTGGAAGGCTCAGTATTTTCCATGTTACTATCTCATGATGGAGCTTACTCTATCGGCTAGAGTTGTACTAGTCCAGGCCCCACACCTGAGCTCTTCTTGACCTATAGAAAGATCAGTATCTTTTTTTTCACCCTAGTTCTTCAGCAGTTATATTCTCCTTACAAGTACAAATGTGCTCCTTTACTTGCAGTCTTTACTGTCCTTTAGGACTGTACAATTATTTCAGAGGGGACTGTGTCGTAAAAGACTAAAATAAACGTTTGTTTCTAGTTTGGGTCTTTCTTCACTCTTTCTTATAAAGAAATGCCATGAAAGAGCCATAAGATGGAGTTCATTATGTTAATCCCATCTCTAAAAGTGCTGCTGTGCTGCGGGCCTTTGTTGTCAATGAAATGTCAAGCAGTGGCATGTACAGCATGCTGTGCAGACTTCAAAATGCTGCAGCTGTAGGACTGCGTTGTGTTTTCTACATGAGAGCTGAGAAATATGGGAGGAATTAATATCAGGTGCCCAAAGTGCTAATACTGAATACCAAAGCAAGAAAAAAACCAAATCTTACAAAGAGTTTTCTTTGTAAAAAGAGTGTATTTATAAAAATTGGTTGTCCTTTTTGTAGTTTGAAAGGCATCTGTTTACCACTTGTTTATCCAGGAAAGCTGGTGTAGTAGTTTGCCTTCTCACAGGGGCAATAGCCTTTCGAGTGTTCATGGCAGTGTAGAGCATAGTGGTGCTATAATGTAGTTATAGCCATTAATTTGTCATGCTTGTGATAATATGGGAGGCAGGTGAAATACCAGAAAGCAAATTGCCGATTTTAATTCCTAGAAAAGAGACTTTTCTTCAGCACTGACCCATTTTATGAAATCATGGATTTTGTGCTGTAAAGGACCTGATGCTTTTTTGGTACAAAGTTGACCAGTTTGTAGGTCTCCACACCTGTTGTGGGAATGTCTGGCTGCAGGAAGGTGAGCCAAATACATTAATAATAATATGACCCTCACCAGCAGAAGCTAAGAAGGAAAATATTATGTTCCTATAGATGTATTTTGTAGGTGTGGTACAGAGACTAAAGGACAGCACCGTTTTTGGTTCTCCCAAGCACTGAAATAGGAAAATTTGCCAGTCTGGTCATGGGGTAAGAGAGGAAGGAGGGTGAGCAGATAAACTGCTCCTGCCCTAATTCTAAAATCAGTGTCACACCTTGTTTCTCAAACATAGTATTCTGAATTTTCTTTGAGGAGTATCACCATCTCTTCACACATCAGTGGTGTGTTTTAATACCAAGTCTGTGTTACAGATCAGTTACTACTGATTTTCAAGAAAAATTAAATGCATTAGAACGAAGACTGGCCATACTGTGCTAGTAAAACTTTTGAGACCAGTGACTTAGTTTAGGATATAAGAGGGATGAGGGTTGTCATGTGGAAGTAAGAGGGATGAGGGATGACGGTTGTAATCTCAGGTCATGTAGGAAGTTCTAACGTAATACCTGACTATAGCATTTTCATCTCCATGCTGCTTTCACACTGATTTCAGTGACCGGATGGCAGACGGAAGAGACACATTACTGTTATTATTTGATACATGTGAGCTCCTGTGGCCTTCCCACTGTATTTGCCTGCATTGAGCTTTGCCATCTGCACTGCAGGTCAGGCACTCTGCTGTGCGACTCCATCCACCTCTCCCTGGAGCAGCTTGCTTAGGTTTCATATAATTACAATTGATGTCTCTCAAAAAATATTGCATGTTATGTTTTATGTTCCTTTTTGGCACCTCGTGGTAGGGTTTCTTACTGCAAATCACCATGTTCAAAATGTGAAAAGATTACAGCTGTAAAATTAATTTCATTTGTATTTATCCAGGTGTGGGTATTAGGAGTCAACCAAAATCTGGCATCATAAATCCTCTTCCAGGGAAAAAAAAAGGAAAAGTTAATATCTGCATCCAGGGTTTCTCTTGTCTTCCAGGCTCCTTTTTATTGTTTCCCTCAACATGCTGGTGCTGCCAGGTTCCTTACAGCTGTTCTCATTTTGTCTGTTGCTGGCTTGTTTGCTGATTCAGTAACTACAATAGTGCACCCTTGATCCTTCCCTCCTTTCTTCCCTTTTGTTCCTACTTCCTTTTTCTCTTTCTCCAGTATGGGGGTATACAACTTGGAAAGTACGGCACATAGGAAGGTTACTCATGCAACAAGTTCTGCTTCCAGGAATACTGTGACGAAGTGTTTTATCAAACATCATTTTTTTCAGTGTGGAGGCATGTCTTCTTGCACACAGTATCAACAGAGATGCTGTCTTTATGTAGGATTTCGGGTTATTACGGGTAGCTCTGAAACAACCTGCACTTACAGAAAAGTAATTTTCTACTTGGAGGAGGATCTGGGTTTAGTACAGGGAGCCAGAGCTGTTGACAGGGCTTTGGTAGGTGATGTGGTCTGTTGGGCTAAGTTAGGCAGCAGCACAGGACTTTCTAAGAGTAGGTATGAGGATGAAGAGGTGCTACTTTTGCACAGAGCCCTTGTGACTCAACTGACATTTCTACTTGGAAGAATTCCCTTTTTAACGGTGAGAAATACTTTAGTTTGTCTGCTTGGCCCTCTGTGATATGTTCCTACCTCACACTAATGCCAGTCATGTCAGATCGTTCTAATTATAAATGTGACAACTCTGAGAATCTGGATTTTAAAATCCTGGGGTGTTTATGGGATATTTTCTAGCTCCAAACCAGAAAAAGTTACTAGTAGACTTAACCAGGTTAGAATATGGTGTTTTAGCCACAAAAGTACCTAGTCTGCACCTGGATTTGAGCCAGGGAGCACATCTGCTATATACCTGAGAGAGGGAAACGAAAGTATCCTATGCTGTGAGATTGGTATCAGCAGGGTCCCCTGTTTCCAACCATGCTCATTTGCTCTAAGTCATGAAATTAATTAATGGAAAAAATTTCTTGTAAAATAGAGCAGCAGTTCTGATTTACATGACTTCTGTGCATTCGCAAGTATTTTTTTCCCCCTATGGCTAGAGCTGTAGTAACAGGTTTTGTTCCAATAAATGAACTAACATGCATGTATTAAGCAGAGATCTCAGGGAGTCCAGTCTCTGTAACAGCTTTGGCATTCCCTCCTGTTTATTTATTTGTACCAATGAAGATGCCCCCGTGCTCTGTACCATCTTCTCCCACCCCCCCGCTACCACCAGCTCAGCTACTAAGCAAGCTCTTCAGTGGCTGCAGTGAATCAGCACTTCTGGCAGGCTCGTGGCTCCCCTTCTCTGCCTCCGAGCACGGCTCCGCTGCGGCACACAGAGCCCTCTTGGTCTGCTCCGCTGCCCAAGGAACCGGGCTGGGCCCTTAAGGCACAAGTTTTCCTGCCGTTTCACAAAATAGCAGATCGTAGATCAAAAAGTTGTGCTGGGTTTTACTTCCCTTTAGGAGGAGAAGCTTTTTTCTGATGGTGATCCAGGGAATATTTGCAGCCCCATTTAAAGCACTGTGTGGGCACTCAGATAGTTATTAGTAGGTGTAATAAATATACTAAGAAATAAAAGAAAATTAAGCTAGACACATTGCACTTGGAAAAGATGAACCTTATAAGACTGACAGATGTTTGGAAATTTTGAGGAACTCTCTGAAATAACTGCAGAAAATAAACAAAAATCCAATAAACACAAGAGTGCTCTCTCCTCTCTTGAGTGTATTTGCAAATCCTTTTTTAGGTCATGTTACCTAAAAAAAAAAGGAAGAGAAGGGAGTTCTATTTATTTCATTACAAGCCTGATTTTCAAACTCAGGAAGCTCTGTCACTCCAAAGAAAACCTCATAGAAGATACTGAGGTTCTCTCTGAACCTTTGGTAATGTTCCCCAAATTGTTCGTATCTTCTTCAGTCTGGCAATACAGAGAAAGCCATTGCTTTGAATGAATAACACTTGAAACCACAGCTAATCTCACAGAACAAGTTGGTGAATAAGGTGTTGAATTAAGGACTCAGAGCATGGCCCACAGGAAAGGATAAATCCTGCTTCACTGGAGTTTGTGGTAAGGCTGCTGTTGATAGGGTTGCAGAAGGGCAGGATCAAGCTCTGTGTTTTGCTTTGAATGCATTTTTCTTAAATGGTAAGGGAAATTAAAATAATATACTTCCAAAAATTGTTTTCTCATAACGAGTACAATAGCAGTATGCAGGAGGACTTGGAGGTCCTGAGCTATATTTTTGTTGTTTTATTGTTGAATAGTTTTTTCTCCTTACTTTCAAATCTAAACTGAAATGCTGGCTGAAATCCTTCATGTCTATTTTCATGTGTGGTTCCATAGGCATTGTTTTCTGTGATTTCCATTGGCATAAATAGTTAAATAACTGAGGAAATTGGAACTATCTAGTATTACTCCTCATCATCAGACTTGGCACTTTGCAGGCCTAGTATACAATATGTTGATTAGTGCTTTTGTTATATTAAGGAGTTTATTTTTACTGTACAACAAATTTACTATAGATTAGGCCTCTGTATGCAATTCATTAGATGCCTTGGATGTGGTTTTCAAAGTGATGTCAACCTTGCCTCTGCTTGAGAACTGAGTCCTGCAGAAAATCACGATACAATCTATGCATGCAATGCCTGTCATCCTGAGTGAGACATTGGGGACTTGCAGGGCTCAGAAAGAGCTCCTGGTATTGGTTCTGGAGTGCCTGTGCTTCTTGAACAGACTCTCCTACTTCTGCAGGGGGTGCAGAGGGAGTGCCGCACAGCATAGGTGTGCTGGAGTGCTGCATATCTCAGATGGCATTGCTGTGTGTCCGTGGGAGACAGTGCGTGCTGAAGCGTGCTCGCCTCAGCTGTACGGCGAGTTGTGTGAAAGAGTGCATGCAGGTGTTGGCACATAGAGTCATGTGTGAATAGAAATGGAGCTTCTATTTTCAAAAGCGGTCCATTGTCTTGGGGATTAATGAGCAACTTTATCACCCGGTTATTGCCTGCAACTGCGTACCCTGTGAATACACCATGTATTCCACGTCTCGTGGCAGGGCTGTGTTCTTTAAGGTGATGGTTGTGGAGGGGATTATCTTTTTTCAGGTTTGCTTTATTAAGCCAATTAGAAGTGTTCAAGACTAGAAGGTGTTTTTCCACGTCTTATGATCCCATTAGTTAAACAACAGAGGGAGAAGTGAAGCAAGCAAGCAAGCAGACTACAGAATAAACTGTGGAAATAAAATACAGTAACTAACTTTTGGTCAGGTAGCATGTTGCTGAGCAGTCTGATTATTGACTACCTAGCCAGTTCTGCTGATATGACCAACATAAATTAATCTTTGCTGCTTTTTTTACTGATGCCAAAAACCAGAGGAGCTCTAGGAAAGGAGAACTGGATTCAATTCTGGTTCATGAATCACATATTGAATTGTCAGGAAAGGAACAAATTCTGCCCCAATTGCCACTATAACTATGATAGGTTGTACTTGTGTGCCTCAGGGCAGAATATGGTCTGAAATGAAATAGATGAGGTCAAAATCTGTTTTCATTGATCACAGAGAAGGCAGTGAAGCTGTAGAGGCAAATGTGACAGCAAAATATTGTCAGCAAGGCCATTCCTCTTGCCAGTGATGCATCATGGCAAAAAGAAGGCTGTTTGATTTTCAACCTCCATGATGTCTTCGTTGGATTGATAAAAAAAAATAATCATTCTGTAAGCAAGTAAATTGAACTGAAAGTAAGACCAGTGATTGACACTGAGTTGCAAGATGCCATTTATTTAAAGTCTTTCTGCATGGAAAAAGAAAGGGCCACTTTGGTTTTGTTGCAGAAAGTATTAACTTCTATTTTCTTTTTACTTATATTTTTAGGATCTTGCGAAAGGGAGACAAGGAATGTGGTTTCAGGAATAATCTTCTTTTATTCCATCAGATATATTCTGCAGCCCATTCCATAAAGATGACAATAATAAAAAAGCAAGGGACACAATATAAGAAACAACTTTCTTTCTGTTAGGGCGGATGGCTTTATAGAATAGATACTGAAGCAGCAAAGAACTGAAAGTGGTTTCTGAGAAGTGTTGACCTCCTTTCGTGCCACTTACTGTGAATTAAAGCTGTGAGTGAGAACTAGTTTGGGCATGTGGTACAGCACTTACAGCAACTGCTGCCAAGGAACAAGATTTGTGTTTCTAAGGAAATGCAACAAAAGAAAATGGTTTAAGAGGCAGTGGCTGTCACTGTGTAAAAAAAAAAAAAAAGTATCTATTTATGTACAGATAGGAAAAAAAGGCTGAATTGGGTTATTCTATATGCAGGTTAGCATACATGTGAACTCTTGTGAGATTCAAAATCAAACTACTGTGGATTGTGCAGGGTTTAGCGTATCCCACACTGTTAGAGTTTACAAAGTTGAGCTAGCTAAAAGCAGTTGTGACCTGCTCTGTGCCTGTGATTGACTGTTGTTTGTCATTCTTACAGGCATTATTAGCAACAGTGATCCGCTATAGGAAAAGGATACATTTAGAGCAAGGAAACTGGGGTTTTGTGGCTTTTTGGAGCTCTTTTCTTACGAAACCAAAAGGCAAATAACTTCAGCACTTCTAAACCAAGGCTGCCAAACAGTATCATTTACCACTACCTTTAAGGTTATAAATATCTTCGGACATGCCATCCACTCACTGATTTGTAGCAAAGATGTTATGAGAATTGTTCATGCACTGAAGTTTCATTAAAGGTTGAAAACTGTAGCAAAACACTGAGGAAAAAATATTGCTATATTTACACAGTGTCTTAACTCCTTTTTTCACCCCTCCGGGGTTGGAAAGGGAACCACCTGTCTCCTTTGCTGATGTCAGACTGCTGCCGGGAGACATGGTTTCTTTGGAAAGCACACGATACTGTATATATTTACACCAAGCTTGCATCTGATTGAGATTGTGCTACGAGACCTGTGAGTTCACAAGTTTCTTCATCATACTCTCATGCATTAAACATGTATTTGAACTCTGGCTTGAAAACCATGTGATCTTATGACAGACGTATTTATGTAATAGTTAAATGAATGATCATGTGCTCTCCAGCTCCTTTTCCATGCAAATGCAGAGGAAATTGAATATTATAATATTTCAGTGAGATGTCCTCAATAACAAATTACTGTTTAAAATAACCAATATTTGTATGTATATCAATTGCCTAGCAGTTATTTTTGTCTGCTATTTGCATGATATGGAAAAGAGTTTTTCTAGCAAACGTTTAAAGCTACTTGATGCTGCTTTCCTTTTAGAATGATCACAAGGGTGCACATTTAGGGACGTACTTTCCATCTGTTTTTTTGAAGCTGGCAAAGCACATAATTTGGAATAGAAGTCTGAAAGTACCCATATTGGAACTGGTATGTGTTTGAGCTGTTCTAGGAATTCTTATTCTGTAGCAGTTGGTAAAAGTGAAGGGCTGTATTGTGCCCTTGTATGCAGTATGCAGGCAGGGCTCAAGGCCAATGGGAGTCCTATGGGAGTGCCCAGGGGCACACCAGGCCCCCCCCCACGAGTGTTTTGCTGCTCAGTTACCAAGGCAAGAACCTGAAATGATCAGGGGAGCTCTGTGAACTCTGGCTGTTTGATGCAGTCCTGCATTGTGGGGGTTTGTTTGAGGTGGGTCCTTCTGCAAAGGCTGGGCTTGAGCTTCTCTTCACACAGCCTTGAGTGATGTGCCTGATGGAGAGACCCACTGAGTCTCCTGTGTCCTGCAGTGGTGGGCGTGGGCCTGCCAGTGCAACCTGTTTGTGGGCTCGCTCAAATATCCCTGTGGCTTTTGCCAGAACACTGGGATCTCTGTAAGCCAAATACAAGCTTTGCTGCAGGTCTATGACCCGTGTACAAGTTGGGCCAGGAGCTTCCATGCAGAGCAGCACTGGCATGATGGTGGTTCTTTTCAGAGTGGGGATCTTCACCTGGTGAGCCACAGATCACCTACACTCCCTCTGCTCGTCCGTAAGCATTGCCCCAGCTCTTCACATCAGCTCACCCTTTTGATGGGACTGCTTGTTGTACGTGGTGAATAAGGGTGGCAGAATCTGGCCCTGTTGCTCTGTTGCTCAGTGGTTGGATCAAGTTGGGCACCATTCAGTGCAGTAATTTCTCTCAGCTGGGCATTTTGAAAGCACCAAAATACTTGGGGACACTAGTGCTCCTGGGACTCCATGGGACTGGGAACAGCTAGGTGAAAAGGGCTCCAAGAAATGTGAATTGTTGCTGCAAAACCTCTCTAAGTAAGAGAGCAGATTTTGCGATAGTAGCATGCCTGGGGTATCAGATTGCCCAAATTAAGTTCTGACAAAAGAACTGGATTTCTTCTTGCTAGAGAAGATCTAGTCAACACCACAGCTGGTGAGCTGCTTATGTCTCCTGAACATTTCAGGCACAATTCCTGGGGTGTGGAGATGGTTTTTCACTATAAGCTGGATGGGGTTTTTTTGGCTGAAAGCTGTTCCAGTGGAAAAACTTGTATCAGTGGGTGTTGCTGAAGGCAGTACTTCTGGATCACTGTGGGAACTAATTCATTGCTAGTGTGCACCAAACTCATGGTGGTACAGGGGGAGATGTCAGTATCTTACCTTCCAAGATCTCCTTACTCTTGTTGTTTTATAATTTGTGGTTTGTGATCAGTGAAGAACTGCACTGTATGTTAGGGATTTTTTTTTTTAATGGAGATTGAAGAGTAAGGAAAACTGGCCTTCCCTATGCTGGAGACAGAGAAGTTACAGCTAGGAATGAATTCTTGGGTCCTCTGTTTCATCCTTATGTGCTAGCACCATTTTTTTTTTTGTCTACTAAACAGAGTATTCTAATGTATGATTCATATTGATTAGGTTTCTGCAAAGTACTGCACACCTCAACTTGAACTGAACCAGAAATAAATATTTTGCCATACATTAACATTTTATTAGTTGAGAAGAAGAATAGGATGAAGGCACCTATGTGAAATCCAAAGTATGAGCTTCGGATTGAATTAATGCCAGCAGTGCCTTGAGATTAATTTGGTTACTATGGGTACAGAATAAGAAATAGTATACCATAATGTAACTATGTTTACTGATTCATTTCTGGCATTAAAAACTAAAACCACATTATACATGCAACAACAGCCTTTTCTTACTTGGAAGAAGGTGGGTACATTTTAGTGATGAAAGTGAATGTTGCCCTCTGAAAAGTGCCAGTACTCCAGTGGAAGATGAGGGCTGTTCTGATAGAGGATCTGCCCCATTGCAAGCAGCAGAACTGCAATACACCGAAAGAGACCTGAAACACAAAATACTACCAACCCAGGAAGCTGCCAGTCTTCTACAGCTTCTCATTGAATATCTCTTGTAACATGATAACATCTGTTTCATGTACCATTCAACTAGTCAAATGTGAGTTTTCTATCCTTGTGTCACTTCCTATCTCATCAGTATATAGGTGAAGGAACAAGTTTTGCATCTTAAGATGTTGAAAGCTGAGTAATAATAAAATAATGCAATAGAAATACCATATATTCAGAAAGCAATTATTTTAAGGAGTTTCAGTTTTGGCATGGCTAGGTTAAGTATGAAGGTTTTTGTTTTTATACTTACTGTCAGAATGTTGTTAAATACTGATACCACCTCCTAAGAGAACAACATTTAAATACCAAAATGAAAAGGATAAGCATTAAATATTTTGGTAGATATATTGTGCCATAAGGTATACTGTCTTGTTCTTAATACAAGGCACAGTAGGGCTTAATTAAAAAGTGATTGTACGATCTATCACAAACCTGCATTAGGGATATGGATGCCAAGAAAATTAAGTTGAATAGGTGGTGATAATGAAATCGATATTTTATTGAATAGCTTTTATTCCTATGCCTTTGTTTGCTATTCTTGCCTTCTTGTCAGCAGGTAAGACATTTTCCATCCAAAATTCTTTGAAGGAATTCATGTAGTCTGATGCTGTTTTGTTTCATTATTTTATCAGTGCAAGTTGTTTTATTCATTTTTTGACAGAGTAAAATGCCTTGAAAAACTTCTGACTCCGTCAGAGCAGAGCATAACAGTAAACAAAGAAAAGCAAGTCCTTATGAGCATGTTCCTGCTAGGAGTAGCTAGCTAACAGCTGGTACAAGGGCGATTTTCTATTTCGTGTAAGCAAAAGTCACAGTCACTCAAAGCCTCCTGGGCAGCCCCACAACCTGATTTTAGTACAGATTTCTCCTATTTCAGCTCCTAGTGTGGCTTTAGGACCTACTAAATAAAATGTTTAGCATTAGAGAACAATGAAATATAGCATAATACCAAGTGAAGGATATATACAATAAAGAGTAAGTATTTGTACAACCTGGGCCAAAATCCCCCTTGTTATAACTTCATCGACTTAAATACTATTGATTTTTCAGGTATCACTGACCTGAAATTGCTGGGATTGTGCTTGGCATGAATTTGACCTAAACTGTTAAGGCAAAGCAGAACCACAGTTTTGAAAGTGTAATGCAAAGAAATAGTTACCGAGTATTCTGCTGTCTTGTAATTCTACACCAGTCACTCAGTTCAGTGCATTGTTGCAAAATCACTTCTTTAGATGGGAAGAACTGTGTCTGCAAGCACTGTAGAAAACAATAAAAGAGCTTATTGTGCCCCTTCATATTTTTAAGAGTGGTGTGCTGCAAACCAGACAGCCTGTGCTTTCTTAACAGAGCTGCTGTGGCAGCTGGCACAGCTTCATTTTTACATCCCCACTTACTAGGTTCAATGTTGTCAGTGTCCTTTTTGTGGCAAAAATCAAATAGCCAAAAGGGAAGGCTGGTTTTCATGATCTTCCTGCTTGTGCGTCTCAAATGGACAAATATCACATATTGCAGTGCACTGCACATTGCAACTTGCAGCTTGTCTCATGCCTGGGTGCAATAGGCAATGTGGGATAATGTGCTAGAGGAGAAGACAGGCACAGCACAAGGCTCTTGAAAGCCATGAGGGGCACTGAAAGCTTGCGTTCGTGGTATGCAGCAGTATAGATATTTGAAAGGTTAGGATCTGTCTATTTTTAGGTAGCCTTCACATTGGAACTGATCTAAAAATGAAGGGGACATAAAACTTGCACGTATCTCTCTTGATTTATTAGAGATTTTTGACAAAATGCATTAAAAAAGGCTGTCCTTTGAATCAGAGATCTTTTTTTTCTGAAGTGTAGCTCTGCTGCTTATTTAGAAGAGGAGTCTTTATGGTCTTGATTAAAATGCCAGTGCTGTCTATTTCACTCCAAGATCAGCATTTTCAGATTTTAGCAAAGTTAAAGAAATATGACTTTCCTACTTATTGTTTGGGGAAGATTTATTCACTTGTGTAAATGAATTTTAAAAAATTGGCAAGGCCTTTTATCTCGTATAAAATAAATCTGAAGATAAATGATCTTTTCCACTAACATCACCTATCATTAAAGTGGCTAAATGAAAATCAAAATGTGTTGCTATTTAGTGCCTGCTCGCCTTTTTACGGGAGATGAAATTGAGCATGTTTACTGGGCAGGAATTGTCAGCAATGCTTCGATTTATAGCACTGTCCAGGATTTAAATTAACAACCACCATGTGTTTTCCCCCATTCTCCCTGGAAGATGGTAGCCCAATCTCCCCAAAGTGTACATCTCCAGCTTACTGTGCATGCTTCTACCCTTCCTTAAAGAAAACCTGCAAACAGTATAAAATTATGTTGCATTGAACTGAAGTGCAAATATTTTTCCATGTCCCTGTAAACAGGAGTGCATGTGAGAATGAAACAGCTGGAGGTCTACCTCCAGAAAACCCCCAGGGATATGTCACACTCATTTCTCCAGTCTATGCAATCTTGGTTTAATAAATTGGTAATAATATTATGATGAAATGCTTTTTGGTGTTGGTTTGCTGTTTTTTCAGAGGGTTTTTTTTTTACATTGCAACTTGCAACATAAATTAAAATAATCTTCCATTCTGACAGTTTCCTATTTTTACTTGGTTGTTTGTTCCTCAGAGAAAAGGGAGGAGCCTGTAATGGGCAAAAGGGAAAGGTGCACTCTGGTGAAGTCTCTGATTCAGTGTGAATCCTACACAGTCCTTTCAATGCTTTTGGTTAAATGCATTGCCCTGACTTGCGCTTCCGCATGTGGAGTTCAAAAGAGCAGTTTAGTTGAGCCACATTGTTGGGGAATTTTACAATGGTAGAGATCCATTAGGGACAAACATGGCAGTAGCAAACTTGCCTTATTTGTTGATAGACATGAAGTAATGAAAATACAGTCATAGCTCTTTCGGGGAGGAAGCATGAATCTGCCTGGTACCCATTTACAAAATAATGTATAATCAGTGTCCCAGGGCAAAGATGTTCAGCAAATACTAAATTTCTTGGGAACAAAGATGTCTAAAATGGTGATAGCTGATGCAATCTATGTGCTTTATTCCGGTTGTATTCACAGCGGAAAGCTGGGGAAGCCTGAATAGTACAAAAATTAAAAAAACAAAGGAAAAAAATAGGTGGAGGAGTTTCTGCTTTGAACTGTCTTGGTCCCACCTTCTGTGATAAGGTCTGATTCAAAGCCTGCCTAAATCCATTTAAAGATTTCCATTCCCTTCCAAAGGATTTAGAGCAGTCACCCCTTCCAGCTACTTTAACCCCCCCCCGCCTCCTTTTACTTTACTGCATTTTCTCATACAGGTATTGAGACAAGTGATTTGGATAGAATAAAATAAAATTAAAATAAAATAGTAACTCACCCAAACCTTTCTGTTGCTAGCTCTCCCATTCCATTTCTGCGCTTGTTTGGCCCTGAGTCAGAGGTGAAAGTACTGACAAATTTCTCTTCAAAAGCATTGCTGGAGGAGGGTCAGCCTCTAAAGGTTTACAGCTGCATTTTGTATAGCTAATAAGCCCTGGGCTAAATGCTTATCTTCCTTTATTTCGGAATTGGGGATGGAGGGAGGATGACATCTCTTGCCATTTGTGCAACTTTTTTAGATTAATATTGCAGCTCCAAGAAAAATGAATAATTGGACTTTTGAGCAGGGAGTGGAACCACGAAACCCATAGGGATTCCTTTAGCACTAGTCACTAGTTTGCATATTACAAGTTAACTGCAATTCATAAAGGGTTCTGGCTAAAAATAACTCCAGGGCTCAATTTTGGCTGGCAGGAACTACTAGTTAAGAGGTCAGGCAAAGCTGATCCTTCAGCAGCCTTGTCTGCATGAGACTGTTGGCTGTTGCAATGAGGTGATCCCATCTCTGCTTGGCTTGTCCTTGGCTGACTCAGGAAAACGGGGCGCAGGGGCTGTGGGGAACTGGGACCTTTGCTGCAGCCTGGGAGCTTCAGAGGCCAAGCAGGGAGTGCTGGCTGCTGCATGAGTCGAGCTGTGTTGCCCACTGACAGGAGTTTCCACAAAAGCTCACACTCTTCCGCAGGCAGGCATAACCCTATAAAGGGTAACCTGAGCTATGAGTGTATTTAAAAAAAACCCCACACTCTAGGTGTTTTGTGTGTTATCTTCATTTTATTTTGTTTGCCTAAAATTGTTGCAGAGCAAATCTGTGGCCTGTGTAACTAAAATCCCATCGGATTACTACAGTCCAGAATTATTTCCTCATTGTACTTTGTTTTAATATGAAAAATGCCAAGAGCTAGGCCTAAGAAAAAGGCTGACTCAGTTCCACTGAGCTCTGTCTGAAGAAAGTCGTATTTGAAGATGAGAGATGTGTTGGTAAGGCTGTCTGTCATCTCTAGTTTATTAAAAAGAATTGCTAGGAGGCACTGAAACTGTCCACTGTCATTCCCTCTGTTCCTTCACTCAAAGGTGCTTCATTCACATCGACTTTACCATAGCGGTTTTGTGTAAAACAAGATTTGATTTTAGAGTATTTAAAGGTTACTGTTCCCTCCATTGCTGTGCTGCAGCCTTGTGTGTGCTCCACTGCAGTCACCTTACCAGCCATCTTAGAGAGTAGATAGCCTATGTTATGGAAATGAGAGATTTTTTTCCTCCCACTAGCTACTGCGTAGCATAGATCTGGTAAGGAGTGTGCTCTCCTGCACTGCTGTAGCAGCCTGGGCATCACAGCTCCCCTTCGGGCTGGGAGGCCCTGTCTGGGTGACTAAATGGCCAGATGGCAAAGCAAACCCCAAATGCAGTGTGACAGCTGGGTGGCCACCTCAGTGAAGGCTGGTAGCTTTGAAGGCTGATACCTCTCACAAACTTGCTTATGGTTGCACCAGGGAATTTTTTCTGTACTCTAAGATATCAAATCCATGGTGGTTGTTTATGGGATCATCCTCTTCGGATCCCTCTCAGAAAAAGTCAATAAAAACTAGATTGGCATTCTAGGAATGAGTCAGGAAAGAACTCCAGGGTAATTCTCTAGGTGCTGAGGGGAAAGGGTGCAAGGTGGATGGTAATATGTGTAATGAGAAAGATCTGGGTGGGATGTTCCAGAGTTCTGCAGTGTGTTACAAACACAAGGTGTGTTCCTGAAGCTTTCCCATGTTCTGCCCTGTGTGGCTGAAGGTAGAGAAGACAATTGCCTGTCCCCAGAAGGATGTGAGCATCCCAGCAGGGCTGGGATTGGGAGGGGAAGGGCACAACTTCTGAGTAAGGGCAGATGTTCCAGGCCCCTGAACAGGAATGTCAGAAACCAGTTCCTTGGGTCTGATAATATCAGATATGAGCAGGTTTTGGTCTCTTCCCAGGGACTTGAATGTGTAGAAGGATAAGGGGATAATAAGAACTTTATGACTTCTTTTGTTCCAAGGAAATATCAGCAGTGAGGTGAGTAAAGGAGAGATGATGAAGATCTACAACGGTCTGCGATTTTGATGTGGTCCTGCCTGCTCTGCCAACCTGCAAGACAGCGCAAAACTGGAATCTGTCTCCTTGGCTTGCCTGAGTGTCTGTGCTCAGACAGCACCACAGCCTCCTCAGGAAACGGATTTGTTTACATGACTCCATTTCTCAAACATACAGAGGTCATAAATGTAAAGGTAGATACTCTTTTACAGATCAGCCTTTCTATAAAACTGTAGCACCCAAGTGAAAGACATTGTTCATATTCCTTTTTGCAAGCCTGACAAGCTGGATTTTCCTGCAAATCATAGCAAATGAGGGTTCTGGAGAATGCTGCAAATGTTGGAGGGAAACGAGTGACAAATATTTTTTATGTAATCAGTGGGAGTGGGTTAGTTTTTCTTGGTTTTAATAACAAGTAAGTGAAACATGCTTATAAAGAGGGTGATGTTCAGGGAGGTATAAGAAAAATGATAACATTTCTTGTACTGGGTACCTGTCATCCTCCTGCTTCACTTGAATGCTCCTGGAAGGTTTTACTACAAGCACCTAGTTACAAAGAGTCGCATGTCTGCAAGCCTGGTTAACGCTGATAATCAGGTAATCTGTGCTGATAGTAAATAGTCATGGTCAGGTCCAGTTGCACATGAACAAGCAAGTGATTTCCCCTGGCCTTCAGTGCTGTTTATTTGAGCCCTCAGTCTGTGGAGGCAGATGTGGCAAAATTCAGCCTGGTGTCAGTAATGTCAGTAACTCATTGCTGTTCGGAGAAAGTTATTTTGGACTCTCGAATATACAGCTCCTCAGACAGCAGCCTGTGACCCAGATCTGGGCCAGGAATTAACTTGGCCCGTGAGTTTTTCAGAGAGCTGGTACAGAGCACTATCCTGCGTTTCTCTGTTAAAAAAAAATCTCTGATCATAATTGCCCTAACAAAACTAGAGAGAGCAGATGGCTTTATTCCATTGTAGAATTACTGCACCAATGAACCCAGAAGTTCAAGGAGTTTGATTCACTGGCTTACACTATTGAGGGTGTATTCTGGGTAGGATGAACTGGATAAATAAGGAAAAGAAGATGAGAAAGGGAAAAAAAAAGAGTAAACAAATAGGATAGAAGTGGAACAGAGAGAATGGACTGGAGAACAAATACAGGACTGTGCAAGAAATAAAAGTAAAGATGCACAGAAGGAAGATTTTTAATAAAAAATTAATAGGGTACATATACTTTATATAGAACACCATTCACACTAACACATCTTTGGAGTGCAGTTTGCTCTTTTATATACAGCATTGGCTGATCTTTTGCTGTAAGGCCATTCACTCTTGGAGGGTTGAGCAGAAAAGGTTGAATGATGTGAGAACTGATTTGCAAACCTCTTCTGTTTGAAACGCTAGCACAATTTTTGTGTGCAGGTTTACTTGTCCTTACTCCACTGGGACAGTATCAAACTTTGCTGGAAAACAGTGAGTACCATCGTCTTGGGGACAAAGAAAGAAAATATTTCTTCCTCAGTGCCATAATGAAGGGGCTAAATTTTGGTCACGAGATCTCCAAAATCAGTAGCTTCTTTGAGAAACCTAAATTACAGGGAATAAAAACCTGACCCATAGCTAGAAAATGTGGGTGAAAGAGGAGGAGAAAGAGATAAAATGATTGCTGAATCCAGGAAAAAGTCAAGGACAGAGGGTTTGAAGGCTTTGGTCTTTGATTTGTATTTCCTGTTGTTGCAGGCAGCCGTACCTTCCAGTCCTGTTAGAAATGTATCAGGATTTGGAAATTAGTGCCCAAATGTTGTTAGAAGGCTTACCAGAATTTTCTTGAATCATGGCTCTTGAAAGAAGAAAAGGCAGAATTTGGGAATTGCTGAGACGTGGTACAGACTAACCTGAGAACAGGGGAAATGCAGTGTTTGAAGAGGTGGTCTGATAAAGAACATTTCAACAGGGAAGATTGTGTCAAGTGGACCCGCAGACTTTGTCAGCTGAAGGAGTTTTATTTGTATGTGTTTGTTATGGAACCAAATACCGTGTGTGTATGTGCTCAGATATTGCCCCACAAAAGATGTTTGTGCAATTCTGTACTGTTGTCAAAACAGAGGGAAGAGCATTGCTAAAGCTTCTAGGTAATGTTCGGAAGACAAGGTTTCCTTTGAGGAAGCAGCTTAGGTGCCGGCTGGGTTTCACAGGCTTCATTTGTGTATGCAGAGGCTGCATCGTTTCCAAACTACACCACCAGTGCTGCTGTCTTACTTCCTTTTTCTCCTCCTTGGGGCACTATGGTCAAAACCCACATTAAAACATGGGAAAAGAAAGATCCTAGGGGGTAAATTTATGTTATGGCTGGGGTTAGACACTTCAGTTAAAAATAAATAAAATTCTTCCCAAGCAATGTGGAACCCTTGTTGAAATCTTGCAGTCTTTTGTAGTTGGAGTTTTGCTTGGCATCTCTTCCTGGTAACGCTGGAACTGCCAGCAAAGTTCATGCTATAATGTGGACAGGGCCGTAGAAAAGCTCTGGGGCCTCTGTAATTATTACTTTTGGTTGCTCCGTCTACAGTGCACTAGAAAAGTTCTTCAATCTCTAAAGTTTGTATGGTGACAGCACCACTAAGGTCACAGTTTATATTTATCAGTTAACTTGCTAATTTGAAAGGAAAGCATTGAAATGGAAATGTAGAAAATAGAAACAACGTGAGCAGGTCAAAATATCCAAAACAGCAATATGAAATGTTCCAGTGTAAACACATTTCTATAAAAGGTGTGAATGAAACTTCAAAAAAAACCCAGATGATGGAATCGGCACAGTCAATGAACACAATTATAAGTAGGTATTGAAGGAGAATATTCCACCAACCATGGATCCACAGATAATAATTAATAAGAACCAACCCCACTCCAGGCAGGCAGGTGCCCAGTATTATTTCACAGTTGACTGTTCAGGGGGTAGAGGTACTCACCTTTGCCACAGATCTTAATAATTTACCGCAGTTTTATCATTAAATCAGCATATAATTGGGAAGGAAATTAGGTTTTTTTGTTGTGAGAGCAAAGGAATACCGTTAATTTAATTATTTGTAGGCAAGGCTTTCTGTAGTTATTCAGTATTTTGCTGTGGTTTTTTTAATTAAGTAAAAACAATGCCATTTTTTGTCATTAATGCTTGGTGAAAATATGACTGTGTGGTGTGATTTGCAACTTAAGCACAAGCTCGGAAAAATGTACATTTTATTAGGACTGTCAATAATGAATTACAAGGAAACACAAATAAGCTAAGAATATATCTGAGACCTCCTACCATTTCTGGAGGTTCCAGTGTCGGCGGGAAAAAGGCTATTTCAAGAATTGTACTTCTTATTTATTTTTTTTCCTCTCAGCAAAATTGCCATAGCCTTGTATAATAATGGAATTCATTTAGTCCTTAGAATACTCAAGTTTGCAAATAACAATGAAAATGAATATTTCATGACATGGAGGATGATAAGCTATATTTTTGTAACTTTGACTGGGAGCCCAGCACAAGGGAGCCAGAATTTACATTTCACGAGAATTTTTGCACCCAGATAATTAAAAGAACTGCAGCTTAAGACAATAAGCAGGCAGGCGGGGATAGTTAAACAAGACCTTTATTTTTGGGTTTTCTTTCCCTGTCCTGGACAACAATTTGCAGTTCAGCTTGGTACATGGAATTCGTGGTGTACGTAGTGCAAAGGGGCATCATAAACCAGTTGCACCTGCAGCAGCCTCTATTGTCTGGGAAAGGCTTTGAAGGGGACACAGGTGCTAACAGTGTGTCTGGATTTTCACACGATAAGAGATTTTCTTAAATTTATTTCTTTTCAATGAACAAACACTAGGTTCAGGTCAGAAGGGTACAGCAGTGCGCCCTGAGGCAGCTTATAGAGGCGGGCGGGGGTCGGGGCGGTCATGGGCAGGACGGAGGCCGTTCCTTCTAAGAGCCATGGCTTCTTGGGAAATACACCGAGACAGAGGAGTGATTAAAGAGCAGCTCAGAAGTACTGTAATCCATCTGGGAACAGGATCAGGCTTCCCCCTCGGAGCAGGTGAGATAACTGTAGGAACGTTTTTTATAGATGCTGAGTCCATTTCAGAGAAATGCTGGGGTGGGGGTCGGGGGAGGGGGTGCGGAATTGCCGGTATTTTTACCGTGGAAAAACTAACTTGAGTAGCAGTTGTCTGTGAGAAACCATAACCTAACCAAAACACTTGGGGAGGTGCAAAATCCCCGAGTGAAAAAAAATGTTGTGAGGAGGTGTAACTTTTGCCGAACTCTGGGATAGCCTCTCCAAAGAGAACAGCGCCGGGAGACCGGTGCAAGCACGGGAAAGGTGCTCGGGCTACTCAGAGCACGCAGGCTGTAGCTCGGCTGGGAGTCACTTCACTTTTTCTTTATTATAAGCACAGCTCTGCCTATTGTGTGCTGGGGTGTGAGGGGAAGACAAAGAAAACAAGCTAAGGAATTAAAAAAGACGGGGAGTTACAGGAGCTGTGCTACGGCAGGAGCAGTGTTGCGGGGGTGTGGCGTGGAAATCTGCTTTGAATCACAGCGTGTTGCCGCGGCCGCCGAGGTCTGAGCGGGTTTTGCGAAGATTTACTTCACTTCAGGCTGGGTCTGCCCCTGGCTGACGTCACGGGCTGGAGCGGCGGCTCCAGAAGGCTGGATGAGTGACAGCCCAGCCTACTTTTTAATAGCTTTGTCATGTGACGGGGAACAGTAGTAAGACAGGTGCCTTCGGTTCACTCTCAGAGAGGGTCTCGTTGCCTGCATGAGTGTCTGCTGCCTGCCTGCCTGCCTCTGGACTGTAGTTTGCCAGCTTTCCTGCCGTCGCTCCGCAGCTGGATGGCGTGGGACATGTGCAACCAGGACTCTGTATGGAGTGATCTCGAGGTGAGGAGTGCGCGGCCGGGGGGTGCCGGCAGCTGGCGGGCGCCGTGGGCTCGGCAGGGCACCGGCAGGACGGCCGAGGCAGCGTACTTTGCAAACAAGTCCGTATCTTATCTTAACTCCAGTAAGTTTGCTATTTTAAGGTTACTCTGCGATGCCTTGAGCAAATCGAAGCTGAGCTCCTGTCATCAGTATAGTATCTCCTGCAGTTGGAAACTATTTTCATGTGCCTCTGGCTCGCTTTCCTGTCATATGCAATATTTATGCTCTAAGATATTGATATGAATCGGTGTATGAAGTGGCGTTTCCAGTGGCGTTTACTGGCCTGGTTGGAAAAATGCCATGTTTATTTAAATAAGACTAATATTTCTTTTTTTTTTTAAAAAAAAAAAGTTATTAACTCATGGCTTCGTATTTTAATTCCTTGTTTCACTGTGCTCTGTCAAACGTTTTTTCCTTGTTTATCAGCTGCAGAATACAAATACGCACACAGGAATGAATACCCTGTTTGGCTTTAGATGCTTTTAAAAGAGATTTCTGGAAGGAGATGTTTCCCTGCTACTTGTGGTATTGAAACACTGACGCTGTAGCTAATGCCCCTTAGAGCAGGGTTCGCAGTCAATCTGAGTAGTCCAAGAAATGGTTAAATCCCATGTACAGCAGAGACAACAGGATGAACCATGAGAATAGAGTTTATGCAGGACTGTGTGAACTGCTGCTGCTGCTGCTGCTGCTGCCGCTGCTGCTGCTGCTTGTGTAAAAATAGACGGCAATACATCAAATCCACAGCTTCTGCTGGCTACAATTCATAAAGGAAAAAATAAAAAAAGGCAAGCAGTCCCGTGGTAATCTCTGGAGTATAAAGTGATGTTTGAGGATTTCTGCATGTTTGCATTCAGCAAAATGGAGCATTACCTGAAAGTTCAGGCAACTTGCGAAGCGAGGCAAACTTTCTTTGGACCCCGTGGAGAGGAATCCCAAATACAGACCTGCTCAAAGGAACTAATCCTCTGGCTTCGGGCTTGGAATAAGTGCTTAAAATGCTCCCTTTGGGCAATGGGGGAGGGAAAAACAGGTTACAGGCAATGCTTTTTAAATAAGATGTTCATGCTGTAGAGAGCTACCCATCTAAAGTGAACCGTTTCCATGTTCTTCAGTAAATTTTTCGTATCTGGCAGAGCATGTGCATGGATTCTCAAGTCATTTTGTCATGTTTTAAATATTTGCAGCTTGCTATTATATCCGCAGATTTCTGTTTGCATATTGTAATTGGTCTTATCTTGTTTTGATTTCTTGGTAAAATGGAATAGATATGGATAATTCATATGTCCTGTAGCTATTATGAGTCAAGACAGTAAGTGGATGACTTTCTGTCTCCAAAGTCCTAATTGTTTCTGAGTAGTTGGAGTATCCTGTGGGTTCTTGTCTGGCTTGTAGCATGGGTCTCAGCTGCCGTAGCTTCATTTTTCCATCATGTATTACTCTTAATGCTGCTAGGAGCTGATTGAGGAACCAGCTTATATGGAAATACTGAAGATTTATTTTAATCACTAGAGTTCTTGCAGTAATTTCAAGCTAGTAACAGAATAGATAATTTATGTCAATGACTTTTTCATAATGCAGAGAGAAAAAAAAGAATGAAAAAAAGAGTTTGGTCTTAATATTAATTGTGTGGTGAATGGATTAACTGTGGGTAGGATTTTGCCAATGTGTTCCTGCATTGCACTTCCTGTAGCAACACTAGCTTGGCTCAGGGGATCACCTTTACTGAGTTAAAATAATGCAGGCAGCAAGTAGTACTGGAGGCAGCTTTCATTTTTTGAATCATTAATATTTGCTGTCAATATAAAATGTATTATTTTCTCACTCACATAATGACAGGACAGCATGTTGTTTAATAAAGGCCTGCATCACTGTAGCTGATCAGCGTCCCCAGTGCTTCACAGCTTAATGAAGGTGATGTACAGTAAGGTTGCGAAGATTGATAGAGAGAATCCGCATGACACACATTTTGTCAAGTCTCCGTTTCCTGAGTTCATCCCCTTGGCACTTTGAAAAACTTCTTAAAAATAAAAAAAAGATTATATTTTCGTTAATATAATTAATATGGCACAAGTCCAGTCTTCTTTTTTTTCTTTTTTTTTTTTTTTTAATTTACTTTCACAGCCACAAAAACAGCCAAAAGGTTAATGGAGAATTATACTTAATTGTAATGATTCATTACCATTAGTGCAGTTAAGCTAATTTACTGTTTGCGCCTGCACTAAGAGAAAAAAGGTCTGTTGGAGTGAAATAACGCACAGTAATTAGCCTTTTGTGTTTAGTGACTGCTTTATCCTCTTAAATGTTACTGTAAAATTAGGGCTATAGTTATGGAATAACTCTCATATCAAATAACAGTGGGAAGACAGTAAAATGTGTGCTTGAAATGCAGGTGCACCTGTTACAGATGTATAGGCAAACAGTAAATATCAGCATGTCAGATGAGGACAGTTTTAGGACTTGGAGTGTTAAATCTGGCATCATCCAAAGGCCAAATATAAATTAATAACAGGAACACTTGCTGCTAATGTGTCTCAGATTAATGTGCTCTGTGTGCTCAGAAGCATAATGTCATATTCAGAAACATTGATTTTATTATCATGTCAATATTGGCAAGGCATATATACTTCATTTCAGCAGTTACATTTTTAGTTGACATTGCAGTCACTATAGGTAAATGAAAGCTGCGATAAATAGGATTTTTTTTTTAATACTATTGTTTATGTTGCTTCAAAAGCCCACTGTAGGAACTTAAAAATGCAGATTACCAAAAGTAAACATGTTTAAGTAGGTGGTTCACAGGGTGAAGCTATTTTTATAAATGAAAGCAGTAACAGAGCAGCAGGATACTTTAGAGGTCTATGGCATCCGTTATAAGCTACTGACCTCCAGAATACAAACCTGAGAATGATGCTTAGAATCTACCTTTTCAGTCAAAAACTAGATTATCCTTTAATGAGATCACAGATTTCGGCCAAGCATCAAAAAAGGTCATCTCTGTATTATAAGATTGCTGTCAGAAGGTTGTGTCTCACAGTAAAGAAGAGGAAACTCTCTAATTCTTTTTTTTTTTTTTGTCTTATGCTCAAAATAATGGTAAAAAATTCAGATTAAAAAAAAAAGTTAAGATTACTTAAGTGGGATTTTGACTTCTTACAGTTCTACGGCCCCTTAAATAATAGGAAGAAAAACAACTGCTGTTTCAGAGCGTCATTTTGCAGCCTCTCAGCTTCCTTGCCCCTTGGCCTACTCTATGGTTATCTTGTAGTGTCCTGGTAGACGTAGAAGTTGTCTGGTAAATTACAGCTCACACCAACTGCACCGAGTCTTTGTGCCAACAGACAAAATCTTTGCTCACGGCTGCGCTGCTGCATCCAACCCGTGCACTGCAGACACACCGGGATTCCAGGGACAAAAACCTCAATGAAATGCACCTTCAGCAGCTCTCGCTTGCATTATTGTAAAAGGCGGTCCTTGTGAGAGTGACATAACCGGTACTGAGCAGTTCACATCCATGGACGCTGTTAGTGCCCGACAGACATCTGCCTTCAGAAAGTGGTGCTTTCTCCATTGACTTCAGTCCAAATAGAAGTTGGGAAATCATTCAAACCACCCGGTCAACTGACAGGAGTTAAGGAGGTGCTGCTGTTGGCCATCCTTAACACAGTGCTAGAAATACTCGCAGTAGATACCCTTAGACTCAGTTGACTTTAGATGGCTTCTAACCATTCAAAAAGCGCCTGATGCCTCTGCAGCTCCACGTGTGCTTTGCTGTGTGTCCCTATCGACATAGATGTTCTGAGATGAGTTACAAGGATGCACAGTACAGTGCAGTAGGAATTGCTTAATTGAGCAGCATTGACATATGGGACTCAGCTATTTGCCAAACTGTTACTACGTGTTTTCTATAATTAGGAAATGGTTTTGGTGGATACTCTAACATTTCCGCTGCTGTATTTAAGTGGATGTACGTTATTAATTTTTTCTTCCTTAGTAGGTCAGTCAATACCCTATCTAGCTTCATACTGGCATATAAAAGGACACTTACACCAGGTTTGTTTTTATTTATCCCCACTCTCTTCCTAAGTTGTGCAGACAGAAACATTTTGCACTGCTGAAGAGGATTCCTGCAGACTAGACTTTGTTTACTGCCTCTACCAAAATGTTTCACAGACCCTCTTTTAGGATTACTGAATCAGAGACTGCCAGAAGAGGAAAACCCATTTGATTCTCACAGTAGAGCTTCTCTCAGAGGATATTTAGGAAACCAGCTAGGATAATAGATGTGTTCACACCAGGCAGGTGAAAGGCTGTGTGAACTAACTATGCCTGTCACTGAGAGGAGAATATAGGGATATTTCAAGCCATGCTTTGGTTGCCAGGACCCTTATGTGTAACTGGGTGGCTGTGGTTTGTGCACCAGGAAAAGAGCACAGCAGCGTCATTAACCCGTACTTTTTTATGCCCATATGGTAGCCACCATCATGAGTGGCTGTAAGGATTACTGTAAGGCTCTGCAGAAGTGAAAGTGTGACTATCTCCAGCTTGAGCCAGCCTCCAGGGCTGAGGGCTGTAACAGGCTGTGCCTCTTTAACCTGAATGTATCAGGAAATGTGTGACAAACCTTGCCCAGAGGTATTCATCTGTAACTTCTACCTGCACTGGTTCACTCTGAAAGGAGAATAAGGCCATGCTTTGGCCTCTGCTGTTGGATTTAAAGCTTTGAATGTGATCATTATCAAATGGTATAGGGAGAAGGAAGGTCATTGTCTCTGGACAGAAATGTGATAGAGAAGACAGCTTATGCCCTGCTGTTTTTCCTGCCCCTTTACATACCTTTATGGAGCTAACAATGACCACCAAATACTATGTGTTTCTTTTTTTCTGAAAACAAAGTCAGTCCTAGTGACCCTGTGCCATAGCTTAATTGGGGCTTAATTCTTATCACATGATATTAGTTAATAGATTCCTGGTAATTAACGAAACTATTTCTGTGTTGCTTTATCCTGCAGTGTGCTGCTCTGGTTGGTGAAGACCAGCCTCTTTGCCCAGATCTCCCAGAACTTGACCTCTCTGAACTAGATGTGAATGACCTGGATGCAGACAGCTTTCTGGGGGGACTCAAGTGGTACAGTGACCAGTCAGAGATCATCTCCAATCAGTACAGCAATGAACCCACCAATATATTCGAGGTAAGGCAAGATGATGCAAGTCCATATTGCAAAGTCCTTGCTTCCTTGCTTGCTGCTTTTTTTTTTTTTTTTTTTTTGGTTAGCCTGGTGGACAACAGCTTACTATTTTTCTGCCATTAAGAGACAAGAAGCTTGCTGGTGTATTATGGGTTCTGACTGGTTCCTTTAATCCTCATGATCAAAACCAGACCTGCGATCTGAGGGGTTTGGGGGGCAAAGCCTTAAAAGGATTTAAATGGAACTTCTGATTTTTGAGAGGAAGCAGGTAAAGAGTGCCTAGAGCACAGTGCCCTGTGGCGTCACAATGAGGAGTTGCACTGTTATCAGCGACAGAGCAGAACAGAAGTTGAAACTTGTTTGTTATCTTCCACTTGAATTCTTCGGCAAGAAGCAGAGTGCTGCACAGCAGCTAGCTGATGAGTAGCTGCAACATTTCTAGGGAAGGGTTTTACCCCTCAGAGCCTTACTTTGCAAGTTACTTGCACACAAATTGAGAGGTCCGCAATTTGTTTATGTGTAGGGGAGAGGAAGGGTGAATGTGGCAGAGAAGGCAGTGAGGGCTGTCGGTTCAGTGTTCTGATGTTTCGTAGATCTCTGGTGGAGAGCAATCTAAAAGTAAAAGTCAAAGGGTGATAAGAGAGATTTAATTGTTTTCTTTCCACTTGTGCATTGCGGGTTAGGGTGTACGAGAGGATCAGGGTGTATGAGTGGATCAGGGTATACAAGAGGAGGGTTACTGTCTCTTTATCTCTGTCTCGTGTCTTCTTTCTTTTGTTGTGTAAAGCCTTCATAAGTCTCCACCTTACGATTTCAGGCAGCCGTGCCCCCCCTAAACTCTAACCTCCTTCCCTCCTTGTTGATAGGAGAGGCCATAGATTGTTCACTGGCTGGGAAATTGGACAATAAATTGATTAGCTGGCAGGAAGACCTTGTACTAAAGCAAGCTATATGTGCTGTTTCTCACACACCAGGTACCACAGCTCCAGGAAGTACAGCTAGCCCCCAGGTTCCAGAAAGCCCTGGCTTATCATGGTAGAATTTTAAAGGCTGGAAAAAATTAACTGAAATGGTATAGTAAAATGCGCACCTAGGATGTGATGTCCTGAATAAAATTCTCTTTTCTTTGTGTACAGCTCTAAACTCACAGTGATCTCCCTAATGCAGAGGAATTGCTCTGGATTTAAACCAGTGTAACTGAAAGCTGAAACTGGTCTTCTCTGTTTAGTTTCTGTGATTTACATCGCAGTAACTTGGAATTAATTTTATTTGAATGAAAATAGCCCTGCAAAGCCTTGTGCTTAAGCCCTCTTTTTTTTCTTTAGTTGTACAATGTTCCACACTCTGTTTTACAAAGTTTCCAAATCCTGTCTGGTTCTTGAATTGCAGTTGTACTGCCTCAGGCAGGGTAGGGTATGTTGGTGACTAGGTCTGGGTTGTTGGCGGCAAGGGGGCAGGGTCCGCATTTGCAGCTAGTGTGGTGGAGACTTGCTTTGCTTTTTTTATAACCGAGGACGCATATTTTTTTTCCACATTCATCAAAAGCCAAATGCAGAAGCATTTTTGTTTAGGAAAATCAGTTGCAGATGCAGAGTTTCAAAGTATAAATTACAGATAAGTAATGCAATTAAGTATTTACAAAATCTAAGCATACAAATTATTCCAGTAAAACCAGTGGAACTTGACCACAGACTCATTGCTCGTCCTGTGTGTTACTGCCTGTCTGCTCTGATGGCCGTAGCTGCTGAGTATAAAGTTGTCTCAGACAGGTAGTGACCATTCCCCTACATACCTTGTATAGGAAACAGTTCCTGTTCTGAAAATCGAAGCATGTTGCAAAACAGCAGGACAACAGGATAGGCTGGTGGTTAATCTCAGTGGGGGATGGTGACAGGGGCATGTTTGGGTATGTCTGAGGATGAGCTGCCCCAGTGTGAAGAAGCAGGGGGATATGTGTGGAGAAACAGGGGGAATGAATCTACACAGCAAGTAATAGGTCACAAATAATAGTTTGGAAATTAAATATGCTGCTTCTTTCCTAACACACAAATTCTGTTGTTTTCTTTCCTCACACTCATTGACTTCAGCTACAGGCTGCATTGCTGTCTCATCATAGCTTGGCCCATACTTACCTGTAGGGACAAATTGTGCCCTAATGCTATTTTACAATACTGCAGTGCAAAATTAGACTACTTTCAGCTTCTTGGAGTGTTGCATTTACATTTCTTGGTTGCTTGGCCTAGGAAGATGGGAGTGAAGCAGTTATTTTCTCCTCCCCTACATTAACCCTGTCCCCATTCTCCACTATGCAGCTGGATACTTTGCACTATTTCTTGCCTCTGCCACTCAGTAATGTGACGACTGGGGGTGCTAAAGATCAGAAGAAGATGTCTTCTTCCTCCAGAGACTATCTCACATACTCTGTGAGGATCTATTTGTTTTAGCTGAGAGAATGGAAGTTTTGTGTAGTTTCTCATTTGGTAGTCACTAGATTTTTCCAATGATCCTCAATGGCTTTTTAAAAAAGAAAATAACATTTTTTTATACCTTTTTTTAAACTTTTTTTTCTCTCTTATTGTTGCAGGAGTAGTATGTTTTATCTAACTTAAGCTTCCAGATGAGGCTCTGTCATACAAAAGTAGAAATACAGCCTATTTGGGGTGGAAAGGAAGGAAGCAGAATGACAAGCAAATGCTGGGAAGTACACGAGGAGCATTACTTGCACAAACTGTACAGCATTAATTGCCAAACCTAGCCTTGAATGAAACACACTCTCCTTTGAGGTATTAATGCAGTACATGTGGCATTATCTATGTGAGTGACAGTGTCCAAAAGCCCTTTACAAAGTTCCTAAGTGTCTCTGATGCACTTGTTTTTTTTTTTTAAGAAAGGCTTGTATTTCATAAAGTGAATTTTCAGTCTTTCTGCAAATCATGTTCCTGAAAGCTCACCTGAGCTGAACACCCACAAGCTTAGGCACTCACAGTGGCACTGGGAGTCTCACAAACTAGAAATTATTAATAGTTATGGTAGCTACCAGGAGCCAAGTGAGATAAAGTTCCAATTAGTCTAGATAGTATGTAAGTGTTGAGTATGAATCCCTGCCCTCATCAGCTTAGGTGTGATGAGATACTGGCCTTCACTCTAGGATTAAAACACACAAGTATTTTGCAGGCACACCTAATTCATCGCTGCATCATTCTGCTCATACATGCCAAAGTAACCGATATGAGTCCCGAATCGAGCCTGGACTGCCCCAGCACAGAGGCTCTTCCTACCAATGTTTGTACTTATGTACATTATGAATTAGGTGATTTCTTTCTATTCACAGCTTGATCACTTCTGTTTTTCACCTAATTTTCTTTGCCTGTTGTTTGAAAAGATAAAATGAAGGAGTTCTTGCCCCTCAGGGCACTGTCTATTGACACAAGTTCATGCACCCTAGACCAGTTATTTAGATGGTTCACCGTACCATTCACTTTTATGATTTGTTTTTGTGAAGAACTAGACTTTTAAAAAATTTATTTGCAAAAGATTGAATTTGGCTACTTTCAGAAAATCAAAATAGTTAAATTTTCATTCTCAAAGTCAATGCTATGTGACATTGTGAACAAACATACAACTTGATGTGTCATAAGTAAGAAGGCTTTTTGTTCATGAAAACTGTTGTCCCTTGAGACTTCTTGAGATATACTGTATCATATCATGTAAGATTAGTCATATTTAAAATTATTTATTATCCATGCCTAGCATTATGGAGAGAGAAGATATCTACAGTGGGTGTTTCTCTCTGTTGGCATTTTTTGCAAATAATTCAGCTGATGGTAAGAGAAGATTCAGCCTGTGGATAGGCAATAACCTGTTAAACTGCAGTGAACCTGTGTAAAATCATAAATCTTGTATTTGGCAAAACACTTTTTTTAGCCTTTAGAAAGACTTCAGAAAACCCACGTTGCTTGCCCTTCTGCAGATTTAACTTATTTACATAATTCTATGTTCCAAAGAGATGATCACAATATTTGATGACTTTGTTTTCAATTGTTTTATATAGATGTATCCCAGGTTACTTCTCAAGGCCATTCTGTGTACCATGTATTTGGATAGCCTAGAAAGATAACTATGTTTTATTGTAGACTGCCAAAAAGGGCTGTATTACAAGCAATGAGAATGTGAGGAGAGAAAGAAATGCACAGTGAAATGCAGACTGTCTTTCCCCTGGCAGCAGGGGAATTCATGGAGATAAATGATTTCTTATTTATTTGGAAGGGGTTGTATCAGGAAGATGATGAGTGTTGAAGGAAGCCTTAAACATCACCAGAGTAATTTGCATTGGTTCAGATTATAAAATCCCTCATGTTCTGTGGTGCTGCCAGTCTCTTTCACCATTTCAGGTTATTCATTCAAGGTTTGCAGCCAGATTGATTAATGAATTACCAGATCTTGCGTAAAATGACTTGGCCTGACTTTTAAACAACCACCAATGTTTTCTTTGCCAGTCTTGTGACTGTTGTTAATGGGTTCCAGAGAACTGAGCCTGTATAGACTTGCTGTAGTGGCCTTCCCTAGCATTTTTTCCACTTTTTAATTTTCTCCAAAACTAGTAGCCCAGGGCAGGCAGTTCTAGGAGATACAATCTCAGGGAAAAAAAAAGACATAGTAGTCAAATCCTTGATGGCTGATGCCCTTCAGTGCCAAATCAGCATGATTTATCATAGCCAGCTATTCAGCACAACAGAGGCTGAGGTGAGCTGCATGATGTACCTCACACAATATGCATAACTAGAGCTCTGAACTTTGAAGGAAAGCCTCAGAGCTATTTGCAAAGTGCTGGTGCTTAGTGAATACTAAATTACATTTAGGAAATAGTCTACTGCTACCAGTTATACTTCATTTTTATTCTTGACACAGACACCTAAATCAGAGAACAGTAACATTTCAGAGATTATGGTAGCAGTTTGGGTATGTTCCAACACTATAATAGGATCAGAATTTTAAGGCCTTTTTTATTATTACCAATAGTCACTTAGTTTCTACTGCAGCGTACTTTGTAGGGAATTACAGCTTTTACTAAAAAGATTAAAATGCTATTATGCAAATGATTGCAGTATGTTATTATGTTTACAAATTAACATCCATGGCTCAACACACAAATTAACTAACTATTCCATCTATATTATTAAGGATTTAATAAAGTAACTGTTGATAAAAATGAGGAACTTGGAACAGTTAATAGGAGCTGATCATGATTAACATAGAACTTAAATATTGTGTTTAATGTTCTAGATGGCATAATGTCAGAATAAAGCTTATCAAAATGCTTGAAAGGACTGTGATTGTGTGCACCACATAGCAGCCTGTCTGAGGCCCTGGAGGGCATGAACAAAATAGCTCTGGGCAGTAGCGTGGAGCATACTGCTGAATCTGGAAGCAACACAGGCCCAACTCATATCAACGTGTACTTCCTGCTCTAATAAGTAGGCTTTTTTTGAAATTCAGATTCATACAGATTTAATGTTCTACATGATAAACACATGTATTTGGGAACTTGTGTTCCTCTAAAATGCATCCTTTAATGAACTGCTTCTATGGCAAATGTGATTTAATTGCAGAGAGTATCACTGTATGATAAAAAAGGGGAAGGTTGAGTTCAGTCTGAGATGACTTTACAAACATTCTTGCAAATTTTTATTCCTAACAGTTCATAAGAGATCATAAAAGCAAACAGATAAGACCTACTGAGGTCCTAGAGAAATTAATGTACAGTATGTCATTCTGGGATAGATTTAGTAGTGAAACAGACAACTTTGTAGATTTAATACAATAGTAAACATAAAAGGCAAAAGATGCAGGTTTGGAATAGGAAACTTTATAAGAAGGTAACAACGTATCATAAAACCCACTTGTGAAACTAGAAGACCCTCATTTGCAGGGAAAGAAAATAGCAGACACTTCACAAAAATGCCAGACTTTTTGTATTCCGAATGGAGCAATGTCACGTTTCTTTTGTGTTTGAATGCATTACCTTTACCAGTGTCTGTGGCCTGACTCAGAGCTCTACACCTGCTAAATAAGGAACCAGCACAATAACATCTTGTCTATGTGGGATGATGTATGTAAACGATAATCTATGATTAGCTATGCTGACATTTAAAAAGGCTCAAGCAGTAAGTGGAATTTATTTTACTCAAACCAGCTGCTATGTAATTGGAAAGAGTTTATGCAAATGCTCTCTATCTAGTGTTAGCAAGGTGTGCTGCTGCTCCTTTTTTCTTTCCCGCTTGGACAAACTACAAACTGTCTAAACACATCTCTGCTTTAATGCAAGAACCACCTGGCATGTTGGTTGAAACTTTCAGGCAGAGAAGAAGTCCCAAATGAGCAAAAAACGCTTGCTTTGAGAGTTTATTGTTTGATGTGTGCGGCCACCAAGATGGTTCCCCGCGGGCTCAGTCAAGAAAATGTAACTGATCCACTTCACGGTCCCATTAAGGAGACATTTCACCTAGAGCAGCCATGGCTTGAGATGCTCACTGTGCTGCTGCTCAGAGCACCTGTCCTTTTTCTGAGAGGGAAGACCAGCACTCACCAGAACAGTAGTCAGCTAATTAGGTCATTAGATGGATGTCTTGGCCGATATTAAAACCGGCCCTTGAGGACACTGTGTTACATTGTGTTCCCACTGGCTACGTAGCTAAATACGAACTGGTGTCAGCTGCCGTACAAACAAAAATGTAATAGCCTCCTTTCACAGAGGTCATCTTAAATCCACTTTGGTCACAGTCACACTCCACATCTGTTTTAATGAGATGCAGCTTCTTAAGGTGGCATTTGGACTTCATAAGCACACAAACAACCGAGCTATAAATTGCTACTGCTGGAGTTATTTTGAATAAGTGTATACTGTTTCATATTTATAATGGTGAGGCTTCATAATATTCGCAGTGAATATATAACACAGATCAGTTCAACAAGCATGAAATTGTATGTTGTCAACTTGTCACATAAATAGAGCCGTATTCTAGCTTAGGATAATGTTGAACTAAATATTTTCTCCCTAGAACTGCAGAGAGGGTCATGAAAATGTGGGACAGTAGCCCTGTCTTTTGTTAGAAGAACAATCCCAGACTCACTGCTAGTGGGAAGTAAATATTTCTGATAAGATTCTTCTGATTTTTTTTAATTTCCCATTGGCTTACCAACAGCAACAGAAAGTTTGTCTTTCTTAGACAAATTGGTTAAAATTGCTTAAATTAAATTTATTTCCGTTAATGGTTTTGTTTCCAGTGTAACCTCTTCTCTTTTTTTTCATTGTTGCTATTTTTGCTCAGTGCATCATTGCTAATTGCTATTAAGTGGTCCATCTTAACCCTGGCTTACTCTTTCCCTGCTGCCCCATCCCACTTAACATTAACTCTGGCCCATGCCATTACAGAAGGATAAAATCATCACAAGGCTTCATTTAGGAATTCTTTTTACTTAGTGCCGCTAACCTATTGTGCATGTGTAGGTCAGGAGGAGGAAACTGCACAGAACATACTTGTTGCAGGAAGAAAGTTTTGGTATTGAATCATGATGAACTGTTTTTTCCCCATGAACAGAGGAAAAATGCAAAGAAGGGTTTATATGTGTCTGTGAAAACTTACCTACTTGTAGCTCTTGTTGTACTACTGTGGTTAATCCTCAGATGCACTGGAAATTTGCAGCCTTTCTGGAGGAGTGCCCCATGCCAGCTTTATAGGCCTCTTTTTCTCCAGTGTCTAATTTTTATTTTGGTAGCTTTGTGCAGGTGCATACAGGGTCCTAATGCCTTTGCAAGTGATGGGCTGCAGCCTTGGCAGGCATGGAGCTCTGACTGTGTGTGCAGGCACACTCAGCCATGGAGGCTGGGTTCAGGTCTCAGTGGAAATCATCCCCTTTGCAATGCATAGCTGGTTGCTTTGGCTGAATTTTCCATTCTGACACAACGGAGCAACAGTCTTGCTTCGTAATGATTGAGAAATTAATTAGCGCTTTGTGGCAGTGATGAGTCTGAAGGGCCATGATTGGAGTTTGCTTTTTACCACATGCAGTAATCACTGGGTTTTGTTTATGAAAGCACAAAACCAAAACCTATTGAGATTTTGGTGTTGTCATGAAGCATGAGCTGTGTGATGCACTAGAATAATACTTCCATTTCCTCACACACATCTGTGCTTTTGTGCTTTACTGTGAGTAACACAATGGGGTGCTGGTCCATAATGGGTACTTCTAATCACTAAGACAATAATCAGAAGAACAGAGTATTTTCTGTGAGGAGCCGTGGTGGAAGCCTCAGGCAAGTGTTGTTGCCTTGTTGATTTATGGCAGGTTTGAGTTGCCTGAGCTGCTCGCAGCCATCCAGCTTATCACATAAAGTTTAGGAGGATCATCCCTCCCAAGCATATTATGGGGCTAGAGGTGTCAAATGATCAGGGAGAACTTCTACTTCTGGCTGCTGCCATAGCTGCTCCTTGAAGACTCAGTGATATTAAATCTTTATCAGGATTTGGAGGGGCAGGCCACCAAACAGTGTGAGGACTGATCTCTCCCACAGGAGTTACACTTAAATAAAAATAGAGAAATTGGGTGGAAAAGTTTCTCACCTCTTGTTAAGGAGGTGGTGCTAATGGTTATCTGGAGGATTGGTTTGGTCAGAAGAACTCCACGTAAGGTGCTAAAAGAAACAATGGGAGTTTTTTCCTGGAGTGGTAGTTTCTCCTGGAGGACAAAAAATTCTTTCTGAATGTACTCCAAAACCTTTGCAGAAAATCCAATTTTTCTTCTCCCATGTTGCTGTATAGGCAATGACATAATGACTCAGGAAGTGCATCAGAGACCTTAGGTAATAAATGTTATGGAAGTGAGACATCTCACTGGAATTTTTACTTTGGTGAGGATGCTGCGGGCTTGCGTATTTCCACAGACCAGTCAGTGACCAGAAGTGAAAAGCAGGTATTACGAGAGTTTTAGAACTCTTCTGGTGTTAGGGGTGGGTTGTTTTTTGCTTTTGTTTTTGTTGTTGTTCTTGTGGTTTGCTTCGGTTTGTTTGGTTGGTTTTGGTTTTTTGTTTTGGTTTTGGGTTTTTTTTGTTGTTGTTTTTTTGTTTGGGGTTTTTGGGAGTTTGTTTGTTGGGTTTGTTTGGGTTTTTTGTTTGTTTGGTTTGGTTTTTATTGTTTTCTTGTAAATATGTATCACTTGGCTAGGTAGATCTAGCAGTGATGTTCTCCCCTCTACCAGGCCCTGTGTGTTGAGACTGAGTGAAGAGGATCTTTGGTCTGTTGGTATCCACTTTAAGAGGGCTTCTTGGTGAGATGTAGGCAGCCAGGTAGTGCAGGTGACAGTGTGGGTGGTAAAGGATGAAGAATGAACTTGGATCAGGGGAGGGCTTTGCAGAATCATAGAGTGGTTGAAGTGGGAAAGGATCTCGGGAAGCCGTTTGACCCAACCCAGCCTGTTCAGGAAGGACTACATGGAACAAGAAGTTGAGGAAATATTTCTGTGTTCCTCTGCTGCTGCTTCTTCCCTCCTTGAAATTACTTTATTAGTACTGGTAAGGAGTTTCTGATCCCATTTTGAAAATCTTAGCCCATAGTCCTAAGCAACTGTGGAATTTCTGAGACATGCCTGTATATAGCTAGAAGCCTATTATTGCCAAATCCTAGTTTTCAGAGGAAGATGGGTGGTAGTCAAGTGTTCGCAGTCTGGCCTTGGTTTTCATGACAAATTTTCATATAAGGAAACCTACTTCTTGGGCTAATTTTAGCTTCCACAGGTACTGAGCTTGTCCATTTTCACGGGCTTATTGTTGGACTAGTGAAACTGTAAAGTTGTCAGGTTGAAATGGATGCATATGCAGTTATTTTCATAAACAAAACATAAGTGCATGCTTCCTGACCTCTGGTTGGATGTGCTCTGTTAGGCATTTGACCCTCCAGGCATACACAAAGGAGCAATATGGTTTTATTTTTACTTGTCTGGGGTAAATGTATGCATTTTTGAAATTCTTTTTCTGGTTTTGTGTTTGCTTTACTGTTTTTTCTCTCACCAGAACTGGTGTGGACTTTCTTGGCTGTATTGACTGTCCTTAAAAGCCCAACAATCACTCTTCACCTAAGTATGAAGACATCAGGCAAAACAGTGGCAATTGTCACGTCAATTGCATCTGGGAAAAAGGCAAAAAGACTTGTGGATTTTTTTCCTTAACACTGCAGAAACATTCATACATTTCCAGTGAAAAGGTGTCAAAGTGCTTCTGCTTGTATGTGATGGGAGTGTTGCTACGTCTTGTCATTTTCTTTGCTGTTGATCCCACTCTCTTATAGGAAGGGTCAGGTCAAATGCTTCTCTGAAGACCAAGTCTCCCATTTGCAGCAGGAAATCTCTCGGGTGGAGAGGATAATGTTACAAAACAGAGGCTAGCATTACAAAACAGCTCTGCTGCCTCTGGTGCAGTCTGGAGCATCACAGACCAATAACTCCTATCATGTCACTCTTGCGGCACCTTATTATCTATGTTTTTCTGTAAATCCGATCTGAGACTGTTATTACCAGTTTCAGGTAGGTGAACACCATCTGGGTGAAATAACCATGTACCAGTGATGGGCTGGAGGGGGCTCTTGTTAGTTAATCATCCCTACCTTCCGTTTGATGAGTTAATTTGTCTGTTGAGCCATGGAGAAGCCCCCAAGAGCTCCCAGGAGCCCATTGTTAAAATTCTGCCGACAAATGGAAAGATAGGGATGATTTCACTCTTTTTGCTGGAGCCTTTGCTATCTATGATATTGCTAAATCATCCATAATGCATAACTTTCTGTGCAGTCTTTTTGTTACAGTTCTGGAGGCATATTACTTCTTTGTGCACTTACTTTTTAAATATTATCACTGGATACTAACACTCCTGAAAATCTCATCCCATGAATTAAGGTTAATTTCAGTACTTCCATGTGGCCTTTTAGTGGTTGGTGTGCCAGGTTCCTTGGCTGTGAGGCTGGGCCATACTCTTTTTTTTTTTTTTT
>WEKY01008907.1:0-13840 GCA_013390045.1 Picathartes gymnocephalus | reverse complement strand
TTTTTTTCTTCCCCTTCAGTTATTAAACATTGTCTTTATTTACTTGTTTCGTGATAGTGCCTAAAAACCCTGTAGTAGGCAGAGAGTCTGTATGTACTAGTGACCAGCCCATCCCAGTTTTATGGCATGTACTTTGAAGTCCTTGAAGGAGCAAAGGTAATGAAAGAAGAAAAGAGCTGGTCCTTGGGGTTTGTGAGTGAAGATAAACTCAACTTATTTTTCCTTCAGAGGCCTGTGAGCACTGCTCTTTAACCAGACTCCTCTTCCTCCCAGGCAGCTTGAGGCAGTTATAGCCTGCTGAGCTTGCCTATTCCAGGAAGCAATGCAGGTCAGAGCTGCAGTTGTGTTAGTGTGATGTGGGACTACCAAACCCAAGGAGAAGCTGCCTTAAGTAGTATATCCCAACATGGAGACTTACTTGTCTCCAAACCTGAGATGAAGAAGGAAATGAAATTTTTAAAAAATTAAGAAAACACAACTGGACAAAAGCCGACAGAGGACTAGGAAGCTAAGAAATGCTATCATTTGGAAGATGCTCTGGGCCCTTTGTAACTAGCCAGAGAGGATGTGTTAGCTCTGATACTGTGCTCTTCAGCCAGATCAGGGCGAGCTCTTGCAAGGCCATACGTGTGCCTCTGTATAGTGCTGATGGCTGCTGTGGGGGCTTTGTAAGCTTTCAGTCAATATTGACGTTCCTCCTAGGCTCTGTTCTGAGAGAGAGCAAACCTCTCTCAGAGGAATGCAGGGACACAGAGAAAGTGATGAAGGGATACTGGAGTAGATCTGGAAAATGTACTTGAGCTGTCTGTGGATTCCATCTGGACCAAAGAGGGCTTATTAGAGGCAGCCCCATGATGTGCAGAGGTTTTTCTCTTTAACAAGATTAGACTTGTGAAACTTTGATTTTTAAACCCAAAGCTAAAGAAGGAAAGAGACATACCCCTAAACTTAAGCCTGTAATAGTTCCTATTTCCTAAACCATGTCTTTGAAAATGATGGATGTATGTTCTTAAAGACATGCATGTCAGAAACTTCCTAATAAATTGCTTTTGTAGGTATTGGTCTTTCCAGCTTGAAACATCCAGGAATGCTGCCTTCTCAGAGCTGCCACTCCAAGTTGCACTATGCCCATAGCAGGAAGATCAAACTGGACCTTTCCACTTGATCTCCAGTTATTCTCTCCTGCATGATTACTCCAGCTGCCCTCCATCACTAGAATGCTACCTATTTGCCACAGTTTCTGTCAGCTTGGATTTTTCCTCAAACCAAATTCACAGAGATGACAAAAAATCCTCTCATGTGCCTTGTCCTTTCCAACACCTGCTTCTGGGAGTGCAGTGACAGATACCAGTTTTATTGTGTGCCAATGTTACTGCTCTGTTTACAGCAGATTTAAGAGTTTACACTAGGCCACAGTGTTATCTTCCAGTTTCCCTAATTCTTTCTGCTGGCAATCCCAGCAATGTGGTTGGGGTGGCTGCCCCTGTCCTAAAGGAATTTGTGTCAATTTCTGCAGGGACAAATCCTCCCTGTGCTAAACCGCTTTGCTGCATTTGCTCAAACTCAAATTTTGACAAAGTTGTTCTGTCCACATCCACCAGAAGAGATTGCTTTTTTTTCAGATGCACTTGGAGGTTGATGTGTTGGAAGCTGCCTGTACCTGGCTGATAACTGAGATGAAGCATCTATGTAGCACGATCCATGCCCTTTTCTAATTTGTCTTTGAATGACAAATGTGTCTTCACTGAGTCAGCAACAGGAGATCTTACAGTAGAATACATTGCCCTTCTATCCCTTTCAACAGAGTGGCTAGGTTTTCCCAATTCCTCCCCAAAATCCGTCTTTAAAAGAAATCTTATAAAGACATCCCTCAGATGTATTGTGCAGAACTCCATTATATTCTCTAGTCATTTCTTATTCAGGCTCATAATGTGGTGTTATTTCTTTAGAATCCCCCTCAACAATGCTGGTGGATTCCAAGTAAAAAAGTAAATAAATAAAAAATAAAAATCTTTGTGAAAATCAAAGTTGTAGGGATTTGGAGGTAGTCCACATTAGTCTTCATCACTGTTGTCTCTAGAGAGTTAATGCTTAAGAGTTGAGTGTGGATGACCTCAAAAAAGAAAAACAGATTTCATTACAAACTTCTGCATTCCACACAGACAGTAGAGTAGTATAATAACATGCTTGTTTTCAGTAGCAAAGGAGTGAAAATGCTCATAGACTTGGAATGGAAACCTAGAAAATATTTAAATATTTGAATCCATCTGAATTGTTTCTGTGCAAAGAAAATGCAATTCCTGGTGCCCAATTTGTACACTCCAAAATTCCTGGAGATGTCTTCCTCCTGCTGCTTGAATGCTTTGGATATGTGCAGGTGTCCTTTCTGGTTTTTAAAGCTACTCTACTAAGGAAGGATCAGGGCCACTTCACCTGGTGTTCTCCTTCTCTGAAATCCAGCAATTGTTTTGCATCGGGGGTAATTATACCTAGAGATATTAGACAAACCCACTGATTCAGACTTGGTAACTCTTGAGTATCTTCCCATATGGCATTCCATGATTTGGTTAGATTACATGTTATCTCTAACCTTCTTGCTTCAATAAACACATGATATCTAACTCATCTTCTTCCACCTTATACACAAGGAAAATCATCACCGCTTAATCAGTTGCTGGTGTTAATGGTACAATTCCTCATTCTAATTTCAATTCACTCTGCCTGATACCCCACAAATGCCTTTGAGAAAAGCATTTTATCCCTGATACTGTGCCAAAGACACTTTCTTCCTTTGTCACTGCTGTTGGACTTTCTGCGAACTTCATAAGGACCTTTGCAGGCTGTGGTAGATGACACAGTCTTACATAGAAAGCCTGCAAACGAGTGCCACATCCCAGGCTGTCACTTCAGCTCTGAAGGTCCCTGGCAGCAGATCCCTGATCTTGAGCTACTACTATAGCAAGAAAGTGTAGTCTCTTCACTAGCAAAGAAAAGAATGGAAAGAGTATACAGTAAAAAACAAGGCAGTAATGCAACAGCGGTTCATTTCTTTCTTTTTCTGTCTGGCAGGTGGTCACACATTGCAGACACCCCATGCTCTGCCCTCACATAGGCTCTGCTCCTTGGAACCCTTATTTGGTACAGCTGCCATCATGGCAGTCTGAGGGGGGATCAACAGGGATTATTTTTGGTTCCAAGGGCCATCCAAAGTCTAAAGCATTTTCCTACTTAGCTTTATAGTAATTTGGGATTATTCCAAGATGAGAGTTCTGCCAAACCCTCAATTCACTTTCTCTTTCTTATCTTTCCCTGGGACAAAAAAGTGTGTGTGATTATCTGTATAGGTAAAGACTTACCTTACAGGCTTTGGTTGTTTTCTGGTTTTTATATTACCAAAGGAAGTTATGCAAAGAGAAGGCCCCACTCAAGCAATATGTTTTGTGGGCCCTTTGTTTTTTCAAGACACTTACTGAGTTGCTGTTCTATTATAGCCTCTTCCTCCTGCATTTTGGGGGATTGGCCCAACTTCTTATGTTAGAATGGATGATCTCCATGCTCACTCAGTCATGACTGTGTTCCTTTCCAGTGGTCCAAATTGTGTTCCTTTCCAGTGGTCCAAACCTGTCTCTTTTGCTGTAGCTCTGATGTTCTTCCTAACATCCACTACATCATAGAGGTACCTTTGTAATATAGAGTTACATCTTACACACCAGCCATATTCTGTGTGTCTGTTCACTACTCTCTCTGTGTTACCTTCCTCTGGAATATTCCATTCTGGAATGCTAGTATTAAGTGAGAAAATATTATGGTGACTTTTTCTGTACAAAAAAATGGCAAAATCACCAAGTTCCATGAATGCACAAAATGAGCTTCTTCTTAGCTATGGGCTGTGACTCCAATACTCTTGACAACTGTTTTTTCAGTCTTCTTCTGACAACTAGAATTCCAGCTGAAAGTATTTAGGAATGGGGAATGTGTGCACTGTTGATGTTGGTGAAATGTCCCCTTCTTGGAAGGGGGTGGTGGCGTTGCTCATTGGAGCCCTGCCCTGCACCATGACTAAGGCCTACAGGCACTCTGGTCTGGAGAAATTGGCTAATCTGTGAGCATCAAATCCCCTTCTATAAAGCAAGGATTATAATCCTCCTTTCTTGACCTTGTCTGTTTGAATTGTGAGTACTTTCTGCAGATACTTTCCTTTGAGATGTGACAGGAGATCATTCAGTGCAGTAGGGGTGTTTCCTTCGTAGTGCTAGAATACTACTTAAAAATTCAAATTGCAGGAGGTGATAGTAATGTTAATAATCATAATGAAGATGGAGCATGATTTTTGCTGCATGACAGTGGAAGGAAAGGCTGAGAGATAGATATCACTGAGTGCATACTTTCAAAGACAGGATTTGCTCAGCAGCCAGGTGACAAAAGACATGTTGTTTATTTGACAGAGAGGCTGTGAACTTAACTCCTGGCTCAAAAGGAAAACTTGCTTCCCAAATGAAGACATATGGAGGGTTTTAATGGTAGCTGCAAGACATGTTGGCTGGGTTATGCCACTATGTGTGATCTTATAAAGACACGGGGTGTATATCTGGTGAGGGAATCCGTGCATTCCACCACTGTTTAAGAATAAAAACATTCCTCACCCTGAAAAGAAAGTCAAAGAAAAATTGTGTCTGAGAAGACAGGTTCTACCAGCTCCAAGGCAGTCAGATATGATGGCTGCCCAGTAATGGAAGACACTTCTTTTCAGCTGCATGGATGACTTTTAGCTTCATCTTGCCCAGCGTTTCTATCTAGAAGTTGGCCTCCCTCAAGGTGAGATTTTAAAATCATGTTAAAAATGACTCATACCAAGGAGTTGCAGTAAAACCAGGGAAGGACGTACTGGAAAACATGCTACAATGTGTGTCTGAATGTGTTTGCATTCGGTGCTCTTGTTACGGCAGTCGTCTGGATGCCAAGAGTGGCGTAGTACCAGGGACATCATGTGGAAGGCAGTGGGCAGGAATCGGTGTGCAGAGGCCCTTGCTGCTTGAATCCTGCGATGTTCTGATCTGAGCTCGTACAGCGAGTACCCACAATGGTGTTATCTGCAGAAGAGCAAAGCTGAGGCAACAACAGCAGCAGGGGTGTTACACCGCATCACTGGTTTCTGTGGTGATGTCTTTCAGACTGGCTGTAGCAGGAGTGAAATGTAGGTAAGGACAGACAACATTTGTGCTTTGCTTTGGATTTCTTTTTTTTGATATCTTGTC
Source organism: Picathartes gymnocephalus (assembly GCA_013390045.1). NCBI lineage: Eukaryota > Metazoa > Chordata > Aves > Passeriformes > Picathartidae > Picathartes > Picathartes gymnocephalus. The sequence goes on along the minus strand of WEKY01008907.1, from coordinate 8,585 downwards.
ATGGTTTTCAGTGAGGAGCAGATGAACAAGTATCCTGCTTAACAGAGCTTAAAGAGAAACTGCTTGTAGCCTAAAAAACTCACCAAAATATCAATTTATGTGTTTTAAAGATGAAGTGGCTTCAGTAAAGATTGTAGGGTCTTGCAGTTTTACTCCAAAGAAAACACTGCTAGCTCCACAGTTCAGCTGGCAGGGATCCATGTCAGACTGTGGAGCTTTAGTCATATGCATAAGTCTTCTTATGGTACTAAAAATCATTTCGTTTTCTTTTAAAGTCACGGACAGGGAGCTAAAATTGTCTCACTCAGATACACATTTTTGAATTTCAGAATTAAATGTAATAAGAGATTTTTATTCTCTTTTGATGAGACACGCAATGAAGAGAGTGAGGATGCTGCGTTAGAGTATCATTTGATTTGCTATTTGCTATGTGTTAAACATTTATATTTCAAAGAAGCGTTTGTACCTATACTGAGTGTTTGGCAAATCCAACAGCTCATTAGATGTTAACAATAGCAACACTGCTAAATACAAAGGATTCATAGGCAAAGTACCCCTCAGGCTATATCTCTGAGAGAAGAAGTGGCAAATAGAATCAGAAACTAATTAAATAGTCAGCTAAAGTGAGCATAACTTAAAAAAACCTCTAAAACTACCAAAAATGGAAACATATTACAGTTATCTGCATTCACAATGCAGAACAAGTTTGGTAGTATTTAAGATAATTCTCTAGTGCCTGCTATTTTTAGTCCAAGGGTAAGCTTCTGTAAGAGCCTTTCAACATTGCATCCCTTTAACCTGGCCTAACAAGCTAAGCCAGTAAGCTGTCTGATTTCCGTCTTACAGGAGGCAAAGAGATAGCTGAAACAAACCATTTGTGGTGCAAACACTCAGCCTATCTTGTCTTAAGAGCTTTCTTTGTATGGATTTTTTTTTTTTCCAAACATCTCTGTATTAAGCTTGCTTGTCAGAGACTAAATTGTCAGGCTTTGCTGTTTGGAAATGGTAGAAGCACAGGAACAAAAGGAAGATTTTATAGACCCAGCCTAATGGAAATAAACATTTTCGTGTTGCCAATGGTGAAACCTGATCAGGGCAGTTTAAGCTATTGCTATTAATGCCTCTGAGGAAAAAGGAATGTATTTAGTTTTCCTCAGGGAAGGAAGGGCAGACATAAAGGGCCTGATTTCCTTCTCACTTACACTTAATCTGTCCTCGTTTAACTCCATCAGCTTTGCCAGGTGATGCTTGGTTTGTGCTGCTCTAATCCAACAGAAGCCAAGCTGGAGTTGGCGTTGTGCTCCCTGTCCCACCAGCACTCAGATTTACAGCACTCTTTGTCATCAAAACAGGGCAAAGCCAGATGCAGTTGTAAAACACTGTGGTGCTTATTGCACTCTGGTGTTTTGGTGCTTCAGGTGGATAAGACTTTGCAATATTGCTCACTTACAGGTAGCTAGCTCTTTTTTACTTTAAATACTCTGTGGTAGGGTGTCCTTTCCCCTACTACCTCATGTGTAGAATGAAGTGCAACCATGTTTACTTTCTTGTCTCCCTGCTTTCTCTTCCTCTCTAGTCTCCTTTCCCCTCCTTCCCCCCTGGTGGTGTGTGTAATCCTCATTTATGTTTACAAAACAGGATTTTATTGCTTTCTAAACATGAATAGTCTTACCTGCTCCTCTCAGCCAGCTGAGCAAGGCTTGGACACTTTCATCTTGGGCTCTTTCCAATCTGTAGCTCCCTTCCCCTCTTTCTTCTCCCTCAATTTGGGTGCTAATAGAGCAGGGAAAAATATCTCAATACATAGGGAGGCTATCTTCACCAGGAAAATGTAGGCTGTGTTGAACCCAGTGATCTGCAGGGTCCCATCTCTGGTTTAGTGTTCAAATTGTTTCAATTTACTTATTATTCCTAGGGTTAGGCACATCCCATGGGGTTTTGGCTGTGCATCTACACAGGCTGGAATTATAACTTGTGTTAACTTCAGTGGGGATAACTTTTGAACTGAAGATGAACTTGACATGAACAAATAATGTCTGTGTATTTCCAGCAGGGAATGCAAGCACAGTGTGTACCACATTGTAGGCGAGATGAGCCCAAGCCACTTTTAAACTCAGTGTCTTAGTCACAGCAATGTAGTACTCATCTGCAAAGGAGGTAAGGAGGAAGAATTAGCCCTTGCTGGCCTGTGGCTGGACTGCTGTTAGTGCTGGGACAGGGTGGTACAGATACACTGTGTAGGAGCTGCTGCTCTCAACTTAAGCATCAACATACACAAACACAGCCAGGTCTCTAGCTAGTCTAAATCTGCATAGCTCTGTTAAAACCTGTGGAGAGGCCCTAATTTACTGCAGCTGAACATCTGGGTCTAAGTTCTTTTTATTTTGGTTACCAGCAGGATTAAATAGAAGTACCCCACATTATTTATTGTGGGTGCCGTGGCAGCATCTCAAAGCCCAGTGGTAAAACAGGGCACCGTTGTGAAAGGGGTTGTGTGAACACGTAACAAGAAGACAGTCCCTGTCTAAAGGAACTTACAGCCTAATTAATAATGTTATTTAGTACATTGGTAAGTATGTCTGTACTTGACTGCCTGTTCTGTTGTCTTTTTTAAGAGGATAAAAGAAATATGCCCAGTTTGATTTTCACCATTTCTGATGAAAAAGGGACTGGTTAACATGAGTGCCTCACTAAAAAAAATGCAGTCTTTTACATCACACAGATGGAGGGCTCATGGTGAGGAACATGCAGACTTTTAAAAGACTAGCAGAGAATGAGCAATAAATTCAGTCTTGACTAAGAAGTAAACAGGGGAGAGGCAACTGCAGTGGGAACTGTAGTGTGCACCACAGTATGCATGCACTACATAACTCTGCCAGAATGGTTGAGGGTAAAGGGACATGGTAATGTAAACTAGCAAATTAGTTTTACATTTTATTGTCAACCCCATTTTGTTAATATTAGCTGTGAAGACTAGTTAGTTCCAGGAAACTTCGGAACAAGCCAACAGTGGGCATGTCCTAGAGGAGACTGCAACAGATAGCTCTTCTGTTTTGTTTTATTTTAAATGTTTTGTTTTAAAATCACCATCTCTGCTTTACAATTCTATTTGCATACACAAAATTGGATTAAAAGAACATTAAAGTCTTAGCACTGAATGACAAATCAAGGAGATATGCAACTGAGGATATTATCAGACATATACACATCCGAGTGTTTAAGTGGTGGAAAACTCAGACACATCTCATCCTGAAGAGTATTCTTGGTGGTTGTAGGGGTTTACCAGATTGCACTGTTCAATCACTGCCTTTTGAGGTGAGTACTTATTTGCTTACTGGGAGAGGTTTTCATTTTGTTTTCATGGGACTGTAAAGGCGCTCTGAAAATCCTGGCAAAATTCACCTGTGATCTGTGCTGTTAAACCCTATACCTGCTAGGACATTCCTTACTGTGGCATCTCCACATTCTCATTTGGTGCTTCATTATAAAGGAGCCTTTATTGCTTTCAGCCTAGGGACACTCAGAGTACGGGTACCTGAGGTTTATTTTATCTATCTAAACCACCTCTCAATGGTATGTGTGTCAGTCAACACATCTGCTAGTACATAAAAACAAGGAGGACATTGAAGGACATTGCTGTGTCACCTAAAAATAGTATGCAGCCACATAGGTAAAATATACAGAGGAAATGCATCTTTAGGCTTGTAAACCAGTTTTTGTGTTGTATCTGAATAAACTCTTTTAACCAACTCAAACCAGATAGTTGCCATCCACTTAAATTACAAGAAAAAATGATGGGAAGTCCAGACGTATTAATGATGTACTGATCCATTCATGCTTCAACTGTAAGGAAAACCTGTGCTTTTCTCCCTGTGAGACATGACTTGTGTTTGTCATACCTGTTCAGTGGGCATGTGTTAGGCTTGGCGAAGCTGAACACACTGAGAAATTGAAACATCATAAAAGGTATTTAATGAAGGAGATACTTTAAAAATGCTAATTTCCTGGTCAAATTAAATTCGAATTTTCTAACAGTAAAAGCACCAGATAGAGGTGTCTTATTTTGTAGTTTAAAAAGGAATTTTTGAGTGTGTATTTAATTTGCACAAAATCATAAATGAATGAAATTAAAAAATCTGTGTAAACTCATCTCTGCTATATTGTGTATAATTTTACCTTTAAATTTGTATTTCTTTAGAGTCATAAATCTCAAGATAGAAGTAGGGAAGATTATAGACATCCTGACATATCCAGTATAATTAAAACTAAAGCAAATACAACATGGAAATAGAATGAACAGAAGCAACAAGATAATGCTTCTTATTGGCAAAGGAAGAGTCCATGCTGCCACTCAAGTGCAGTTTTTAGAGATGTTTGTCATGATAAAGAGGACAAACAAGTTTTTACATCAATTACATGTGTGAAATCATCACTGCAAAATATATGTAGCTTTTTTTTCCTCCAGGATATGCTATGCTGCCTTACAAAGGTGTATGAATGTTGAAAAATCTTATGGCAGTGCATAGAGAGATTAGTGTGGGCATGGACCATAAATCAAGTAAATAAATAAATCTGAGCAAGCAGTGCTTGACTATTTGGACTGAAATACTGCTGACACTGTCACTGAAAGCTCTGCAACAGGAGAGTCCCAAATGTCTTCCCTACCTTATGCTGTACCCTGCCTTCCCTTTCTTCCTTTTTTCTACAATACAATTTATATTAGAGCTTGTCCAGACTGGGACCCCAGGATCTTTAACTCTCTACCCTCCTGTATGTTATTAGGTGCATAATAATAATTAAAAATCCCTGAGTTGTTGCTCACGACACACATGAGCAAGTGTCTGTGTGTGGGGAAGGGAGCGGGGGTAAGAGGTGCCATTTGCTGCTCCAAGTGGCAGAGCTTCGGGGTGGTGAGCCCAGAGGCAGCCTGCCTTACCTACCACACCCTGGGCACTGAGCTACTCACGCAGGTCAGGCTACCAGTCCTGCATCCCCTTCCCCAGCTCACTCACTCCTCTGCTCACCTGTGCTTCCCCAGCAGTTCTGGCAGACAGGAAACTTCACCTCCATCTGCTTCTCCGGCTGTCTTGCACAGTGAAGGAAAACTCCCAGCCTTTGTTTTGATTGTGGCCCTTCATCAGCCACTTTCTTCCCTTTGCACTTCTGCACTTTCCCTGCTCTTGTTTCTACCCATCAGAAACACAGAGAGAGTTTTGTGCTTCATTGTGGAGCTCAGCCCAAGCCTAGCCCATTGTGGGCTGGACAAGACATGCCAGATCTTCTCCTGCTGCAGTTCCCCACCCATGAAGGCCAGGTGGCCTTTGCTAGCACTGGACAAGGCAGCACAATAGTAAGTTCATGGCGTGACTCAGTATTACAGCCATGCAGTTCCTTTACAGTGTCAAGTCCTGTAGAAGTTAAAAAGCCCCCCTGGTGAGCTAACCCAGTAAGAAACATGGGTAGATCGTTTATTTAGTAATCAGCAAATTAGTCTATATAGTCAGCAAATGTTGAGGCCCAAACTGATGATGATTTGCTTTCAAGTGTTTTCTCAATATTGTGCTCAGGCTCAAGTATAAATTGAATAGAGTGACCTTTTGATACTGAGTCAAATTGACTGCATTTGCAAAGATTCTGTGGTTTCACTTACTATAAATTTTTGATATTTGGTCTACCGCCGGTGAAATGAATCCAGTACAATATCTTATCACTGGTCCCCTTAATACAGTCGATAGCACAATAGCTTGCTTGCAGATTATTTTTTATTTTATCTTTTCTCCAGAATCAAAGATTACTGTAATAGAAGGGAAGGATGCAGTTTACACAAATCAAATTGCAATGGCTTGCAAAATGTGGATGAATTTTGGTCAAAAAATGTAAAGCATGGGTTGCTAGCTAGATCCTCAAGTTCGTGAGCTCTTCAGTTTATTATAAACTTAATTGCCAGGCTGTAATGGAAACTTCTGAACTGCAACAACTTGTTAGGAGTAATAAAAGAAGTGACTTTGTGGTAGAAGAATATTCAGTAGGCTTTTTTAAACTGACATGTTTAGCTTAGAGCAGAAAGGTTAGATTTTTCACTTGAAAAGGTGGTCCATTTCACAGGAGCTATGGCAACATTACTTCCAATGATCAAGGGCATGATCTTAAGGAAAAGCCTATTTGCAAGTGGTCTGTGCTGTGGTTTTGTGTTGTGACGCTTTAATACCAAGTACTTGACAGAAGTTTTACAGTGTCAGGAGAGCATCTGGCAGAGAGAAATCAATCTGAGTTCAGTTACCAAGATTACACATAAGAACTTTCTGAGAAATAAGCAGCATGTTGATGATGATGATGATGATGAAAACAGTAATTTTTCTTTTATTTTATTTTGTTTTGTTTTGTTTTGTTTTTATGCCATTATATCCTGAAGAGGGGAGGGGGAAAATGGGTGCTGCCAGTGCTCCCATCTCCTTCAGCCTGTGGACATTTAGCAGGTCCTTCCAGTGGTGCCATAATGTCCCTGAGAGCCGTGCTGGGGGTTTGTGCCCCTCTGGGACCTAGCTCTGGAAATGAGGCATTGCAGTACCTGCATTGTGTAGAATCACAGTATTTATTTAACATAGTTTTTGAGAGAGAGCGTTTTGGGATAGTAGAACACATTGCTTCAAGTCTATATCTGGAAAAATCCAACTGGAGTGAAGCTTTTACATAAATATGGGCAAGTGGTTGGTCCTACAATTGAGATACATCCACATTCCATATGAGGGGCAGTGGGGCTGCTGAAATCAGAAGGCAGGGTCTGGATTCAAGTGGTCTTTGCCTGCAGGTGCATTTGAGGAGTATGAATATAGCTGTCTCCTCCAAGAAAAGAAAATATCTTGTTTCCTTTTCATACCCTAAAGGCATTTGCACAGGGGTGGTGATAATTAATCCCCATATTTCTACTTCACATAAAGAAATCTGGCTGTAATTTTCTCCTAGTGGGACTCCATTTTGTTTTTAAAGATAATTGATAGCTCCGGACTTAAGCATTTCAATTATGGGAATGTCTCTTGGGGACCAGACTAACAGACCTTGGAAAAATGTTCTAATGCAAATGCATCATGTGAATTTTTACTGTAAGACAACGCAGGACGCCTAAGGATTTGCAAAGCAGTTGAACAGCAAAATAAAAGCTGAGAAACTTCTCCAAATATATAAGGGCATGGGAGTGATTGTGAGCAGGTAAGGTGGAACAAGTGGTTCTCCACTTGGACCGTTGATTCATCTTTGGCCCCGGGTGGAGCCAGCTCTAGGTTGAGGAGAAGGAGGCACTTGCCTTGGGCAGTGCATGGGAAAGGCAGCAAAATCAACATGACAGCTCTGTCTGTGCCATGCTATGGCAGGTTGCCTCCTTCTGCACCAGAAGAGGGAAAACTTAGGCTGTAGTTCTTCCTTTTCATCGTCCTTGTCTTCAGTTGTCGCTTTTCTCTGTCAGGAGTAGGAATACCAGCCTGCATCCTAATCCCTGTACACCTCCTACCCTCCCTGTGCTTCTGGCCAGCCTGTGGCTCCTTATCCTCTTGTGGCAAAGCTTGGTTTGTGGGGCCAGGCCTGAGACACCATCTGCCCCTCTCCTGCATGTTTGTTGACAGGAGGTGCTCAGGGCCTGAGTGGTGCTAATGAGCTTTTCAGCGCCTCTGCATCCTTATGTGCAAAAAGGGGTGAATCTGTACCCCTCATTTCTTAAGGAAAAGACAATCTTAAGGACATCCTTACTCCAGAATTAGTCATTAAGGAATTAAGTCCTGTTGGAAGTCCCTGATGTGCACACAAGTCAATTTTGTTTGTTTGAAAGTAGTGCCATAATGTATTAGTATTTTTAGATCACTCAGGTATTTTCAGCTGGAGGAAAATCTTTTATTTTCTTTGTTAATTGTGCTATGAATAGATCTTAGGCTGCTGAGGAGAAATGAGTCGATATGTTGAAATGGTGATCCCTTGTGAGTTCTGGTGTACACCTGGCTGCTCTGAATTGCTTACCAAGCTGGGCTGCTGGAGTGGTGACAGATTCTACCAGCTGTGGATCTGTCCCGAAGTTTCCTGGGCTTTTTACAAAGATGTGGCAAGCTGCCACTGCTCCCAGTTCCTTGGGGCTGTGGACTAATAATACAATTTAGACCCTGATCTCTCAGTATGAATCATAATGGGCCTATGCAGTATTCAAATTGTTAGTAAAGAAACTTCAGAGCGTCATCATTCATTAGCTGATTTCACTTCTTGAGATACAGTCAGCAAAAGTTGTGCATGTATTAATCACAATTGAAAGACAGAAAAGAAGTCACCCAAAGGGAAGATACTGGAGATACTATTAATATTTTGAAAAGATTTTCTAAAAGATAGACTTGACCCTCTTCTGGAATGGTTCAGCATACTGCTGATGACAAGAGCTACAGGATAATCCTGAGTCAGGACATCTGCACACTGGCTTCAAGGTTTTCAAGAAGGGATCACAGAAACACAGATGGATAAGGCTGGAAGGGACTGCAGTGGGTCAGCTGGACCAACCTGCTGCTCAGGCAGGGCCATCCTAGTGCCACATCCTCAAGCACATGGCACAGGAT
>WEKY01008906.1:0-64671 GCA_013390045.1 Picathartes gymnocephalus | reverse complement strand
ATAATAGTAATAATCATAATAATGATGTAACAATAATTAATAAAACCCAAGGAAGAAAAGTGATACAAATAAAAACAATTGCCCACCACCAGCTGGCTGATGCCCAGCCAATCGCCAAGCAGTGTTACCCCCCAGTCCATTGTCCCTCCTGTCTTACATGCTGAGCATGACACCATACACTGTGGGATATCCATTGCATCAGTTGGGATCGGCTGTCCCAGCTGTGTCCTCTCCCAAATCCTTGCTCACCCCCAGCCTGCTCACTGGCAGGGTGGGGTGACAAGCAAAATATGTCTTGACACTGTGTAAGCACAGTTCAGTGGGAATGAAAACATCCCTGTGTTATCAACAGTGTTTCCAGCACAAATCCAAAACACAATCCTGTACGGGCTATTATGAAAAAAAATATCTCTATCCCAGCCAAAACCAGCACAAAGCCTCACTGCTGTATATGCATAATAGGATGTCCTCAATTTTAAACTTAAGCCTTTGCAAACATAACTTGTCCCTTGGTTGGTACTGATTTAGATTAACTGACTGCTGCCAAATTACTCTATAAAGTATTACAGAAACTCAAAAATGGTAAATTTAATAGCCTTTTTCCAACATTTCCAAAGTCAGCTGCTTGGAAGGTTGAATAAATCCTCATCTTCACTAACTGATGCCCGTTTTCAATCATACAATAGGGAGAAAAGGGCATTCCAGGAATTTCAGGTCATTTTGGTACTCCTGGCTCCCATGGAGAAATAGGTGAGTTTGTTCTCTTGTCTGAGCACTCTCTGTATTCATTGCCCATCAAATACCTGACATTAAGTTCTGAGGGGTCTCAGTGGATCTTCAAAGAGTCTTTCTGCAGTCTTACAGAATGATGTAGTAGATGTGGGAGGCTGTAAAAAGGTTAATTTCATGCAACATGTGCTGTCCATTGATAAATCCATCTGTGGCAAGGAGGGAGGCTGTTCTAGACACCTTTTTTGCTGTCTTTAATTTACTCCTCTCTTATTCTACAAAGATAGTAATTGCTGAATTTTGCCTCTGAAGTTGCAATTCCTTCGAAACAACAGGAAGTACTGTTTAAATTAAAGCCTTACCGCTCATATGTTCATTTTTGTTTTCAATAGGTGATCGGGGAGATACTATAAACTTACCAGGAATGCCAGGCCTTAAAGGGGAAGTTGGTGTGCCAGGCTTAACAGGTATTAATTTCACAGTTGCTCTCTGCATGTATTTCTTTTCACATACTAGAGTTCCCAGAGGAAGGGAGAGGAGTTTTCTATGGGCTTTTGATGCCTCTTGAACCTTTGTTCTCATGACAGCTTCTGGAGAGGTTCATCTTTTCTATATTGAAATTAATATGTGCTGCATTTACCTCTTCAACTGAAAGTACCATTATAGCAGTAAACATCATCACATGCAACTCCAGTAAACATTTCTGTATCATTTGTTTTGCTACTGATGACAAAAGGAGCATTATCAGGCCATGATTATAGAAGGTGGGTTAGCAAAGTCTCATAGATTTTTGGATTGAGTAGTCAGGTAACGTATTAAAATTTCCCTGCACATGCAGCCCACTTGAAGATCAGTGTCATATTCCACATAATTTGGGGAGTACTTTTAAAAACAAGTTTAACGATCATTTGGCCAGACAACTTTTCATGCTCCCAGATTATGTAAGCACCCTGACTAGAAGAAAGTCTTTCTGTGGCAAGACCAGGACCCATATAGTAGCCAGGTTCATATTATGCTTGTTTGCTTAGAGTCGTATAGATATTATTAAAATAATATACTGGTTTTTTGGTTTTCCAGGCATAAGAGGAGGTGTGGGACCAAAAGGAGAAGGTGGTGACCCTGGTTTCCCTGGCATTGAAGGCCTCAAGGGCACACAGGGCATCCCTGGCTCTGTGGGACAGGAAGGTAAAATATTCTTTCTAATGCTCCAAAGAATAACATAAAGAGGAAAAAGAAAAATACTCTTTCCATCAAAAGAAAGTCATTAAGTTTTTTAATATGTTTATCATTCTGTAAATTGCTGAGGAGCAGTGATAAGGATGTGGAACTCACAGCAGCAGTTAGGAGGAAATTGCAAAAACCTAACTCTGCTTCATACCAGTTTTTCCTTTTTCATAGCAACCTTGTGTCCAGTCAAAGTGTTGTACTGCTGGCATACTCAGGTATTCTAATGTCTCAATACTACAAGGAGATGGACTTTTCAACGACTTCTCTGCCATAAATGAAGTCAGTATCCGCCAGGACATAGTTACAGAGCCTTCAAGCCAGGCTCATTGGCCAACTGTACAAAAGAAGCAAAGTCAGGTTCAGCTGTGCCTCGATCATACACTCAGGGCCTAAGAACCTGTCTTATTGAAGGAGGATCATAAATGCTCTTTCAGAACAGTTGCTCCTCATTTCTCTTCAATAGAGGGCTTAAAAACTCCAGCCAAGACTGGAAGAGTTTTGATAGGTGCCTCACTGGGAATCAGCTCTTGTCTGATCAGTGGGAAAGGTCAGCAGAAGGGGAAGGTCACATGCACAGCAACAAAATCACTTATTGTAACTGGCAATAGAAGTCAAGTTACTTTACTAGGAGGAGCCCAACGTTTGTAATGAGTTGTTCTTTTATACTTTGTCTCTCCTACCTGTGCTCCACTTGGATGAGCAGTCATACAATGACATTAGGAAGGGAAACTCTTCATTTTGCTGCCTGGGAGAGTGAAAGTAGCACAAGTCCGCGTTTGAGCTATTGGTTTTAAGGATGCTCATGAGCAGTTGATTCATTGTTGTCACACAGGTTTGCCAGGACTGGTTGGCCCCCCAGGGCAGCAAGGAAGCCCTGGGACGCCTGGATCTCATGGTGAAAAGGGAACTCCCGGCTGGCCTGGTTTACCAGGACAAGCAGGTATTTGTACAGCTTGAGCTATTCAGTCATTTCTGTGTGAGCACTTGCAAATGTTCCTTTGGGGTGAAGAAGAAGAAAAGGGTTTTTGCAGTTCAGAGTGGAAGAGTTTCCTATACTAAAACATTTATTCCTCACAAAGTCCAGGTGCATTAACAAAGACACACACGGTTGCTGATTTATGGCTTCTGGTGTCTTTTCAGCTCATGTTAACTGTTGATGACCTCTTCAACTAGGAAAGCAGTTTTCAGGAAACATTTTCATTTTTCATGACAACTAGGAAGAAAAAAACAATAAAAAATTATTAAACATGCAGCAAGGGTAGTAATGTAAAATATGAGAATATTATAATGTGGCATTAGATAGCAAGCAACATATTTGTCCTGCATCATCACCAAAACTGTTAACTGATTCAATATCTGGTTTCAAGAATAAATGACTTATGGCTTAGACAGAATTGTGCTATCGAAATGGAGATGATAGTTTAAAATGAAGCTGTTTGTATCACAGGATACAGAACCTCAGTGATTGCCACTTTATTCCTTAATATATTCAGTTGGCAGATTTTTTTTCTACCTTACAGCCAGAAATCACCCTGCTTTTAGTAAGATTCGTCTATCTGAATCTGCATGAAAGCTAAGCTAATACAATTATGAAGACTGCCTCTTTAGACAGTGAAGAGAGACAGACAGACACTTATTTTTCTGAGACTGAATAGTCCTTCAGAGCTCTGGCCACTGTCTAGCTTTAGCATCATACTTACCACTTTGACAGGTACAAACAGATGGAATAAATTTTACCTGTAACAATAGTAACAGTAGCTATTAGACATTTTGCTAGTGTTTTGTTGGGGTTTTTTAAATGGCACAGAGTGAATTGCTCCTTAAGGCAGCTTTATTATAACCACATTTAGAGTCTACAATTATGTCATAATTGTCTTGGCTTGAGGATTTTGGAAAATTAAATGGGTATTAAAAAAAATATGGCAGCAAGACTGGAACTAATGGCATGCTACCAGATGGATCAGAGACATTGAAAAAAATATCTCTGGAGTAATGAGTTTATCGGATAATAACAAAATTCGCTGATCACAAAACTATAGTGTGGTGTATTTCATGATAAACTTATGGTAATTAATTCATTTGCTTATAATACACCATCTTTTAACATAGAATAGCATTTATTCAAGCATTTGATTTTTTTTTTTTTGCCCAGGAATATGTACAGACAAATAGAAAGTATTATGATAATCATGAATGTCATTTTAAAACAGGCCAGCCTGGCTTAAGAGGAATCAGTGGACTGCATGGTTTACCAGGCACTAAGGGCTTACCAGGATCACCAGGTAAGTGAGACTCTGTTAATCTGCCTGTTCACAGGCACAAGGTTCTGTTGTCTTCAAGTTTGGTAGGTGAGATCTTTGTAATGCAACTTAATCTTATCTGTGTCCTCCAAAGCTTCAGAATGTGCTTCATTATTGTGGGCTCTGGTGAACAACTTCATACACTATATGCTACCGCACAGGTGGATTAGAACACAACTTCAAATCATAACTTCTTTCTTCTGATCAAATTAAAACCTTAAGGCCTTTTTTCTCATCATGAGCCTTTTCTTCAATGAACTATTACGGACTCATGTATTTTGTAAATCCACATGCTCTGTGTATGTACTTTAGCATACATTGTTATATGCAGAAACATTTCAGCTTTCCTCTTTATTCTGAACAACTCAACAGGTCCAGATGGGTACGGCTCTGCAGGTTTCCCAGGTGTAGTGGGTGACAAAGGAGAAGCAGGAGAGCCAAGCAGAGTAGAAGGCAGCCGAGGACCTCCAGGCCAGAAGGGAGACAGAGGTGTTCCAGGTCTGTATTCCAGAGAATGGGATCCACCTGTTATTTGTTTCATCTGTGGGTGTTAGAGATGTCACAAAATACACTATGGTGTAGACAGCTGAATAGGAGAACTCCCAAAGTTGGGAAGGTCACTGTTTGGAGTTTGTGCTGCAGCTCAGGCAGCCCTTGCTCAGATCAGCAGTGTATATTCCCCAGTGCTCGACAGCCTGGGTCCTTCCCCACAGCAGCAACATCTTGTAGCACCCACTGGGCCCAGCAAGCTGCAAATGCCAGAGGCTGCTCTCAGCCATCAGCTACTCAAATATTTTTAATGAAGCTCCAGTTACACGAACGTGTGACCCCTCCCTCTCTTTGTTGCAAACCTGTCCATATTTACCTTTCTCCTGAAAGCCTCACTGTCTGTCAGTGTGTGCTGGCACCTCAGGGGCTTTGTTCCCAAACATAGTGCTTTGCTGGTGCCATCATCTCTTGTGCAGAGTAAGCTCCAACCCACTGTGCTGTGACAGGCTGTGCTTATCTCAGGATGGGTCACCAACTGGTTTTCATCCATCAAGAAGCCACCAGACTGATGTTATGAACAAATCAACTAATTACATGTGGTTTTTGTGGGTTTGTTTTTTAAATTTTTCCAACATTTTTGCCTCTGAAAGGATTTAGGACTGATATAGATAGAAAACCTTACTGCCTTTGCCTGCTTGGTTCATTAGCTCATTCCTATTCTTTTGTGTTACATTTCATTGTTACTAACATGCTGTGCCACCTCAAACACCATTCAGAGATTTATTATCAAGCATTAGAAAAAGTAGTTTACCTTGTTCATGTTTATTTGTCACACTTACAAACAGCAGGTTGACTTCCTGACAACTTCAATATACTTAAAAGAATAATCTGTTGTTGGTAGGGCAGATTTTTGGCCACTTAACAATTTTTCATCTCTAGAGAACTTCTTGGATTTGAACTTTTGGTTTTAACTGACCAAATAATGCTAAGTGTCAACCCTGACTCTACAGGCACAGAAGAACAAAGCTGCTTTCCTGCCAGCTTCAGTATACCTAGGATATTCTGAGTACTTCCTATCTTGAAATAATATTTTACCTGGCAGACACAAGATTATTAGTATTGCGCACAGTGAGATGTAATTATCCACCCAGAGAGCTTTGGCAGAGAACTAATATTTGGTTCGTAAAAAAAAAAAAGAACTTCCATGGTATTATCTGAAAAAATAAAACAAAAATCAGTGGGAAGTGTGGGTGTTTTCTGTTTTGAAAATCACACTCCTTAGTCTAAGGTGAGTCCTTTTAATTGCAATTGTGCATTTTCCTTGCAATACTGATTATTTCTTCTCTTCCTTTCAGGAGTCCCAGGACCCTTTGGTATTCCTGGGCAGGAAGGATTTCCAGGGCCTCCTGGGATTTCAAATATATCAGGATATCCTGGTGATAAAGGCTCCCCAGGTCTAGATGGAGTGCCAGGTAATTCATGCAACAGCAGTCAATGTTATTTCTGTCTTGATTCAGTAAAGTAGCCCTATTAAACAAAACACTAAAATTGTTGGACAAAACTAATGGTACATCAGATAATAGAGACAGACCTCTTGAAAGCAAGAGGCAGCTCCTCCAGTTTGTCCTAATGGAAGGGTTTGATTTTCGTGCAAATATCAGATTAAATAATCCAGAATTCTGTTAACAACTTTCAGAAGCATTATGCTGATCTACTACTCTAAAATCTGAGGTCTGTGGCAGATGTGCAAGTCTATGGAATATTGTCCCAATAATTTACAAAATTCTCCTGTGTGAAATGACCACGCAAACTAAATTACATTGGAAAAAATTAGCTCTTCCCTCTTAAAAATTCCTGTTGCTTATTGGACTGCACGATCATTTCAAACTGCGATGCTGCTGTGAAGAGCTTGTAGCAGAAGTTGTTCCACTAACATCTTTATATGATGGATGGAAATTTTTATGTAAACTCAGCAAAAACTTAGAACAGACAAACCAGCTGAAAACCAACAAAATACCTAGGCTTCCAAGCTGAAAGAGAATGTTAGTTGGCCTGACTCTGCATACTGATTCCCACTCTCCAAGCAGTCAAAGGAGTGGAAACAGGAACACCATATGCCAGCCAAAATGGTGAGACAAGTGTGGCTCACTCTTACTTTGCCACATACATCTTGCATCCATATCTTCATGTGATCCAGCTTGAAAAGGCAGCACAAGAGAAGCTCCAGTCAAAACCCTAGTTAGTAAGTCACTCTTTCCTCAGAAGCAAGGTCCAAATATCTTGTAAGCAGCAGAGGTAACTGAAGAGAAACCTGCCAGGTTTAGCTTCAGGCAATATGCAATTCTAGAAAAAGAAGCTGTTCCCATAATTCCCAAGACAGCATGAAGTACTTACTTGATTCCAGATGTTCAACTGAAGCACTAAGCTATACAGAACAGTAAGTCCTTGGCTCTGAGTCAGGTACTCGCTGCTCTCTGATTTCTCACTAGCTACTTGGATAATTTAGGATGAAGCAAGGAGGCACCTAGTGAAGTGCGGCATTTGCTGGTGAAGGAATAGTTCATCAAAGGCTGTATCTCAGCAGGCACTCTATTTCTGCTGAAATCTTGCTTGAGATAACACTGAGTTTTGCGGGAGCTTCATGCTCTAATTCCTCTTCCACTGCTGCAGAAGGCTATGCCAGCCTTGGAGCAGGAGTGTTGAATAAGTCTGTCCCCTGCTTAAATTAAGGAAATAGAACCTGATGGCATACAGTTAAATAGTTCTGTTACTTTCCTTTGTGCCCAGGTGTTAAGTATAAACAGCTTACAATCTATATGTCCTCTAAACAGGCTATCCAGGGCCACAGGGGCAGCCTGGAATCCCTGCTCCACCAGGAAGCAAAGGAGAAAGTGGACAAATAGGTAGGACAGGAGAAATTGGCCCAAAAGGGAGTAGAGGTGATCCTGGATCAGCAGGAAGACCTGGCCTGCCTGGATTCCCTGGACCAAAAGGTAAGGATGGGAAATGCTGATCGTGGCAGGAAGTGGGGGAGCTTTCAATGCTACAGCAGCTTTAACAGCATGACTTTTGCACTCACTTGATTTGTACTGAAATGCAATAATGCCACTTGTCATTTTGCATTAAAGGTCGTAAGGGTGAGCAAGGTGTCAACGGCTTTATGGGCACAGTGGGATTTCCAGGTGATCTGGGCCCTATCGGACCCAAGGGAGACAGAGGAGTAACTGGTAAGTGCGTGCAGTAGGGTGTGTGACTCCTTTCAAAACCACCCACTCTGCAGCTCCACGGAGCTGATCTAACTGGCCCTGCTTTGAGCAGGAGGTTGGGCTGGGTGACCTCCAGAGTCCTCCATCCTGCATGACTCTGAATCCTGGGAAATTCCAGAGGGCAGATGCCTGCATTTAAAATGAGTAGTCAATTTTTTGCCTTTATTAATTTGTATGATGTCCCAACTCCAAAATCAGAGCCACTTCTGGGATTAATAAAAAGAAGAATTTCTTGTCTAAATTAATCCTCCAGGGTAGACATACTGAATATTTAAAGAGAGCTGTAAAATCCATCACTCCATCTCTACCATTATATATTTGTGTCTCTTGAAGCCCACCAAAAGATGGTGCTGCACCTCAGAGAGCTGCAGCTGTTTGGGGGGAACTTCCCAGCTTCCTGTGTCATAAATGAGGGAGCAGTAGCATCATTAATTTCCTTCTGCTTATCTATGTACAGTCCAAGTGAAGACAATCTCTTGGAGGTTACCATACTTGGAGATTGTCTCATCTTGGGCATCCCATACCCACACATATTTCCCCAAAATAATGCAGCTGCTACACCCAAGCTGGTGAGTTGCAGACCAGAGACCTCTCATACATATGCAGCCAAGTAAGAGCAATGTATCTCTGGATGAAAGTACATTAAGGAAAAATACAGAGTGGCCGGGGGGATTTTTTTAATCAAACTATCTCATCTTACTTCTAATGACAGGCTTCCAGGGACCTCCAGGCTCTCCTGGGGTGGCCCCTCTTCCTCCAAGGCTGGTTGCTCAGCAAGGTTCACCAGGTCCCCGTGGAAATATAGGACCTCAGGGAAGCCCAGGAGATACAGGACCTCAGGGCCCACCAGGAGATCCAGGTAGGAATCACACATTCAGACTGAAAGATATTCCTCTTATCAG
The DNA here is from genome assembly GCA_013390045.1 of Picathartes gymnocephalus. Lineage (NCBI taxonomy): Eukaryota > Metazoa > Chordata > Aves > Passeriformes > Picathartidae > Picathartes > Picathartes gymnocephalus. The sequence goes on along the minus strand of WEKY01008906.1, from coordinate 55,758 downwards.
AGTGAGGCCACCAGAGCACTGCTTTGATGCTCTTCTACTTAAAATTCTGTAAACCAGAAAGGAGAGTCAATTTTTGGTCTTCCAAAGCTGTGGCTTCAGCTTTCTTCCTCCTCCTAGCATTCAGAACACAAGCAAAACAGGAGATAACTTTGGCAACACTCATATAGCCAAATCTACATGGTAACACTCACATAGCCAAAGCGACATCAGATACAGCTATCACACAAATCAAGACTGAATATCTTTGGTGGAGAAGTGCACATGCTTGTGGGAGTGCTGTCAGCTCGGGGAACAACATAGCACTAGTGATGTGTGCTATGCCCAATGCACTGCACCTTTTGCCATGAGCCTCATCAGAGATAAGTGGTGCCAAGAGTGAAGGATTGGGGTTGTGTGGCTCGTGTAGGCTTGATCCCAGCAACCTTTTCCAATGAACTTAGTGCTTTTTGCCTGAGCAAGTACCGTAGGATCTTGCCTTCAGTGCAAATTAGTAACCCCGACAGACAGCAAACGTACACAAGTAGAGCACGTGTTAACAAAGTGGGATGGGCACGTTGATATGTCTGCAGTCACTGTGCTTACAACCATTGTCATGTAAGGTTTCAGAGGCTCACCTGGAGAGCCAGGACTCCAGGGCAGGGGTGGCATTCCAGCTCCACCTGGCTCCAGAGGGGAACAAGGAGGAATGGGATTTCAGGGTCCAGTGGGATTTGAAGGTAAGAGATATCACATGGCACTTCTTCCCTCTGTCCCATTTCTCTGCACTAAATTACTCTGTAGTTACTACCTCAGTGGAAGGAAAGGAGAGGAGAGAGAGAAGGGGCAAGAGGAGGGGGTGGGAAGAAAGAGGAAGGTAGAGATGGGGATGGCAAGGGAGAGGAGGATGGTTTCTGTCTCCATAGATACTTCACAAGGGACAACTAATTAACTGTTAACAGTTACCTTAGAGAAATATTTTCAGAATAAATTTTGATAGCTGTAGATGTCTGTCCACTCATGAGTTTGTTCTGATCTGAGTGTATTTATTCTCTTTAAGTATTTTCAGCCTAGTGTTAAACTAACAGTTACATTCATGGAGATGAATGGCTAGGTAGGTGATACTTGGGTAGGTGAAGTTTAAGGGAATGTAGTTGTAAAATAAATACCTGTGTCCTTATCAAATCAAAGAGCAGAACTATTACTATCTTAGTTAGCTAAGCACACAAAGAAAAAGGTATTTGCAGAGCATAGTTTCAAGTGTGTGAATCAAATTCAAGAAGTCCAGCAACCATTGGTTAATCTTGGACTAAGAAAATATTTTAAAGGAAAAATATGTTCATCTGTATTGTACAGAACTTTATTTGTGACTTACCCTAGTTCTGATGTAAAATACATTATCTAAGAAACTAAGGAGCCTGATCCAGCACCAATCTACTTCAAAAGCAACTGTTACAATCCTAGAACTGCAGCTCTTCTAACAACTTACCATAAAGAAAAGGCATCATGCCATTAAGGTGTTCATCAGCAGCTTAGCTGCAATATCAGCTAGCACCAGATCATTTGTGGGAGCAGAAGCTCAGTTGGATTCTTTCTTTTTTACCCTCCTCTAAGGTCAGCCAGGCCGCCCTGGTAGCCCTGGGCCACCAGGCATGCCGGGTCGCAGTGTCAGCATGGGCTACCTGCTGGTGAAGCACAGCCAGTCTGACCAAGAGCCAATGTGCCCAGTTGGCATGAACAAACTCTGGAGTGGATACAGCCTACTGTATTTTGAAGGACAAGAGAAAGCACACAACCAGGATCTAGGTATGTACATATATTCCTGGCAGCAGATTCCAAAAGCTTAGGAAGCACCACAAGAATATAGAAAAATGCATTCCTTCATAGAGTGCCCCTAAGAGAGCCCCTGCAAGTCATTAATGTTGTTCAAGGGAACCTGTAAAGCCAACAAAACATTCTGGACCACAGGGCTTTCCTGACAGGTACTTGAGAAAGAGCAGGAAACTGAAAATGTGTATTGTCTTCTGTGAGAATGAATTCTTTTTTCTTCTTTTTTAACAGGGCTGGCTGGCTCCTGTTTGTCTCGTTTTAGCACCATGCCATTCCTCTACTGTAACCCTGGGGACATTTGTTACTATGCAAGCCGAAATGATAAATCCTACTGGCTCTCAACTACAGCTCCTCTTCCAATGATGCCCGTGGCAGAAGAAGACATTAAGCCATATATCAGTCGCTGCTCGGTTTGTGAGGCGCCAGCCGTGGCAATTGCTGTCCACAGCCAAGAAGCTTCTATTCCTCACTGCCCTGAAGGCTGGCGCAGTTTGTGGATCGGATATTCCTTCCTTATGGTATTTGGTCTCCAGAGTCACATTTTGTGCAGCAGGGGGTTTTAAGTTTGAATGTTAGGTACTAGTAAGGCTGCTCAGCCTCAGAGCCAGCAAGACCAAAATCATGCATCATACTGGGGAACCAGGGAACTACAAAAGTAATTCCTAGGAAGCAAAAGAGGAAGATGAAAATTTATGTGAATTTCAGAGAAAATTGTTCTTGTCAGAGTAGCATCTGGAGACCTTACTTTATGTACAAAATAACACTTCAGAACAGAACAAAAGGACAGCTGTGGCTTAACAAATAAAATTACACTGAGGTGCAACAGTAGCATAGAAAGCATTTTCATAGCTAAAGATTTGGGGTTACTTGCATACATCACTACTAAGAAGCTGATCGAGGGGGCAAAAAAGGAAAAGTAACAACACACTTTTCCCCTTCTTTTCAAAATTTAAAAATCATTGGTGTTTTGTTTGAAGATTTTGAAGCCAAAGACTTTCACTTATTCTGGAAAGAGAGGCAGCCTCTGGTTGTTTTTAAAATTAAGTTTCAGTGTTGTATCTCTAATGGCAATAACAGCTGAGCTGTACATCCCATGGCTTACAGAATCTCTTCAATCTCGTGGTCTTACAATTAGGAAATGGGATGTTACAGAAAAACTTAGTGCTGGGTGTGCAGAAGAAGACCTACTGAAGGGCCTGACATTTTTTTGTAAGACTGCACTGAGGGATCATATGAGCACTGGAGGGCTTAACATGGTGAAGAGCAGCTAAAATGTTAGTGAATGGTCTGACACATAATCATTTTTCTGACTTGCTTGATGAACACAAGAGTCAAAACCTACAGAAGCATGCCAATGTTGTTAACTTACTGAAGACTGGGTTGAATCCTGAAGCAAACAGTGTTGGAATAAAAACAAGATTTCTGCGGCAGAAGACATCATAAAGAACAATAGTCAATCTTATCCATAAACGATTTGCATGTCAAAAGCCAAAAACTTAAAATTTTTCAGAAAATAAGATAAAGGCAAAGCCGAAATTAGTTACAGGGAAAAAAGCCCCACATTTTGAGAGAGTAGGTCAAATCTCTTACCATCCCTGTTTGACCTTCCTTTTGCTCCTATAAAAAGCCCTGATACCAATCTCATAGTTACTGCACAAGAATGCCAAGAATTCATTAACTATTTGCAAAGCCCCATGTAAACACTGAGCATTGTTAACAGCAAAGTTGTCACCTTAGCAAGAACTTTTTGCCAGGACAAAGTCTGTCAGCACTGTGGTACACATAGTGAGAAGAATTCCCATTTTCCCAGCTAGCTTGCGGAGCAAATGAAGTGTTTGGTGTACGCATTTTTGCTTCTCAGGCAACTGTGGAAGAAGTAGAGCACACTTGTGGTTTTCTCAGAGTACATACTGTTTTAATTCCTTAGCTTAAATTTGTCACCTCCTTCCCCTGAGTAAGGTACAATCCTCAGTCAGCACAGACTCTGCCCAAACAGCCAGAGAAGTCAGTAAGATTTCAGGTAGTGAGGGCACTCCGCTATTGTACATCCTACATGAGTAAGCATTGCAGGAGGATAAAAAGCCATAGTCAATACCAGAAGAAGATGTTATAGGCATAGACTTGGAGCTTGCAGACCAAGCAGCCAAGCAGAGCTGCTCCCAAGCCAGGGCCCAAATAGCATCGGCAGTTCTTACTATCTGCTTTCCAGTTCCAACTGCAGAGGCCTCAAAGTTGTAATAATTTATGCTGCCTGTTACATTCCTTACATTTACAAAACTGTTCTAGAATTTTATTTTCCAGCTGCTTTCTTTTATATTGCAGATTCTTTCAGTTCCTAACAAAAATTCAACAATAAAACTTAAAAATACAGCTGTACATCTCTTAAAGCAACAGAGAAAATGCTCATTTTGTTAGTAATGCCTTTGACAGAAGGAAAGTTACATTCAGTTCATTATCACAGAATCTGTCAAAGGCAACAGTTGAGTGGTGTAAAGATGCATGATTGTGGTCTCATTTGCTGTCACAAAAACATGTCATACAGGGAACTAGTTATTGTATAGAAGCTAATTCTGTTTCCACAGTGCTCCTCACATGCAACGCAGAGTAAGACAGACTTTATAATTTGGGAAATTTGAATTAGATATATGGTGGAGAGTTGTTCTTAGTGAGGGTAATAAAACAGAGGAGAAAGTTGCCCAGACGAGTTGTGGGAGGTCCATCCTTGGAGGTATTAACAACTCAACAGCACCTTGGAGCAACTGAGGGCAACTTTGGTGTCGGCCCTGCTTTGATCAGGGAACTGGGGGAAGTGACCTCCAGTGGGCCCTTTCCACCTAAACGATTCTCCAATTCTGACTCCCAATAGTGAAAATCTTAACTATAGAAAAGATGTTTGTTAGAAGATTTTAAAGAGGCATCAGCATAAGGGCTAGCTGTTTTATATAGTTATAGCACAGCCAAACCCTTACACAGTTGCACGACTGGGCAACTTTCTGCTCTGGAGATAAGAATTAGGAGCAATTCTAGTGGTTTTTCTCTTTTCACACATGTAAGTTTATGAGAGCATTGCATGAGGCTGCACTCTGAACACTGCCCTCCTTGTCTCCCTTAGCACACTGCTGCTGGTGATGAAGGTGGAGGACAGTCACTAGTTTCTCCTGGGAGCTGCCTGGAAGATTTCAGGGCAACTCCTTTCATCGAGTGCAACGGCGCACGCGGGACCTGTCACTACTTTGCAAACAAATACAGCTTCTGGCTCACCACGATCGACCAGCCCTTCCAAAGCAAGCCCTCGGGAGACACACTCAAGGCAGGACTCATCCGAAGCCATATCAGCAGATGTCAAGTCTGTATGAAAAACTTATAAAAGTCTTAGAAGTCTCTCACAGTATAAGGAACCGCCTTATCATGTAGTTCTTATACAGTGGAGCCTTCTGTGGTGGTTAGACAATTGAATAAATCATGTTGGTGCTTTTTTTTTAACTTATTACCTCAAAAGCTGAATGGAAATTAATTTTTTAAATGTCTGTAAAAGCAAATTAAGTATAACACAAATTCAGTCTAACAGATCTAGTATTTTCCCACTATGCAGTATATATACATATTTTTTGCTAGTCTAGTATTACATAATTTGCCAAATGATAGAAATACTCTCACCTTTGAAACACCAAAAAACTTCCATAATAAAAGGTCTCCTTGGTCAGCAAGGAGAAATACCCACTGTATTTACCTGAAGAGAATATATGTATCTTTCTATTTACTGTAACAACTTGTCACAACAGTAAACACTAACAGCTGCAGTTCCATAAATTAACACAGGATGATCTAAGTCCCAAATTGTTGCAAAATACTGAAAATACGCTGTGGTCCAAAATGCTCATGTCTAGCACTGAAACCTAACTTACATTTTAGTATTTTGTGCTTGGGCATTTCGAACACACCCAACACAATCTTTCTATTTTTTTCAAGCCTCACCATGCTTTAGCACTTAACCACTGCCAATAACAAAGCCCACAGGCTCCCAAAAACAGTAACCACAAAATGCAACTCTTTCAATTTTGTTAGAAGTCTACCTGATGAAGATTAGCCTTTTATTTTATAAGCTTGATGGGGATTTTCCTAGACATACCCCAAGGCAAAAGATCCCTTGCTCCATCATGCTGTGGACATTTCATCTGTGTCACACCACCCACACAGCAGCAGCAATTGGTTTCTGCATTACACCTTTTCCCCTCTGAAATTAAGCCACTCATCACAAACAGGCTTTAGCCACATCGTGTTGGAGCGGCACACAGGGTAGGGTTTGCAGGATTGCTGGATGCCACAGGATCCTCAAACACAGAACTTGCAGCCCTGCCAGCTGGCTCTCTGAAGGCATGCTGTCCTGGCAGCAATGGGACGGCCACCATCCCACCCTGCACACAGTTATCCTTGCAAAAGCAAAGGGGAGGGAAGCAAGGCATTTATTTGCCACCATCTTTTCCTGATGAAAAAGGCTTGATAATTGCCAGAATGGCTAGTTCTTTCCTTCTGTAGAAAGAAGCAATTTAGCCCAAAGTTGTCTGTCAGCACTGCAAGAGAGGAGGGAAAAAAGGATCAGCTACAAATTTCATGTTCACGTAATCGGATTAACATTTATAGCAATGAGAGTTGATTTTTCAGTAACTCACCTCACTCCTGCTTCAGGTGCTTCTTGGCTTTTATTATTACATTCCAACCTCACTGTATCATAAATAAAACCTGTTTTTTTCTACATCTCTATTTGGTGGCGATTTCTATTTTGTAAACTGTGTTTTTCCATACAATGCATATGGACTGCTCTGTTGAAATACTTTGTTTGCACTAAGGAATTAGAAAAGCACTCCCAGAAAACTCCTCCCACTGAAACTCAAACTCTTCAACCAGAATACAGTTGTTTATTTCATCACACTTAAAAAGATCTAAGAGGGAAGCTGTGTCTAAAATCACTTATTTAAGCTGAACAACTAAAATAGTATTTAATCTGTTGTTAGAAGGATTAAAGCAAATAAATTGTGGCATTGCCTATTAAAACAACCTATTATTTATGCTCTACAATGTTCAGGAAACCAACATTCACCACATTTGAAAAGTGTTACCTCCACAAAAAAATATATAAATCAAGTTAAAGTTCTAGAATCATAGCATGGGTTGAATTGGAAGGGTACCATAAAAATCATTTCATTCCAAGCTCCCTGTCATGGACAGTGACATCTTTCACTAGACCAGGTTGCTCAGAGTGACATCCAACCTGGCCTTAAACACTTCCAGGGATGGGGCCCCCACAACTTCTCTGGGCAACATGTTCCAGTGCATCACCACCTTCACAGTAAAGAATTTTTTCTTAGTATCTAATCTAAACCTACTCTCAATTTGAAACCATTTCCCCTTGTCCTGGCACTACATGCCCTTATAAAAAGTTCCCCTCCATCCTTCTAGTAGGCTGCCTTCAGGTACTCACCTAGCACACTGTCCAACCTAGATTACTTGCTCATACAATTAGATATATCCATAAACAGAGAAATTACCTGAGCTTTAAATGAGCTCTCTGACCGTGGTGCAGCTCTGAAAGGCAGCCCCTGAACAAACTTATCACACTATTATTTACTTCAGCTAAATAAAACTCTTAGTATTGAAAATATTGCAGTCAACATGAATTAAACCTATTCCATATTTGCCAATTCTCTTAAACGTGGCAGTAACAAACACCCAAGAATAGACAACTTGCCTCTTCCACGAATTGCGAGACATCACTGATTGTGGGATGATCACACAACTGCCACTTGTGAGTTGTACAGCATGCAACCCTGGCAATGCAGCACATTCCGTGTTTTAAGAGAACTCAAGCGAAGGAAGGTTACACAAATCTCTAAAAACTGATTATGCCAACAACACCAGCAAACTATTTGGATTTTCATGGCTAATATATTGCCTAATCTTCCTACAAAGCTCACTGCTTTTGCATACAAAGCTTTAGCACATAGTTCTTCACCAACAGTTACTTTGCCTCTTCATTTTCTCTTGACTCAATAAGCCGTTCTTACCCAGTTTGTTCAGAGCAGTCCCAGCACAGCATTAAGTGGAACACATCAGCACAGTGCAGGGAAAAAGCAAACCAACCACAAAACCCCCAGGGTACTAAGCAGGCTTGAGCTTCTGTACTTTGTGTATGTCACATGCTTCAGGTCTGTGTACTCATGGCCGTGTTTCTCCAAAGCCCGTGCAATCGCATCTCTGTGAAACGGAGGGAGCTCGTGCTCACAAACACGTGGAACACTCACAGCAGACAGAGGATTTCACCTGGTGAGCTAATCCACACCACTGCATGGAAGGAGACTGCCTTGTCAAAATGGCTCTTAGCTGCAAGTTTACCTCCTCTCCTATGAAGATGGGCTGACAGTTGGGGTTGTGCAGCTGAAAAAGAGAAGAGTCTGGGGAGACCTTACAGCAGCCTCAAAGTACCTAGAGAGTTAACAAGACCTGTAGTGACAGGGCAAGGGGCAGCCGCTTTAAACTGAAAGAGTATTGGTTTAGATAGGACAGAAGGAGGACATTTTTTACTGTGAGGGTGCCGAGACACTGGAGTGGGGTGCACAGAGAAGCTGTGAATGTCCCATCCCCAAGAGTGTTTAAGGCCAGGCTGGATGAGGTTTTGAGCAACCTAGTCGAGTGGCAGGTGTGGCCAGAGGGTTGGAACTAGATGATTCTTGAAGATCCCTTCCAACCCAAACCATGCCACAGTTATTATAGAACCCCCTTTCAGGATGCTAAAACATCTTTGCACACAAGAAATTCAGCTACAGCAAAACAAAACAATCCTTTTACTGTACTGTAGTGCTCCAGCCTAGGATGTAAAAAAAACCACAGATGTTTTGCCTTGGTTTGACCAAATCTTTTGCTTCGAAGCATGCTGTATGCTTCCTACACTTTCTTGTTTAAAAACATGCTGAAGTATAACATACTGCTGAGCCTGAAGAAGATAAATGAGATTATATTCCCCTTCTATAGGTAATAGTGCATCAGTATATTAACACAGATAGAGTGAAGTCAACACAATGATGTGAGTTGACCCCAATTATTCCCTCAGAGCGTACTGACCAAATGAGCAGAGTCTGTTCACACCCTACATGACTGTGCTTGTCCACTTGCTGCCAGAAATAGAAAATTGGCAAACAGCAAGCAGCAAACATGGCCTTGGCACAGGAGGTGTGAGATTGTTGCCAGAGGAGAGGCTGCAGGGTCACTGCCAATGTGCCAAGAGCACCCAAGGGCAGGCAGCAGCTGCCCCTGTAACCGCATGGGGACCAGTGGCACCCCCAGACATGGCCACCTGCCCCCACCGAGGAGGAGTGGGGACACGGCCCTGCAGCTGCTCAGCACACAACAGTCAAACCCCACTGAACAAGGGAAAGAAGCAACATCACTGCACCCCATGACTCATGAACCAAGAAGTAAAAACAGGCAGGAGTGCTTCCCACCATGATGTAGGCAAGGATATAACTAAGAGGCTCAAAAGCTTTACCAGCCCTATAGGCACTGGCAGAGGAGGTTCTGGCTCCTTTTATGGCCCCCATAAGACCTGAAGCCTTGTTGGAGTTGTCAAGGGCCCATGGCAACCTCCGTCTTGCACCATCGGTGCCTGTGAGGGGCACAAAGCAGGATGGATCCTTCCCAACCACTCTGGCACAGATCCTCCCCCATGGGTCAGCCTGGCTCAGCAATCACCTCAGGCACTGGCGGGCCTGTAGCTCACATTCACCCAGCATGGCCAAAAATAGCACCTCTTTTAATTCACTAGATAATCACTCTGCATAATCCAGACATAACAGGGAGGGGAGCAGGGGAAATAAATGCTTGTAAAATGAGTTTCCCCCTCCCTGGCAGGGCAAGCAGAGTCCTTCATCCATGCTTTCACCCGCCTTCACTAGTCCTGACAGAGAGGATTTTCCTCGGCTTCAGCAGCGTCACCACACAGGCCCAACTCCAGACAACTGACCTCTCATCAGTAGCTCCCATGTACTATGCAACTTCCCAGGTTTTGTCGTGTAACCCCATATTCTCGCGACGGCTGGTACAGTGACAACCCATCATAACCCAGAAATTTCTCAAGGAACAATAGCCAGCAACACTAAAAAGCCACAAGCATCATGCCAGACAAGCGTAGCCTTGAGGGGAAAAGTGCAGCACACAAGACTGGTTCCTGTGTCATCTCATTTGGTGAAAAAATGCAAGTTGGAGCTTTGAGAAAGACTGTAAGAATTACTTACGATCTCATATGAATCAAATTCTGATGCAACTAAACTGCAAATTCAATACCTTAAGAAGTGCTGGATGTTAAATTTACAAATATTTTTCCTGTTCTGTACCTTCTAGATGTAGATGTCCCAAGCATCTCCCAAAATGCCTGACCTTGCAATCAGCACGTGCTGCAGGTTCAGTTGTCAACAGACACAGGAATGCCAGCATTGGACCTCTCACAGATGTGTCAGCAGATCCCTTTGGCCACAAACAAAACTGAGAGTGTAGCCTGTTTGTCTCTTCCCAGTCCTGAGGGGAGACTACATACTGACCCTGGAATTTTGTTAATAGTTAGAAGGTTTCTAATTATGCACATTTTAAAATACCACAGCTCAGGTGCTGTTTAGTCTCTGACAGACTGGTAGGTGTCTGCAAGCCACTAGCAAACCCAAAAGATTACAACCCTTAGTAGGGCTTGTAGCAATAGGAAAAGGAGTCATGATTTTAAACCATGAAAGAGTAGGTGCAGACTAGATATAAGGAAGACAGTTTTACAATGAGGGTGGTAAAACACTGGAACAGGATGCCCAGAGAGGTGGCAGATGCCCTATCCCTGGAAACATTCAAGTTCCAATTGGACAGAGCTCTGAGCAACCTGATTAAGTTGAAGACCTACCTGCTCAATGCAGGGGGGAGTGGACTAGATGACATTTAAACTCAAATCTATTATTATATTATTTAATGCTCAACAGTTTCTCTCTCAAGCCATTCTTCCCCACTACATGTGTACTACAAATTAACTTGAAAGCAGAAAATAAAGTTACTACTCTGAAGCAATTTGCTAGAGTATGTACTTCTGAAAAGAAGTGCTTTAAATATATTTNGCTTTAAATATATTTAGTAATAATTTTATTTATTATTTATTTAGGAATTTTCTCTCTATGTACAAAACAACTGTGATTTGGGTGGGGCAGAGAGAGGCAAAGACAAAGCATAAGAACCACCTACCCTTAGTTTTAGAAAACTGTACCAGAGGCATCCAAAGGAAGAGAGTCCCCCACACAAGAGCTTGCAAAACTGAATATAGGCAAGCTGCATCTTTGGGGTTTAGTGGTTGGTTTTGGCAGGAATGGGGGGGTTTCAGGTTGTGTGAGTGGGGTAGGGTGGTGTTTAAAAACTAGAAATTCTTCACTCTGCCTCAGTTCAGTGTGAGTTCCTGGGCTACTACATGTGTTCTTTGCAGCTGAGAGGGTTAGGAAACTCTAAGAGCTGTATTAAGTGCCACTCCTTTTTACTGCAGTCAGGAGAGAAACCGTGTACCTCATTATTGCTCCTTCATGGGCCTTTTACTCCACAAAAGGCAGTTTCTTCCCTTCCTCCTGCATTAGCCCGTTTCACATCAGAAAACACCAGTCTTCACTTCCCTCCAGGTAGAGGTAATTACTGCTAGAGGTAGTAATGTCATGCATAGCTGATAAAAATCAAAGCTGCAGCTCTGCCTGAGAACAACTAAAGAGTGGGAAAGAAGACAGAACACAGGCACTGAACACAATGATACCTCTAAAGGCACCAAAAAGAAGTTTTAACAAAAATGCAGACAAAATAAGATTGATTTCTTCCCAAAAACCCACCTATAGTAAAAAGAATTACAAGAGAAAAATGGAAGGAAAGAAAAAACTTCCTCCTGCAACTTGCAATTAGAACAGCAAGAGCTGGGATACTGCACATGATAGGCCACTATGGATGAAAAATTCACATTAATAAAGTCTCCAAATGAATAGTACATATCCACAGTGATTTTAATAGTTCAGCTTCTGAATCGTACACTGTCATGTCTGACATAAAAAGATTGCAATTGATTTATTAGCGGCATATATAAATATACCTGGATTTTCTTTTTTTCCTTAATAATAAAAAAGTGTGTTCAATCTTCCAAAGTTAGAATCGTAAGGGAAAAGAAGATCATCATATGAAAGTTTTCAAGAGTACACAAACAGATCGTTTACATGCAACATGAAATGGCAAATCACTAAAAATCAGAATCTTTCAAATCTGTCCAAATGATTGTCGCTACCCATTGTAATAACACACCATTTGTCTTCAGAGCTCATGGAAACTGGCAAGTCTTACTCCATAATTTCACTTGTATTCCCATATTCCCATTTTTTTTATACACAGAGCTTCCCAGAAGCCTTTAATGGTCACAAGATTTATTTGTTGGTTTTGGGTTTTTTTTGCATACACCATTTTAGGATATCTTTTCCTTGATTTTACTTTCTGTTGAACTGCAAGCAGTTCTTATTCCTCATTTTGCTGGAGTGAAAAATCCTCCCCCTTTTCTTATGTCACATAGTGGTTCAGGCACAACAACCTGATTTTATCCTTTTAGCTGGCTTGTAGTCCGTGATGTCTACGGTTTGCGGTGGCCCCTCAGCTTTCTGCCGTACTATTATTGGGACTACCATGTCAAACACAGTTTCAAAGAGGTAGTCCACCTTGTATCCTGTTTTTGCACTGGTCTCAAAACACATTTTCTCAGCTGCTGGAACATCCTTCTCATCTAGCATTTTGTATTTCAGTATCTTTTTATAGAGTGCAATCGCATCCTCTGCACGAACTTGCTTTCGCACCTTTGAGCCACAGCTGGCACCAGACTTCTCCGGTCTATTTTCATCCGGTGCTAAAGTACAGTCATCACTGAGGTCAACTTTATTTCCAACAATAGCAAAAATGCAGTCAGCACTTGCACTGTCCGTCAGTGCCAAGAATCTTTCTTCCAGCTCTGTCAGGCTTTGGAGGCTGTTCACGTCGTACGTGAGGATCACAGCAGCCGCTCCTCTGCAGTACATAGACCCGAGGCCATGGAACTGCTCCCGTCCTGGCAAAGGTTTAAACACAGCAAGCGTTAGTGGGCTGGAAAACACATTATTAACCAAGTAAGAGAGTTTAAGGAATTTTAAAACAATTTCACAAGTCTGGATGAAGCAGTGAAGGCAAAAATGTGTCATTTGTAGCACTTTCAGGTTTTTCCTTCTGTTTTTCCATAAGAGAGCAACAGTGCCACAGAACAGGGCTGGTCACTGCTTGCTCAGTCTCAGAGAAGGCAATCTGTAGAGACAAGTGAGCGAGGAAGCTCATGCAGCATTCACAATTGCAGAGAGGAAAAAAAAAAACTGGCTTCTTTTTTATTTAATTGAATGCTTTACATCATGCTAATTTACATCGCTTTAACTAGTACCCTGCTTGCAACCACAGATGGCCCATCCATCTACTTCACCATTTACAAACTAAAAAGTTCTACTGTTTCAAGTTCTGCTAGAATTTATTACTCCTATAAACTGACCACACATTTTCAAGTACATCCAGTTCAGAAATCTAGATCAAAATCAGTAATCCACTTGTTCCTAGGTTTTGAAGGATTTTGTAAGCTATATAGTCTGATGCTACATGCCCACAGTTCTCAGGTACATTGGCTTTACAGGAAAAGTCTCTTGTGGTATCCAGCCTGTATTGATATGCATCTGTCCCACCACCAGTTTCCCACCTTTTTTACAGTATTAAACACACAACATACAGAAAATCCTTATACATTCTAAGAGTAATTTATCTTTTAAGTTGCTTGGCCATCTCTCAATAACCAACAGTTAGAACATTTCTTTCTCCTCATTCAGGGACTATCTTCCAGCACCTCTAAGTAAGCCTTGATGGTGCCCTTCAACTTTATTTCTTGGAAGAAAAGATTGACTCTTTAAATCCTGGGAAGCCAACCATGTTCTTCAGTAGTTGAAACAGGACTAAGGGAAATGAGGCAGAAGACAAAACTGTGTTTTCCTTCCTATTGAGAACTGTTACTTTCTCCAAATACTTGCTACCTGTAGAATATGCTGTATGTTTTACTATACAGAACTGTATCAAGAAAAAGATAAAACACACTAGGTTTCAACCAGCTATCAGAGTCAGCCTTAGGTCACTACATAAGTGTGAATGAACAAAGAGAAAAGAAAAAAGAGCTCATGAACGTTTAAAAATCAACATAATTTTCCAACTCTTTTCATACAATCCCTTTGCACAGAGCCTTCATTTATAGACAATCTGGATGAGATCTCATCACATTCATCTTCTGCACAAAGCTACTGACCACTATGAGCTATTTCATCATCATAAATGATTCATCATGAAATCCTTGTAAATGACTGTGGAATAGGAAAGGAAGAAGAAATTAATAATAAAAAATGCAGGTAAGCATATACTGGGAATACACAACTGCACATGAACATGCACACTGTGAAAAGAACTCCGAATATACCTCCTGCTGGGAACAGAACAGTCACTGCAATAAGTCCTTCAACAAACATCAGGACTGTACTCCACATTTGCCAGAAGAGAGACAAAGTGTTCATCATCATCAGTAAAACAGATCTGGGAAACCTCAAGCTAGAACATTAAATCCAAATCTCATTACACTTTTAACACTGAGTTAAACTCTAGTAACTGCCAGAGAAACAGATTTGGAAAGGTGCAGAGTTCACTATAAAGAGAGGTAAAAGGAAGCTGGTGAGAATACTCAGAAGCATGTGAAACACTTGCATGAGGAAAAATTGTGGGATCTCTCAGGCTGGTGACTGATTGGAAAAAAGGGTAAAAACAGATGTCTATAAAATCAGGCCTAATACAGAGAAAAAATAAATAGTTGTTCCTTGGTTACTTTCTCGTCACACAGAAAATGAGGATTTCACATCAAAAACATGCATGTAATTTAAATACTTTCCTGCAAAGGGAATAATTGGTAATAGCAGTTATATAACATTGCAGAGGTCAAAAGTTCAATGAACAGCATTCAGAAAACCATTAGGCAAACTTTATGGAAAATTGCTTCGGTGCACTTTTGTATAACCTCTGATTTGCTTTCCCTCAGCAAAAGAATTCTTTAACTAATGATCTGGGAGGTAGGAAAAAAGGAGGTTTAAAAAAAAAAAAAAAGAATGGCTATACCCTTGTTTAGGTATGTTGAGTAAGGGCAAGGGAGATTGGGATACACGGGAGGGAGGAGGTCAGTCCTTTTACTCTTTTTTCTCCCATTTCATGTTAAAGTTGTACTTTCAATTGCAGTGTAACTGAGTCTTTAAATGGTCCCAAGTTTTCAATAAAAGTTTTTGCCTTGACCAATTCTGTTCTCGCCCTGGTCTGGAAACCACAATGGAACATGTGGTATCTCCCCCTGTTCTCCCACTTCAGATGCCTAAGCCATAAAATGCTGCCCCCAGAATCGCCTGCTACAGCAACCACACACTGGAACAATACTATTACTTGTTTTATGGAATTTGTATGCTAATCTAATCTTGCACAGCATAAAATAAATCATGACACTTTTACATGGTAACTACCAACTGAGTACTTCTACAACTAATATATTGTTGAAAGGGAGAGAGAAACAGTAAGAATTTACCTTGCATAAGGGTTTAATTATGTCAAAGGAATTATGGATAGTCTCCCTTGCTCACCCTCACAGCACAAACAACATGGAGAAAAAACTGCACAATGTATTTTTGCAGCAGTTTCCTTGTACAGACCACTTCTGACACTTAAGGGCTGGAACAACTCTAAATATGGAAAAAACCCCAAAACTACACCAAGTATTTAAACTAATATCTGTCCTCAAGGTGTCAGGCAAAATAGTATCAGACATTAGGATGAAAAACTTACCACATGAGAACAGCCATCCCTTTCTTATAGCCTATTATTTTTTTCCTCTGGACCCATGTGGTCCCACTCCAACCACATACTTTTCTATACAATTAGTTAAATTAAATGGTAAGCCCTGAATCCACAATTAAACAATTTTGCCCTTTCAATAAAATAAAGGCAACAGAGAAGAGTGACAGAACAATCAAATAATTTGCAGTCAAAGGAATTGCAAGAACCACCAAATCAACCACAAAGGCACAACAGCAGTGAAAATTCTGAAAACCAAGCAACCAAAAACTAATTATTATTTACTTTTCATCTTTATATTTTGCCTTGTTTAAAGCAGTTCAACAACCCTACAGCTGTATCTCTATCTGCAGCACCATTAGCTTTCCAGAAGCTCTTCCATCAAGTATGGGAAGTCCTGTTGGAGACTTCAGCCACTCAGAGGCAGCACAACCATTGAGCATTTTCAAAGTCCTATGATGGTTGCCATAAACAAATCAAAGAGCTTTGAGCCAAATGGACCTCAGTAACATAAAGCTTGTAATAAACCTAACAGAGAAAGAAGGGAAAGGCAGACCTTGCAAGAAGCCAGCTTGATAAATAAGCAAAGCTAGATTTAAAGTGTACTAAGACTTGAACTCAAGGCCTAGGCTTTGGTCTAGCCAGCCTCCTACAGCACTTCAACCCCTCAGCTGGAAGGCAGCAGCCCCTGTGAATGCTTTTTCTGGATGGGGCCACAGCCCATCCCAGCAGCCCAATCCCTTCCCAGCTGTGGGATTCACTGACAACAGCAGCACCTCAGTGTCACTCTTGGAGCTCTCCGCCTGCCCGTGGCCCCTGAGCGTGGTACCCAAAGTAGCCCATGAAGTTGCTGTGGATGTTTATGAGAGCAGAAGCCAGATTTGAATGCTCCTTACCTACCACCTCTTCAAAGGCTTTCACCACAGCTTCTGAAGTGGCACAACTTCACACAGACACACCCTTTCAAGAAAACTTCTATCAGAAGAACAAGTTTTAAACCTCTCAGTGTTAAGCACGTACAAGAATGCAAAACAGGCTGTTACTTTTAGTCTGGAGGGAAAAAACACAACAAATATTAAAGAGCTAAAAAGGCCTTCAATAAAGTACTGAAAAAAGTACTATTTCTACTCTGATATCACACTGTGAGTGGCAGCATAACTCAATTCCTAAGGTGAATATGTAGTTGGGAAAAGTACACAAAGGTAGGCTACAGAGGCAAACTATCATTGCATTACAATTGTACAAGAGCGCAGAGTTGTCCGGGAAGTTCTCAGTCCATAAACCAGGTACCTTCCAAGGATTTTCACTGTGATTTAAGTGGTACTGTAATTTGAACAGTAGAGAGAAACTAACACAAACACGAGGTTTTGCTAGGTTTTGTCCTTCGGATTCTCCCTCTGCTTGATAAGAGTCTGAACTTAAGTGTACACAGAGAGGGACAGAAACTGTACCCTAGGGAGGTAGCTCAAAGAGGAAAGAAAAGACAAAATATGACACCCATGACACAGCACAGAAATCAGTATTAAAAAGAAATGAGCTTTGGGGATTCAGCTGTAGTAGATCAAAGTGCAAAGGGTGACTCCTATGCTCTTGAGTTACCTCAGCAGGAACATCCTCATGATCACAAGAGTAGACAAAGATCCCTTTTGAAAAGGGAACAACATTTCCTTCTCTTGCAGACAAGGCAGTAAAGTTGTGACCCTTTAAAGGACATCAGGGGAAACAATTTTGCAAGGAACTGAGATTTCTATTTGTGCACATATACCAAGATATGTAATGACTATCAAAGAACAAACAGTAAAGGTCCCTAAAGGTTTCAGGAAAATTCTCCTGCCCACATATGAGTCAGGCTGTCAAATTTTGACAGTGATGAAGTCAGTTCTTCATTACCTTGTTCAAGATTGGTATTTATTTCTTGTAGGTGGTTTTATCATATTTCCCTTGAAGTCAGGAGCTTTATTAAGAACTGGACTACACCTGTGGTTACTTGGGGATAAAAATAAACCTCCCCATGCCAAAGGATTAACAAGGAGGACATAAGTAGGAATTAGTGGAAACATGAGTCACAAAGCACTCGAGAGTTCAATTTCTACATGTCCAGGAGCTGTTTGAATATATGATTTCCTGATCTGCCAGAAAAATGCCAACATTTGGGTTTTCTTCAATACAAAATTCCCTGTGGAATGAAAATCTCTGAGAGGGAGAAAAAACCGAATAATTAAACCAACAAATCCAAACAAACAAAAAACTCCAAGTAACACCCCCTACCCCTCCCCAGAAAAAAACAACCACCAGCCACAAAAACAATTACAGTTGAGAAACTATAAAATTCATTTAAGCTCCACCTTCACCCAGTATTATACATTCTCAAAGCTGCATTATGGAAAACACTTGCATATGTTGAAGTTTCAGAATGCAACAGATGTCCAGCTCTGCTAAACAACAAGATGACGTTTATTTTGTTTATACTCATTACTCAGATATCAACCAACATTCAAGGCATGAACTGTCTATTTAAGTTATTAAAATTAGATATGTATGTCTTGGCCAAAGCAGAATATAACAAACATAGGAGAGTAGTGATCTTAATACCCAAAGGGCTTCACTTTCATGTTTTAAAGTACATACAGAAGAAGAAAATAACAACCACATGGGTTAAGCGAACAATGAACAAAGGAAAATTCTTTAATACAGCTCTCTAAAGAGAAAATATCAAAAACAGTCAAGAAAGTGGGCTCAAAGTAATACATGATTGAGACATGCTTACTCCACTTCTAAACACAATTTATTCTGAATTGTTAATTCAAGAATCTTTATTTCATAACAGAAGATGACTTAAACTCGTAAAAGAAATCATTGTTTCCCTAGTATCTATGCAATTTTTACTTAATGAGCAAATACTTTGAGTTCTGAAGGAATCTGAAATTGCCAAGACCCTGCAAACATCCCACCTCTACAAACATGTATTATTCTAGGCTTATAAAGCTCCTTCTGCAAAACAGCAGCTCAGTGTGAGAAAACAGCCCACATGAACCAGAAGCAATAATTCACTTCTCACTTAAGCAAGACAAGAAATCATGATCAAAGTGAGCCCTGTCCTCCAGTCAGCTTTAATTATTGTACTAGAAATACCACACCTCCACTAACAAATGTGCCTCTTGGACACAAAATCAATGACTGGGAAGACTAGAACTTGCACACTGCATAATCATTTTCTATTCATTACTTAAACACCCTCAGGTCTGGTCTTAGAAAATGGAAGTTATTTAAAAACACTTTTAAAATAAAGAGAAACAATTAACACAACTTTAGCTTTTATAACATTTTTCTTTTCTCTCTGATGTAAAACATAAAAACATGTAAAAGTACCATCATGTGTTGCACATGATTCCTTCTGCCTACCAATACACACACAGAGCTCTTATCACAGAGGTCATTCACAAGCTGAGACCCAACGCTAAGAGCCAAGCCTGACAGCATTTAGGTATTTATACTGCTGCTTTTATATAGATAAAGGAAACTCACTGCATGAGCTGCTTCTCCTCCCCTGGAGGCTGGCGTTCAGGAAGGCAAAGATACTCTGGACATTAGTTCCAAGCACTACAAATCTCTTTCCATAAAAAAAGATCCCAATGGAGGCAAGTCCCAGATTCAGAGGAACCGACGATGTATTTGAGCTGACTGCCACAGATGAAAAGCCTTATCAACTGTAAGCAGTGAAGCAGAAGGTGCTTTCTAATACATTTAACTCCATGACATTTGAATAAAAGGCAGATCTCGAGACTGCAGTGCACTGTTATACAGGAGGAATGTAACATTATTTTCCTGATCTGGAAGTGGCATTACATTATGTCACTATAATCTAGTCCCTGCTGAATTCACATTCAGAAATCTCACACAATCTACTGGCAGATTGTAGAATAGAATTCTACCCAATATTAAAAATTCGATTTAATAGATCTGATTTTTGCCTGGATGACTGGATAAAGTTACTCAAGAAAATCCAACTAGTCATCTAACTGGAAGCAGAGAAAGTTTTGATAAAACAGGAAATGCCTTGGCACTATAATCCCAAATTTATGAGCTATGGTTCCATAGTATGACTTTTATCCTGAGAGATTAAGCTGTACCCTTCTATGTAAATAAAAATATTAGAGAGATTTTTTTAGAAGTCTGCTAAACTACCATCAGTGATCCAACAGTTTCTGGGATAAAATACACATGAAAATATATGTAAACCCTGTTATTAGGGAATCTAAATCATGACAGAAATAAAAATCTAGGGAAAATACACAGACATAAGTAAGTGAAGGGCTGTGAGAAAGGACTAATTCTGAAAAACATTTTTTAAAAAGCATAAATTTTATCTTTTCTCTTTGGAAGCAAACTTATGCAGGAATACTTAACAGATATTAATATATTCATCATGGAATAAGAGGAAAATCTATAACAGGTTTCAGGAAAAGCCAGATGACATTAATAGCATTACTAAGCATCAAGGCCTTTTACTAGGGATTCTGTCTCTCATATAAAATGCAAGGGAAAAAAATAAAACTCATCCTTTATTTCCATTCCTTTACATACCAAAGCCAACATCCTTTTGGGCATCTAAATTAGCTATTAAGATTCTGCCAAGAGAAGACAACTACCCCCTGGAAGGCTAGTCTACACCAGCACCTATCAGTGTGCATTAAGAAATGCAGCTCACTCTTCTTCTGCTTTCTGCACAAATTGTGTTGCTACACAAATAAAATAAACCACCACAACCAGTGTGTCTGGGAAAGGAATTAATTAAGAATATTTATAAACTAAAAGAATCACTAGAAGGCATCTGAAATAGAGAAAAATGGGGCTCTTACTTACTGGAAATGGAAATTCCACTACACTTTATACCTAAGAACAGCAATACATTTAATTAAAAAAGCCTTATGCAGATTTCTTTTAGTCTACTTCTTTCCTCTCTCCTTAAAGTATAACAACTAAACTAAAGCTAACTAATATGCCAAAAATAAGATTTAAAGGACATGTTTCAGCAAGAACTAACAGATACAAAATATGTAAAGATTTTGCACTATAATTCTACCCACTTCACCTACTTTCTTGAAAGATGAGTCTTCCCTTAAAAAGGATTAATAACTTTGCTAAAAGTAATGCTGTCTATATTTCTTTACAGATTCAAGCTTATTGCTTGTTTAGAGCCTTTTCAAAAGGAAAGTTACAAAAATCCCAGGTTGTTTGGGGTTGGAAGGGACCTCTGGAAATCACCTAGTCCAACCTCCCTGCTGAAGCAAGCTCGCCTAGAGCAGGTTACACAAGATCATTCCAGGCAGGTTTTGAACACTTCCAGATAAGGAGAATCCCAAACCTTTCTGGACAGCCTGTTCCAGTGCTCTGTCACACTCAAAGTAAAGTTTTCCTAATATTTAGATTATACTCCCTATGTTTTGATTTGTGCCTTCTGTCCCTTGTCCTATCACTGGGCATGACTGAAAAGTCTGGCCCCATCATCTTGACACCTGCCCTTAAGATTCGTATGCAGTGACAAGATCCCATCTCATCTTAACTGGCTAAAATAAATGACAGCAGGAACAACTATTAATGTGCTTCTCTTTATGGTTTTTGCCAGTAAAAAGTGCCCATAATTCTATTTTGGCTGTGTTTCATGGTTGGTTTTTTTCTGTTGGTGTTGTTTTGGGGTTTTTTGGTTTTTGTTTTTTTCGTTGTTTTTTTTTTTTTTTTTTGCTATATACTCCCAGAATGATTATAGGCAATCCACTTAAGAAAGCCCTGATTTGTTGGGAGAAAAATCCCCTTTATGCCCCTGACCTTTCTAAGAACATCTTTCCCTTGTCAAACTTGAAGTATACCAATAGGTCAAGCAGTTTCAACTGACTCTTTAATTTTTATTAGAACATCAATTCAATTAACATTCCAAAAGTGATACTTTGGCACAATTCACATAAAACAAAATTCTTCCAAAGAAGTTCAGTTAAATGGGCCTTTTATTGTTAGGACAAATAGCACACTGAGAAGTTATGCAAGAATGTCAGCGTGGTGTGCTGCACATCACATGCCAAACTCTGCAAGATGTGGTTAATGATCTACAGGATCATCTGAGTGTTATCTGAAGAAGATGGGTTGTTGCAATATGCTGTCGTTCAGCAAAAAGGCACACACAAACCCCTGTTTAATAAGACTCACAAAAGAGAAAATAATGGGATTTTTTTTTTTTTTACTAGAGATTAGTTTCATTTCATATTCTCCAAGAAGATTATAAATCTAGGCATGTCCTGGTAGAAGCTCCAAAGTAAAAGGTGAGTCACCACCTTTTTCTGATGTGTGGAAGAAATGCCTCAAAAGCCATGTAGCCTTAATTCACAGCACACCTCCAAAGAACCAACAACTGAAACATGGGTAAAAATTTCCTGTGGTTTTTTTGACAGTTAACAGTGGGATAGTTTATGGAGAAATGTGCTTTTAAGTAAAGGCTTAATTTTCTAAAGGCAGCTAAACTAAAAGCAGATGCCTAGCAGCTTACACAGGTGCCAATCAATCTGTTACATCCTGCAGAGCATTCTGAGTCCCAGAGGTATCCAAAAAAGCCAATTACCACAGATGAAGCCTTCTCACCCACAGCTCAAATATAATAAACATCCCTCAGTCATCTTGTCAAATCCTGTATTATTCTGCCATGAATTAGTTTAAATATTCCCAAATATTTTTTTAATCCAGCCCTGAAGACTGGTTTGTCCATTTTCATTCCATGACTGGTAGTGAAGGCTTGCATTTCTGGTTCTCAGTGACAGACCCATGAGACAAACTCAATGAAAGGAAGATCTATAGTTTACATAGGAGAGAAAAGGAAAGAAAAAAAAAATTGTAAGGGAAAAAAATAATCATTTACAGAGCATGATCAGAGACCAAGTGTAATCCCCATTTAAATCTGACCTCCTGCATAATAAAGATGATAGAATTTCACTCAGTCCTTTTCTTGTGACTTAGGAGGAATTTGTATTCTATAAAGTAGCTAAAGAAAGTAAAGTTAGTATCCCACCAATTAGCTTCCCGGAGTTTAGCTTTCAGATTCTGAGTTTTGAGAGACTTTCAGCTTCACCAAGTAATCTGTTAAAAAAACAAATAAATGCCACTCCCTCAAGCACCAAACTAAAAAACATCACAGTCTCCAAACCCCAGCAAAACCCCACACTCCTCCTAAAAGGTATTGCCCCTGTGACTTGACCTTCTTCTTGTTAGGCCAGAGAAATAAATATTTTTTCACTCAGGCTCTTAGCTTCTGGCATATTTCTCTAAACTAAAAACCATACCTGTAGCTCCTTCCTCCCATCTTTCCATATTATTTTATTACCAAGAATTTACTGTAAAAAGAATCTCGCTGAAGTTACAACGTTACTTAAATTCTTGATGACTTTTACCTTTTCCTACACTTGTTTTACTTTCCAGAATAGCTCATAGGTTCTGGAACAGCACAAGGTACCAAGAGCTTGGATTGCCACCTATTACCAACTCAATGGACCTCGTAAAACATATTGTTGCCCAATGAATGTAGCTTAACCTGTTGCCAGCACCCCATAACATTAGCCTCTCTTTATTTGCAGCCTTATACATTTGCTTAGTCTGTATATTTCTAGCTGCAATTGTCTTTTTATGAAGAGACTTATAAATTCAGTGCCTTTGGACTAAAGGCATATTTAGGGTTTCCATAACCAGCAATGCCTTCAGCTGCACAATGCCTATATAAAGGAGAAGAAATATCAGAGAAGATTCCTATTATCTACAAGATTTGGCCCACTACTTTCAGCTTTTCTGGAATAAAAGAATACCTGAAATCTGTTCTGTTATATAAATGCAAAATTATTTTTCTTGCTGCCAAGAATAAATCAGAACTTACCATTCTAATAATGAAATTACGACTGAGCTACTAAACTCACAAGAATTTTAATTTCAAAATAGACGTTCCCATAGAAACACCAGTATGCTTTCTATCCAAAGCTGTCACGTTTCATAAAAACACTAATATGCTTTCTATCCAAAGTTTTAAACTTCACCATATTATGTCTAGCAACACAAAGCATTACATAGAGACACAGAGAAAATCTCCTAACCACACTACACAGCATGTTTTTGCCAACAAAAACTTTGGCTAGACCCGCATAAAAAAAAAAATTATTTGTAACTAAAGATCCCACTGATGGCTCTACAATCCTGAATAACTTACATTTAGCTAGATAGATTTACTTTCTTCAAACCATTCATTTTACTTATGTGCTGTATTCATTTCTTGAAAAAGGGGATAACCCCAGAAGATTAAAGCAGTTCATGTATTTTCAGCTGCCTGGAAGGGTAGTGCCTTGTAGAAGATGAACAGAGCTAACCTTAACCTGCCAGACCAGGAAGCATATCAAGGTGCATCTTCAACACAAACTGAAAAAATGACACCAGTATTTATCTATTTCTCTCTGACATCTCACACTGTGAAGGGAAATGTTTTATCTAAACACTGGTATCTGGCAAAAGAAATGAGGGCATGACAATTGATGGGACATTGCCATCCTGTCTATGATGCTAATGCTCCACCAAAACTCCAGCTGAAATCTAGCATCAACACCATGTCCATTGAAAACATGGCAGGGTGCTTGAGAGTTAAATTTATGAAGCTCCTGTATGCCTGTACTGAAATGAGAGCAGGAATGCAAGAATGAAACTAGAAATTTAAGTCTGAGCAAGTAAAATGCATTGATGTAAAATTCTTCTGAAACTATGTGTCTAAAAGAAAACTTGAAACTGCTGCTCAGAAAAAAAGTGGTCATTTGGCAGCTTTCCTCACGGAAAATGTGATTGGAAAGGGGGGAAAACCATAACGGGGGGGAAAGAAAAAACCTTGGATTTACTTTGGAAGAGTTCTGCAGGAAGCAATGTCACTGAACACTTAACTGCAGCAGCAGAGCTTGACGGTCAAATATTGCTCAGCAGTGAGTAACAAAGAGACCATTTACAGGACAGGGCTGAGCAACAGCCTGACCTGGGCAAGACACTCGCTTCTGGCCTGTGGGAGAAGCTTTCCAGCTTTAATACCTGCTGAAACACCAGCTCATCTCCTCAAAGAAAAATACCTTCTACAGAAAACCAATTCATTTTCCACGGGGTGAGTTCTAAAAGCAGCTGTTTTTTCTTTCCAGTACCTGAAAACTGATACTTTTTCCTTAAATTTACAGTTCCTTTCCACAGGGGTAAAGGCACTGCAGAAGAGCCCACTTCCCTACACACTTTCCAAGCAGAGGGTGTTGCAAGGTCCTTAACTTGAGAGTCGCTCGAAGGGGACCTTCAAAGCCCACACTCCCTCCCAGAGCTTGCTCTTCAAACTGAGAAACAGGTCCTTAGCTCCGGCAGGAATGCATGGCCAGGTGTACTTTAGCACGGTTCGACTGGCCCTGCAGGGCCAGGAGGTCACTCCACACTTACCGCATGTTTTATATTGCTCAATAAGGAGCTGGCAAGTTAGCTTGGTGTGCTGATTTGTCTGGGGCAGTCAATTTTCTTCACAGTACCCAAAATGGGGCTGTGTTTTGGGATTTGTGCTGCTGATTTGGGAAACTGCAGAGATAACACAGGGATGTTTTAGCTATTGCTGAGCAGCACTTGCACAGTGTTAGGGAATTTTCTGCTTCTCATATACTTCAATACATATTTTAACTTTAATTAATACATAATACACACTTTAAGCAACATGTACCCTTAAGAAAGGAATCTTGAAGACACACAAGCAGGCCATCCCTATGTGCTGAAAGACGATGTAGCCTACCGGGACTTCAACAAAGCCTTTGACGCTGCCTCCCGTGGCATAACCCTGGGAAAGCTGGCAGCCCACGTCCTGAAAGGTGCACTCTTTGCTGGGTTAAGAACTGGCTGGATGGCTGGGCCCAGGGAGTGGTGGTGAATGGTGCTGTATTCAGTTGGCATCTGGTCACTAGTGGTAGCCCCCAGGGATCAGTGTTGGGGTGTCAGTCCTGTTTAATATCTTTTTTGATCATCTGGATGAGGAGACTGAATCTACCACCAGCAAGTTCACAGACAGCACCAAGCTGAGTCGCTCTGCTGGAGAGTGGGAAAGTGGCAGAGGGACCTGGACAGGCTGGATCAGTGGGGCGAGACCAAAGGCATGAAGTTCAACAAGACCAAGGGCTGGGTCATGCACTTGGCAACAACAACCCCAGGGAGCAGTACAGGCTGGGGCAGAGTGGCTGGAAAGTGGCCCAGCACAAAAGGACCTGGGAGTGCCGGTCAACAGCGCATGTCCCATGAGGAGAGGGTGAGGGAGCTGGGGTTGTTTAGCCTAGAGGCTCAGCAGGGACCTTACTACCCTCTACAACCACCTGAAAAGGAGAGTGTAGCCACGGGGATCGGCATCTTCTCCTGGGTAACCAGCAACAGGCCAAGAGGACATAGACTTAAGCTGCATCAGGGGAGATTTAGGTTGGACATTAGGAATAATCTCTTCGTAGAAAGTGTGATTAGACATTGGAATGGGCTGTCCCTGGAGGTGGTTTAGGAAAGACTGGGCGTGGCACTGAGTGCCATGGTCTAACTGACATGGTGATGTTGAAAGGTTGGACTTCATCTCAGAGATCTTGTCCAACCTATTTGATTCTGTGACATCACCCAACCAGTGAGGGGGCTGGGGGTAAGCAAGAAATTGGGATGCAGCCAGGACAGCTGGACCCAACTGAGCAGAGAGATATCCCACACCGTGTGGTGTCATGCTTAGCAGATAAAGCTGGGGGAAAGGAGTAGAAGGTGGGGGATGTTCAGAGTGATGGCACTTGTCTTCCCAAGCCAACATTACACATGATGGGGCCGAGCTTCCCTGGAGGTGGCTGAACAACTGCCTACCAACGGAAAGCGAGGAACAGATTCCTTGCTTTGCGCACACAACTTCTGCTTTACCCCCTAAACTGTCCTTGTCTTAACCCACAATTTTCCTCACTTTTACTCCCCCAGTTCTCTCTCCCATCCCAGTGGGGCAGAGTAAGCAAGAGGCTGCTTGGGGCTTAGTTAAGATTGCCCTCCTAAATGTATCTCAGTAAGGACTCTGAAATTCTACCACTCATCAGCATTCCTGTCAGCTCTCAGCAAAGAATTGTTAAGTCAGAGTCTGCCCACTACCTCACCAACAAGAAATTCTTCCTGTTCTTCTTCATTCTTTATTCCTGTTTTAAGCTGAGTTAGGTTTTTCAACTTCCTCATTAAATACTTTGCTATAACCTTAGCTCTTTACAACCTCTTTTTTTAAAAATCAAAATTCCCCATAGGATTTTTTGCAGAAGGGTTAACTACATACATACCCAGTCAATCAGTACAATACACCATACCATTTTTTGAGTGAGGAAACACCATAAACTTAATAAACATCTTAATTAAGGGCAATGACATTTTAGAGAGGACAAAAAGAGTTTATTGTTACTCATTGCAGACCCTCTTTGGATTAAGTTTTGTATCCAAACATACATAAAATTCAATTGTCTACTCTTTTAGAAACATTCTTCTTTTTCCATATTATCATTTTAACCCCAAACACATTATATGTATTTCTGCCTCCTGTCTGTCAGTCATTTCCCTTCTTCCCAAGTACAGGAAGCCAAGAAGCAGCTGTAAACTCTTGTGCACATCCAGCCAATGGGAGTCACACACGATAACACACTACATTCGTTTTCTTTCATAGATCCACAGGAGAGCTTCAGAGCTTGTTGCCCAGAGAGGCTGGGGGTGCTCCATCCCTGGAAGTGTTCAAGGACAGGTTGGATGGGGTCCTGAGTAAGCCGATCAAGTGGGTGGTATCCCTGCCCACGACAGGGGAGCTGGAACTAGATGATCTTTAAGATCTTTTCTAACCCAAACCATTCTAGATTAGTTTATAGGAGCGTTAGCTATGGCAGCGCCTATTTGCCATCAGCCCCACTTTCATGTTAATTCTTTCCATTAATATTTCAAAAGCACCAGCAGTAAAGACAGGCCAACAGAACCCATCCCTGCCCCTCAGTGCTTCACTTCAGGGCCACCCCAGGACACCAGAAAGAAGTTTTTAAGAATCTGCAAGAAGCTCAGTATTTAGACAGTTTCAGTGATCTCCTGGCTGTTTCTACCGCAGCATCAGGCTACCAGAAGCAAGAGTTTTTTAGCCTTTAGTAATCAGTCTGGAAGGTCACATATCCCTGGGAATCTACCTTCTGACCCTACCACACATCCAGAGAGCATTCTCTTCTTCCACAGCTGCAGCACAGCTTTATTCAGTACAGGCACGGGGCACTACAGTGTAGAAAGCGACCCAAGTATACTGGCCCTGCTCCCTTTTGAAGATAAAATTAATTACTAGGCTCATATGTAGGCAGCACCTCAAGCACTATTTCCATAAATCTTTTATTCTACTAGTGTGTTTCCAGGTTGATTAGGACTAGAGGACAGGAAGAAGAGAACTAGAAGTACTTCTAGAGGCCTAGCTTTTACAAAACCGAAGTTAGTGCAAAACAGCAGCTAAATGCTGGTATTCACCACTGATCACTACTAGGTGAGGAAGGGGAAGGAAGGGCATCTACAAATCACAGCATTCACATTCTGAAAAACAGAGTCCAGGTTTCACAAAAACACATTTGAGAGCTGGCAGGCTGTTTTGTAAGCGACCTTCTGTGTCACGTTTCAAAAGTGAGGAATGATTCTCGCACATGTAACAAATAACACAGAAATGTTTCAGGAAGCTCTGGTTATCAGATCAATAGCAGGTACCCACAGCTGGTCTGCCCCTGCAGGTACTCGGCAAGTGCCTCTTATTTAAGGTTATATCCTCTTTTGGTTAAATGGAACTGAGGTGTAGTAGATAACTATATGCTAGATCCTGGTTTGTAACACTGTGTTTAATTTCAAACCAGCCTTCACTAGCAATTTGAAAAATATTTAAACTTTGCTTAATGTGTAGAAATAAAGGCCATGGATCTTGCAAACTGAATGAAAAAGTCTACTGTTTTATTTTTCTGAAGAGAAACTCATATTAATAACATGGGACATAAAATTAGGCTCACTCATTATGATTTGTTTCAACATTTTCAATGATTCTCAACTAAGAACACAAGCAATGAATTTATGCATAATTAACCTTGAAGAAAATTAGAACGGCTTCTATTCCTTACCAGCTACCGTCAGTCTCTATTCAGTTGACATCTTCTTCACTGGGTGCTTCTAAATAGTTGCTATCTGTCAAAAGCAGGAGGCAGTTCTGGTTATCAGTGGGCTGCCTTCAGAAAGCATCAGAAGTGGGAGACTGTTCCAGACACAGTGCTGCTACCTGGGTTTTGTGGCAATGTATTTAAAACTTGTTCAAATCATTAAGATTATTTTATCACAGGACACGTGACTTGTGTTTTCAGAGCTTATGTTGACTAAGATAAACAGATGGCCCTTACATTTCCAGTACTACTTCTCCCTTTTAATTCTACTTCCAGCTTCCCTGCCTACACACTTAAGAGCATATGTAGTATCCACAGTTTAGGAGCATTAATCTGAGAATTAAAGAAACTGCAATCAGACAAGAGGTCTGGTACATAATCCGATCTCATTAATGTTCTCCAACCTGGTACAAAGGGAGCAGCACTAAAACTCATAAACAAGTCAGTTCTGAACTTTCTGAACAAAATAAGCTACCCCTGTCCAGTGCCTGCCCATTCAACTCTCATGCCAAGACGGGAAGCTATTTACAGAACGGGAACTGCTTACTGATCTGCTTGCACTGCATCCTTTTCTTTCATAATTAGGGCAGTATCTCTAGGTCACAAAGTGTTCTGCCACTCAAAGAGAAGACAGACACCAACTATTCCATTTCCACTGTGGTTCCAAGATTTGAAGTGAAAAATGAAGTCACACAGGACAGTGTGGAGAGGGCACATAATGCTAGAACAGGAAGGGAGATAAGGGAAACAATGCAAATATCATACAACAGCTATCTGCTGCAGGAGGAAAAGTTCATGTCCTAAATACAGTCTGGTAGAGGTTGGAGGAGCTGAGCAGTTTGAGAGATTTTTAGAGATTTATTTTTTAAAAAAGCAGCAGCCTGTATCAGGGAGGAAAAAAATTTAAAAATAAATGGACTCATTATACCATTGGGGATTTTTTGTTTTGTTTTAAAACACCTAAATCTCACTCGTACCAAACCACAAGATTCGATGATCCTTTTTATGAGGCTTGGAAGATGTTGACTCAACTGCACACAGCTTTTTCTTTCATTTATTTTTGTAACCATAAGCCAGTACAGATTCTGGTCATTTCTCCCTTTTCTGAATGAACCAAAAAATTGAGAGCAAATTATAGGTGGAAAATAAACAAAAAAACCTCTAGAATATTACCAAGACCCTTATTTCTACCTTCAACAATTAAGAAAAAACAACAGATTCATATGTCCAGATCTGAGATCCTGCTACGAAGAACAGAAACTGAATTGTTGAGGCCTTCACAATAAAATCTCACAGATTTAAATATATATGATTGAACATTATACATGACTAAAAACTCATAAGTAGTCATCAGCTGCAGAATGTAAATCAAAAATTTTCCTGTTATTTCAACTGTACTGAAGACCATTATTTTTAAACTAAGTATGTAAAAGTGGTTGGATGGATGGGCAACATCTTTTCTCTGTATTTTGTAAGAATCTCCTGAAGTAAAAAAACAGTAGTTAGAAATATTAAATTATGTAACAGAATACAGAAAATATGTAATTAAATGTATTAAAAAAAAAAGACTGAGGGAACAGGGAGAAGTATCTACATCAGATGCTCACAGGTCTTTAGGCTCTCAGCAAGGATCCTCCATGAATGGCTTCTTGGTGGCCCATGCAAAGCCAACTTCTCATCTGCTTTCTAAGAGATGGAAAGATATACTAGAAAATTCACAAACACATCTGATGTTCTATCTCCCTTTGAAAACCATAATAAAAAGCACTCTTCTAGATTTGTTTCTTTCCACACCCAGGTAGGTATGGAAATTTTGTATCCTTATTGAGTTGGTTGCCCTAAAGGAAGCTATCCCTGAATCTCCTGTGATGTAGGATGGCAAACTACTTATGTTAAGAATTCAATAAGAGCAAAAACCCACTCACTTCTTTGACCACCTTTGCTCTCTGCAGCACACTTGTATGAGTTAAGTTTAATCACCAACCATTTCCTAGGCATATCTTCAGGTACTGAATATGAAATTACAGTTAATCAAGCCCAGGAAAAGGACTTTATCAAAGCTTTGATGCCTTGTGATCAACCCCCTGGACGTCGTACCCAGTGTTTCCCTGAAAGAAAGGAAAACATTCAGACTTGGAAGAAAAAATTATTCTCTCTGTTCCATAATTTTTAATAGCTTCAAATGTATCCACCACAGACTCAGTGTCTTTCTAGATGGAGACCCAAACAAAGGTTATTTGTTTGGATATTTTGCAATAGCACAATGTGACTCAGATGAGGGATTACTAAGTGTACCTTCAGTTGAGGCAGTAAAACACTGCCACTTGGAAGCTCACATGGCCAGTGGTTTCAACAGGAAACAGCAACTGCAGTGAAACAAACAATTCATCTAGATACAAGATGTGATTGCAGTGTGAAGTGAAGATACTCAAGCTAGCCTACAGAGTATCAGGAGAAGCTCAGCCAAGGCACTGAGAGTCTGGTTATGAGTCTCCCTGGTTTTGACATTTGTATCACCAGAGTGTGCATGTACTGAGTTGAAACGAGAAGTGTATTCACCATACATGAGCACTCAAAGGAGCAATCGTAAAACAGCTAGCAGCCAGTTACCTGCCCCACGCTTGCATTTTAAATATCCACTCTCCCTTTCCTTCCAAACAAAAGTTCATTGCATAGTCCATAGAAAGACACCACAACCCTAAGTTCAGCCACCTAGACATACAATACCAATTTTAAATACCTGTTTCTTTTTCATTACAGAGTGTGACTTCACCCCAATTAAAAAAAATAAATAAATAAATAAATAAAACAACACCAAAACCACACACAACTGAGTCAACATGTGTTAATTTGTATACATTCATCTCTACATTACAGCTTATAAAGCTTTCTGCTGTTCTGTGCAACACTATTTACTCAGAGACAGAGAAGTACTGGAAAAAATATATCCCATCCCATCCCTGTGTTTTCCCCCTCAGGCTCAAACTGAAAGAGCTGTTGTTTCTTAGACAGCTCAAGTATACATTTCACAAATACTACAGTCAAACAGAAGAAAGCAACAAGGCATTAGTAACTTGTTTACTTGCCCACAACACTTATGCCTTTGCATAGACGCTCTAGGATACCAGTTGAACTGAAGCAAATAATCCAGTTCTTGGACACCCTTATTTTCTACAGTCTCTCCCAATCCACCAGGAAGATTAATTTGCATATGTCTGCAATTTTTGTCAGCAGCTTTGCCACTGCATTTACATTGTTTCACTAACATTTCTGTTGTTCATGCCTCCCTCCCTCATACGTTCTCAGTATTGTCACAAAGCAGAATTATTTCATCTTTCAGCTGTTGAGTCAACTTTGACAGACATATGCAAAACACACCTCTTCCTTCAGTAACAGGGGAAGAAGAATGCAATGCCAAAGGCACAAACTCCTCATTAGGAAGGTTCTCCATATTGCTCCAGCCTAGAGTCTGTGACTTTAAAAAACGGCATATTCAATCAGTTCAAGAACTTGTACAAACTCAAGCTCTCTTGAGCACGCCAAAGTTGCTCATGTTTGTTGAGCCACAATGCTTTGGCATGATACTGGACAGCTTTGGCCAGGCACACAGCTCAGGTCACTGATACTATTCAGGGAGAGTCAAGTACTTTCCCACTTAGGCTAGAACAGCTCAGTCACTTTGCATGTTATTATTAAATACCACGTGCAAAGCAGGGGTTTAATGTGGGGGCTGGAACACAGAAGGTAGCACAGAGGTTCACACACAACATCTACCTTGGCCTGCATCAAGTACTCACGAGGTGCCATAACCTCCCCGTTAGCTTGCCTCTGCAAGTCAGTACTAAAATTACACATTAGAAATAAAATTCTGCTTTCAGTAAAGTGAGTTAGCTATAGCTGAATACATTGTGTTACTTTTGTCTTCAGTTTCTTTTTGTTATGTATTTTTCACAATTCCCTCTGATTAGGTATTTCCATATTTTTTACTTAATTTGCATACAAAAGCACTTTCAGCTGCAGTGAATTTGTTACCTTGGACTTTACTTGTGTATCACTGTATTTTAAATTGCTGGACACAGAAAATAGAACTTCCTCCAGGACTATCCCTAGGCAGTTCATTATTTCCTCATATTTTTAATCACCTTCCAAGTTTTTCTGCTCTTTTTAGGAAACATTCATGGCAAAAAAAAAAAAAAAAAAAAAAAGAAAGAAAAATAGTAATCCAGTTGCACTGTTTCACAACACCAAAGCCATGTTTCCAAGGATAGTCTAAAGCTCAAACGTTTATTCCTTCCTCTGAATCTGCTTCAGAGATTTTAGATTCAGAGCTCACTGACAGTGAACTCTCTTCAGGAATTTCTGTCCCTCTGAACCTCCACTCTTATGGTTTCCTTTTCAAGCTATGAAAATATATAGCCTATAAGCATACACAGTAATCTCAGGGAAGCCACACTATGTGTGTATGAGGCATTGGTTCTCAGCCATCATTGTTTTACTTTTTCTTTTTTTTTTTTAAATAAATAAACTAAAAAAACAAATACTCTTGCTGGTAACTGGCCTCCAAGTCATGCGTCACCAGCAACAAACTTAAGGCATTTTATTCTCCATAATTTCCAACTTCTACATTATTTAGTTCTCACCTGTTGAGCCCAGGTACACACTCAGGAGCCTTCCTCACTGATGATCCCTGATGCCCAAGACACTTTTTGAGGTGATATCCCCTACAGCCTTCCAACAAGAAACCTCCTGAACTAAAGAAACCCCACTACACATTCATCAACACCCAACCCCAACTGCTGCCAGAATTTCATCAGGCGCAGAAAGGCACATGCATCAGAGCCCTCTTTGGCTTCCACTAACCTACCCAACCATCTTATCTGCAGCTCCTGCTGTAATCCTCTACTTCCAAAAGTCAAAACCAGAGGAATATCAGACAGAGTAGCTACTATCAGTTTTCCCTTGTGAGGAAAATATGTCACCTAAATCCTCCTCTTTTTTCTGTTTCAATATGATGGAGGACCATGTTTCTGTGAATTTGCATATTGCTCACAACACAGGGCAATGCTTGATTCCAGCTTCCTGGGCTGATCTCACACTCTGAGGACCAAGACACACCCTATCCCAGGTTTCCCTTGAGAACTAAGCTGGGTCACTGCCTTTACCAGGAAATGGAGTGTAGCTGCATCAGGGAAGTTCAGACTGGACATCAGGAAAAGATTCTTCACTGAGAGGGTGGTCAATCACTGGCACAGGCTCCCCACAGCACCAAGCCTGTCAGAGTCCAAGGAGGTCCCCTCTTAGTCATATGGTTTGATAGGTTAGTTTTAGGTAAACCTGCAAGGAGCAGGGAATTGGTCTTTGTGGGTCCCTTTCAGTTCACAATACTCTTTGCCTCAGTGTGCACAAGGAAGTGTTCATCAACACAGATAAATTCTGAAAAAAAAAAACCAAAAAACACTAAACCCACGAAAACCTCAAAGCCTGACTAGAGCAAGGGAGGAACCTAATCCTTTTTACCAGGGGAATCTAACACATCTTACCAGCTAAACATTCACACCTTGCCTGAGAAAGCTCATCACAGGCAGCTGCCTACACTGCAGCCTATGAAACTCCAGTAGTCAGAGATCAGAAGCTGTGAGCAATTCATACGTGTTCACCAGCACTGATAACATCAGACATCAGCAAACGAGTCACAAGAGATGTAAGCACTTATTAGGTTGATACACTGCAGCCGACCCAAGGCACAGAAGAGCCTTTGCTAAGCTATCTCCTTTGTCCCTAACTATACTAGCTCTGACAAGTTTAAAAAAACAATATATATATATATATATATAGGCAGGTAAAAAATAAATGGGTGGAAGATTTAAAATATGGACCAATAGCTGAGTATTCACAGAAGAAAGAAAAAATCAATTCAGTCCTTGTTGGCAGATAGCTCAAGATGAGAGGAAGGAAAAGAAGGAAAATTTATTTTCCATAAAGATAAACTTTATTATAATGCTACACGAATATCTGCTGGCAAGTTCAAAACTCAGCCTCTTAAAATAGAATGAGAGGATCCTGATGTGAACTTTCTAAAATACTGGTCATTCATTTACTGGTTGACTGCTCTAATACTACACCAGCAACACAGGGGATGTGACCATTAATTATTAAGAAACCTTGCTGCTGGGGTTAAGAAACCACTTATCTGTCAGATGAACAAATGTCAACTTAAAGAGACTGAAATCTAACACACAAAAAAAATTTTACCTTTTGAAATACCAAGGCATCAGAAAACATGCCTGAACAACCAAAAGACTCCTAACAATATCATTAGCTGTAGCCACCACACATTATTATTCCAGGTTTAATGGTGGAATAGGACCAAGACCCTCAAAACTTCAGGTTTTGTGCTGCGAGACATGAAAGATTACATGCTAGCTCCAAGCTATATGCCATTAGCACCCAGAAGGAAGTTTTAGTTTACTCTGCAGCTGCTGTCAGCACTGCCTAGAAAATATACATATATACACACAGATATGTATATACACACACAGAAATATATATATATATAACTTTGACATCCTGAGTGCCCAACCCCCAATACTTTTGTGTGAGGAAGTTCTTCTTGCTGATGTTGTTGCTTACTTTCCTTGATTCAGACAAATACTACTTCAAAAAAATAGTACAAAGGCCTCAAATCATGTACTCAAATGCTTTAGAGACTAGACCTCTATCCAGCAAATCAGTTCTTTAAAACATGCTAAAAGTGTACAGTTACTTCTTTTTGTACAGTTAATGCCTTTTTTTTTTTTAGTTTCCTTTGAATTAACTGATCCAAAGAGAAAACAAATAAATGTGATTTGTCACATCAGAATATAAGAAGTAAATAATTCTTTGCACCAGCCACAAACACAACAGCAGCCATGCTAGGTCAGACACAAGACTGTCTACCCAAGCCTCTGACAATGGAGAAACAGTCAAAAGCAGACGGCTAGGAAAAGAGGAGCTTTGAAACATGGCAAGCATACGATACTTCTCCCAAGTATTCCTCCATCTGTGGCTTATTTGTTTCCTTGACTTGAATGCAACTTCCATATAACTTCTCTAATAATCATCAAATTAGAAAACAGGAAATGTTGAACTATCTGCCATGAGCATTTACATAAAAAAACAATCAAGTCTGACAACTTCTGCACACCCATTTTACAGGGCTTGTGGATAAGAACATGAAAGATTTAGACTAGACTGAGCAGTTGATTTTCCAAGATAAGGAGGGGTGTGAATGTATAGCTAAGGGAAGAGTCCTCCCTAGAGTAACTGATTTACACTTCAAATCTAACTTGGCAGAACAAGTCAGGTGTGCACATTGATTTCATGAATGATAACACAGAAATGCACATATTAAGTACTGTGGTAAGCAAATTTAATTCTTCCTAGGAAAACAAGATTTTTCTAAATGCAGAGCAGAAAGTAATGCAAAATCAACAGAGTGATTACTGAAAATGACACACATGTTAAATAACTGAGAAAATCAGCAATTAAACTTGTCTAGTACTAGCATCCATGCATACTTAACTTTTGATCCATCACCACTACTGCAGATATTCTCATCAATCACTGAAGTCTACTTGTGCACAAACATCACTTTGTATTACAGTAATGATGCTTCAGTGTATTGAAGCTTGCATTGTTACATCCAAGTACCTACCCCGTATCAGAAAAACAAATAACCATACAATCTGAACTGCAAGTAAAACATAGGGACATCTATGGAGATAAGTCCCCAAAATAATGTTGATAAGCAACAACAAAAACAAACACACATTCACATGTATGACATGAATGGAGAAAATTTAAAAATATGTATTCCAATTTACCTTGTTTAATTATGTATTGAGCTAGTACAGTAGTTACTACTACCATGTATCCCCTAATTTTTCTAGGCCAAATCTTCCATATTTC
This sequence comes from Picathartes gymnocephalus, assembly GCA_013390045.1. Taxonomy (NCBI): domain Eukaryota; kingdom Metazoa; phylum Chordata; class Aves; order Passeriformes; family Picathartidae; genus Picathartes; species Picathartes gymnocephalus. The sequence goes on along the minus strand of WEKY01008906.1, from coordinate 18,805 downwards.
TACATCACACATTGTATAAAGTGCTACTGAGGTATTAAGACAGACATCCTGAGCTGGCATTCAGTATTTAGGAAGGTGGGATGGGTGCAGACTTTGATCCATGTTTTTGTCACTGCTGTGCTAAAGAATTTTAAATCTCCTGGATGATTGTTTGTTGCTGGATTTCTCTACATATTTACACAAATATAATTAAAGAAAACAATGTATCAGTATTTGATAACCCTACACAACTGCTTCACAAGAGTTCAGTAGTTAGTAACATCAGGTTAATAACCAGACAAAAAAAAAAGCTAAATTTTAAACTCCTCCTTACTACACATTCCAAGCTTACTTGGTACCCACCTGGAAGAGATAAGACCGTGAGACCGCAGAGAGATAAGAGGTGCAGACCAAGGTCTCCAGACACATTGAGGCCAGCAAAACCATAAAGTCCACACAAAATAAAAGTAATAAATAAATAACACCGACTTTTGAATCCCCTTGTGACTTAACACCACATTTACAGCGCCAACAAGGTCCCTTACTTCTTCACCAGGACAGCAGAAAGCACATACGTGCCCTGGGAGCTTCTACATCTCCCAAGATTAATGACAGCTGTTAATAAATGAAAGCCCAAAGGCCCCAACAGTCTAGCCCAGTTTTGGCAACTTCCATCGTTCTGCAAGAGCACAAGACAACAGGGAGATGGTGCAGGAGCCCTTGCCTGCCTCTGAAACACAAGAGAGGGGACAGCCAGGCTCAGTGCTAACTCCAACAACAGAGAAGAATGAGCAAGACGTGTTATGCCACCCGTGCTACAATACAGAAACACTTTTCAACTGTTGATCTGCAAACACAGCTTCAGCAGTTCTTTTCCAGAAGTCCTGGCAAGCAGCAGGAACTCCTTAGTGCAGAGCTATGCAATGGCAGTGACCCTGCTCCAGAGTGCAGAGGGAATTGTGGCCACTGCAAAAGCAATTGTTGAGCTCTGGACACTCGCATTGTCCTGAGACAGGTATCACCTGGGTGCTTCACCTGGCACATGGAGATTCCATCTCTGGAGCTTTCCAGATTCCACACACTACTGGAACTTGATTCCTCAATTAACACAGACTAAAATACTGCAATAAGGATAAATGACTGAAAGAAAGGGCTCTAAAACCAGCAGACGAGTCTTGGAGCAATTTCTTTTATTATGTATGATAAAAAAAAATAGAACGGTGTAATGGAAATTACCAAGGAACAATCTCACCAAGACAGATAATTTTTTTGTTGAAATAAAGCCCACTGCTAATCATACACAGGGGTCTGGCTTACTAGAAACAAGCAGGAACTGCCCACAAGAGATTCCCCATTGTAAAACACAGCAATTCCAAAATTAAAGTAGATTTTTTTAAAAATGCTGCAAAAGACATAGAAAACATATTTAGAACAGAGCTTCAGGTAGAAAGTTTTCATGATAGTAACAGATTACTAAATGCAAGAAGCAAAAGCTCTTAAACACCTCCTCCCCACATTTCCTTAAAGTGTTTCTGTATAACTTTTCGACAGTTTCATTTCTCCCCTTCCTCCTTCTGAATTCCTGACACAGGAAAAGCCGTTTTGGACTAGATTGTGACACGAAGTGACACAGCAAATGAACTTCCCTCCCAAATTTCATCAAGAGGAAACTGGAATATTGCATGATGCTGCAGCTCCACAAGTTTCACAATGACATATAATCTGCATTCTTCATGTTGCCACTAACCAGTTTTAAAAAATCTAGCTAAACGTGAAAACAAAAAAATGTAACAAGATTATATTTGCAAAGAGCAACTTAAAGGCAAGAGCATCCACTGACTTCATTCTGCAGGACACTCTAGTCCTTAACATGACAGAGGAGAGCTTCCTGACTTAAGAGCAAGACATTCATGTGACTAAGACCACAAACCACTTCTCCAGCCCGTGCTCCCCCACCTCCTCCACCCCAGGCCGCCAAACCACAACCCACGCTCAGTCCTGCATCCCGGAGATGCTGCCTGCCACAACAGTGGGCCAGAGAGCCCCTTGCTGCTATCCCAGACAGGAACTGCCGGCAGCCCGTGCTCTCTGCGCACCAACTGCTTACAGCTGCGGTGGAGGGGAACGCCACGTCTGAAGGACTGGCAAGCGGCACGCGTTCGAAGTCCGAGTCTGACACCAGCTGATATCAAACTCAGCAGTACACAACGAGAAGGGATGAACAGAAGCTGTAACCTCTCTAATTCCTGACTGAACTTGTAGTCAGTAGCCATCTACTAAGGTAAAAGAAAGCAACCAGACACGGCAGTCTTCCCCGTACATCCACGTTTCGCAAAGCAACGCCAAAAATACCAGAGACAAGCAGTTGTAAGGCCCCTTATCGCCCCTCAAAATCATGTCTCTTTTCAGACTTTGTCCTACCGCCAAACCCTATGATTCAGGCGACTGACTACCGTAGTGCCGAAACAAGGCGATAAGCAGCGGGGCAGGGCTCCCGGCGCCGGCCTCTCCCTCCGGGGCACCGCCAGGCTCACCTCTCCATCTCCTGTCCGCCGCTTCTCGGAAAGGCGAAGCTGTCCCGAGCGAGGTCACCCCACCGCAATCTTTCCCATCAGCAGCTCGTACATTAGGGACGAGATAAAACTGCGGAAAAGGAAGCCCTAGACATCCCAAGGCACGGAGGGTGCGGGGGCAGCGCAGCTCTCACCGGACCCGGAGGAGAGGGGCAGCCCACCAGCAAACACCGCGCGGATTTCGGGGAGCCCCGGGCCGGACCCCATCGCCTCCATGCCGCCCTCGGTGCCGGGGGTCCCGCTCACCTGCGGTGTCCCAGATGGAGATGTTGTACGGCCCCCACTGCTTCAGGTAGAAGGCGCCGCCGACAGTGCTGACCGTCTCCTGGAAGCGCCGCTCCATGTAGCGGTGCAGCAAGGAGGTCTTGCCCACGTTCATGTCCCCCAGCAGCACTACCTTCCCGTCCGGCTTCTTCATCGCGGCTCGGCTCTGCTCCCTGCCGGAGGCCGCTCCCGCCACCTTCCCCGGCCCGGCCCGGCCCGCTCCGCCCGGCGGGGCCCCGGAAGCGGCGGGACGAGGGCCGAGAGCCGCCTCCGCCGGCAGCGAAAACTTCGGGGGCTCCACTGCAGCCGCCGCGATCCAGCCCCGGCTCCGACTGCTCCGCCTCCCCCGGCCCCGGCCCGGCCCTGCTCCCGCCCCGCCGAGGGGAGGGGACGCGGGCGGGGACGCGGCCGGAGCTCCGCGGACCCTCCGCCCTTGCCCTGCCCCGCAGGAGCCGGGTGACATGTCCGGGCGTCCCCGGGATAGGGTGGCCGCTGACTGGCTGCCGAGAAGCCGGTTCCCGCGGGGGTATCGGGGTATCCCGCGCTGAGCCTTCGGGGGATGCAGCTGCGCCCCGGGATGCTCGCATCCTTCCAGCTGGGGGTGGCACAGACACCATCTGCGCAGCCCTCCTGGAGCCCAGGGGAAAGCCCGCTCATCCCCATCCCCTCCCGGGGTGTACGTGGAGGGGCAGAAAGTTGCTCCGAAATTACGATCTCTCACAGAGCTGTGGCAGCTGCCAGGCAAACACCTTTGCCCTGGTGAGAGGGAGGTATCAGAGATTATTTTCCAAGGGCCAGGTCTACCCAATTTCACAGTCAGTTGCCCAGCTGCTGTAATTCAGATAAATTCCATTACAGGTGACGGAATTGCAATCATTTAAATTACCCACAGATCTACCCTATCATTTTTGCATCAGTCCTTTTTATACCAAACAAATCTGGGAAAAAATATTAATAAAATATGAACATGCTACAAATTTGGGGCAAATAAAGGGATAATGTGTAGACCAAGTAGGGGGGAAACAACTGTTACAGTATTCTTAAGAGAACCTATCAGTTACTAATTTTCTCTCCCTCCCCACAGCAAAGTGCTCAGATAGAAGCACTTTTCTTAATAAGTGAACATGCATCCTCATTCTTGCATGTCTCATGTTGAATTTCTTCAGCCAGTCTAAGCTTCATATTTATCAGATGCTTTGATTTTTGCCTGCTAAAAAGGATTAGCTGTGTGACAGTGTGGGTTTTTTAAGCCATGCCTACTTACTTTTGCTTATTCTGCTTTTACTGACCAGATTTGTAGTCTTGCAGCTGTACCCAGTGATATGTAATTTCAGTTCAGAATAAGATACGTGCCAGATATTAAAGTACTGGAGATACCCAAAGAGAGGGGATGTTAAATGGCTAGGAAAAAAAAAAAGTCATAAAAGTGACTTCAGGATATTAATATGGGATGTGATTCAGGGCTGTGTGCAATACAGTGTAAGGGGAGGGATTTTTGCACTTGGATAATTGTGTGGCACTATTTTTCTGTGGCATGTGCAGCCTTTGCTTCAGATTCCCATTTTCTGCCTGGATTCCCATCTCACTCTCAGAGTCGGGAAAAATACATTCATTGGATCAAAGTGCTTCTCTGACATACCGCAAAGCAAGTAGGTTTCTTCTGGGTGCTTGGTATGAAAGTGTAAAAAGAACAAAAATTCTCTTTGTATGGATACTGCTTGCAAATTCCCATGTGCAATATGTTTCACCCTTTTGAAGTGGCAGATGCTATTTCAGAAAGAGAAAAGAAGAATTTTGTATCAAAGAGTTTAGACCATAAGGATCTGCACTTGTAAAAAAATCCTGAGATATGTACTCTCACCTTATGGATTGTTTTACTGTCCACAGAATAACAAAACACCTAAAAACTTAAGCACAGTTATTGATTTACAGCAGTGCTTCTGCTACCAAATCCTAGGAGTTAAAGCACTTAAAACAATTATTAAAACAATTATTTCTGAATTTTACCAAAATTCTGCTGTATTTGGATTATTTTCAGGTACTAGTGAAATGTAAGTCTTTCTGGTACTCAAAGCAAGTATCAATACTTTCTAAAAATAAGCAGAGAAGTTAGGACAGAAAACAGTCTCAATAATAGGGTGAAAATGCAACTGGGATTTTAGGCTCTGTTAATAATATACTCTATAAAAAGAGAAGCCTGCTCTCTTCACAGATGTTTTTCACAGTTTCTTGAAACACATACCTACATCCCCACATATTTGAGTGGGTGTGTTTCCAGCTGGCAGCAGTCAGACAGAGAGGGGACTCTCCTGAAAGTGTCACCAGCCAAATGTCACTGATTGCAACGTATTACTTTTGTATGTTAAACATAGCCTAGCTCAATGAGGCATCAAATTCATCTGGTCCAGTACTGGTTTGTACCTGGTGCCACAGCTAACAACCCTCACTCAGGCAGGGATGTGCATTATCCCACTAGTGTGCATCTCCCATTCACTGCTTACTTAAAGGGCTGTCTCTGTTTCCCAGCAATCTATCCCTAACAATCAGGTGCAACAGGATTGGAGGGTACTGCATGTTGTTTCAGATCCTTGGGAGAATTTAGGACAGTGGTGATCTGAACAGGTTCAAGGTATGTCGAAGGGCTCCTGAGGTAAGCCCTTAAAGAGTCAAGTTTGTGAAGTCTGAGCAGTCTGAGCTCCCAGTGACCTCAGGAAAACACGCTCACTAGGCAGAGCAGTGTGTTCTGTTGTTACTGCCAACGTCGCCTTGGATGAATGCACTCCGAACTACAGCATACAATTTAAGCCACCTCTTGTTAAACTCAAATGGCTCGCGATAGTCTGTAATGCAATATAAATAATAACAGAGCATATGTGAAAATATTTGGGAAAACATTAAGAGCCTGTAATTTGCTCTCTAGCACTCAGATGTATTGGCCTGTTGCAAGATAATTTCCCCAAATCACTGAGTCGTCTGTAGCAAGAGGTCTCCACAGTAGTCAGTATGGGCATGAAGAATGTCAAATTGCTTGGAAGGAAGGAATGTGGAATGCTTTACTCTCTAGGTAGTGCATGTATGTGGACTACATACATTGTCTGGTGATTGTTTTTCATTTTAGAGCATCTGAGGACACCTTTAATTACAATGAGGTTGTTCATTAGCCTTCCTGACAGTGTGACAATATCTCACCATGGTTGGTCTCCAGATGTTCTGAAATTCAGACACTTGGATTAGGGTAAAAAGGGTGACAACACATTAAAGTTTCTTACCCACTTCTGTGCTAGAGTAAGACCTTCCCAAGAGTAAGAATGTTAGCATTGTACACAAGCCAAAAACCTGAGCCAATAATGACTGTACTGACGTCAGGGTAACTCAACCTTTCTAGTCTCTCGCAGTATGAAAGCTGCTTAGTATTCCAGGAGAAAATTAGAGCCTGTTTATTTGTTTCCTTGCCAGCCTTCCCTAGGTGTATATATATATATATATATATACATTGTCCTGCCTATGGCCCTCATTTGGTCTTCAGGCTAATATTTTGTAAGTTCACATGAGGTGAAATGTTTGTCACAGAACAGGGTTGTTTTTTGCTGAGCTGATCTTATTTTGGAGACAAATTGAGCAAGTGGTTGGCAGGATATGTCATGTCAGCTACTAACTGCTGCCCCCAACGTGTCACAGGTGTGCTGTGAACTTGGTGTTCATCATCTCAAGCTGCCTCCTTTTTGTCTTCTGCCAGTGTCTCTGTGTCTTTGGATTTTGAATCGTCATGATCAGAAGTGTGCTTCCTGGAGGCACCACAGGTGACCTCAATGGGACTGTTTGTAATGATAAAGGTGGTACGAACTCACCCTACTTTTAAAACATGGAAGAATCCATAACTTAGAGCCAGGTATATCAGTTACCTACTGAATCCTAGTGATGCCTTGAATTTTAACTTTTATATTTCTTAGATCCTGTTGTACTTAGTGTGTGTAACTCTGAAGTGCTTTGTAACCTGTTAGCTGCTCTCTTGGGCAGTGATAGACATAACAACCCTCTCCAGGCCTGCTCTCCAAGGACATTTGGACGGTCCTAAGCCCAGAAAGTGTAAACCAACAGCTAAAGAAAGGGGGGCAAGCCGGAGAGAATTACATCAGTAGCTGAAGTTTTAATTGGCGAATTTATGCTGATATGCTAATGTACCAAAACCTATAACTGGGGTAAGAACTCGTGACTTGTCGTCCATCTTGGGGTCCCATCTTGGGTCTGGTGGCCCAGGGTGTGCTCCCCAGGGTGTGCCTTTGAAGGCCTTCAAATAAATATTCACTTTTATTCTCTTACTCCTGTCTAGTCTCTGTTTGCAGGTAGCCAATTAAGGCATCACTAGACAAGGCTTTACAAACCAAAGAGAAGGACAATAAGGGAGGCGTATTCCTTGTCCTTAATACGTGCTGGCACACCAGTGCTTTGTTGCACCTCTTCTTGAAGCATGAGGTCACTGCAGAAGCTACAAACAGGTACCATTTGGTGAACCACAGCAATTTCTGGTTTTGTTTCTGCTTATTGCCTTCCTTTATGACTTCTCTCTTCTAAATGAGTAAATGAGTATGCATGCTCATTAAACAGAAATATTTGCCCTCATCATCTTCCAGACAGCTGTAACTAGAGCTCACTCTCAAGGTGCTTGCTCGCAGACCATGAAGCCTGAAATACATAGACAGAGCAGTGGCAATGCGATGAGTAGCTGTGCAGCCTGAAAAAGCTATTCTTCATGTTGCCACTGCTCTGCCTACATATTTATTCTAACATATACTGGGTTCTTCCTCTTCACCTCACAGATTAATCCACAACCTAGATGCCCTAATCAAGGGAAATTGCCTGGACTGCATATCAAAAATTAGTCTGCTTTCTCTAGGGTTGCAGTTCCACACCTTTCTCCCTCTCCTTTTCCTGGAGTTTTTCTTAGGCTGGCACTGGCTTCAGCTTGAGCATTCCCTATGACAACTGAGCTTGATGAGGTGATGAAAAACCAGCTCAGCAGTGACAGTGGGTAATTTCCTGCTGGCTTTGTGATCAGCACAGAGGAGGCTGATGAGGCAGCCCATGGTTGGAGCCACTGAGCTTCAGTCCCCTGGGCATTCAGTCGAGCAGCACTGGCTGCTCACAGACATTTACTTTCCCCTGGCAAGTTTCCCTGCTCCACCTCCTCTTCAATCCTTGCAGGTTTTGGAGCACCTCAGTTGTAGGACTGGGTTTTTTCACCAGAATTGGAAAAGTGTTTCACCATATAACTTCTGCCGGGTCAGTGTCTGAATCACAGCACACTGACAATGAGATGGTAAACCAAGAAATCCTTATCACAGAAAAGCCTGACCTGGATGATTAGAACTTGCCTGTCTTACAGGCAGGTCTTAGAGGGAAACCACGAAGCAACCTGAGCTATAGATATACTTAGCCACTGAGTGATCAAAAATAAACTCTTCCCTGATGCACAGGTTGTAGAGACACAGAAGAAGATAGGAGCTCAGGAAGAACTCCCCACCCAGGTCTTTTATAGGAAGTTAGTTTAGTCTTTGTTGCTGGCTCTGTGTGGAGGGAGCAGCCCTGCTGTGCCCACTCCACCAGACAGCTCGATTCCAGCCTTGCTAGTACTTCCTGATCACCAAAATCTTCTGAGCCCTCCAGTATCTTGTCCGGAGACTGATGAGTTTCCCTGTGTGAAGGAATCAGTTGCTCTAGTTTTTCTAGACTTCCCAATATATGAAAGAAAACGTTTTTTACCCGAGTTTTAGGGGGCTTAGTGTGGATATACTCACCAAATGACACAGAAATATAGGACTGGAAATTCAATCAAAAAGTAGGCATTGTGATTCAAACTGATCACAATGCAAGAAGTTCTGGTAATTGCACAAAATATGAGTTTTCATAGAATGCTTTTTCTTTAACTGCAGAATTTTAAGTTCTAGTCAGACTCCACCAGCACATGAGAATCCAAGTCTGTCCTGCTACCATGTTCCTGAAGTTTAATAGGGCACTGTGTGTGGATGTGTAAAGAGGTACACATATGCTTACAAGAAGTTACAGAATTATGGCCTATAAAAACACGCATTAGGTTTTCACTCTTCCTGGCATCACGAAGGAGATGGAGTAAGTTAGCCAGCAGTAAGACAGAATTTGCTTTAGTTCTTATAAACTCATTAAAATTCTTGTCCATGACAAGCAGATCCATGTATGTAGGAGACATCTTACGGACTGCAGCAGTCCACAATGGGAACGTGAGTGCAGATTTGGCAGAATCAGAAAGCATGATCCTATTGACTAATAATGACATGGGAGTCAAAAGAAATGCAACTTGTGACCTTTAAATGTGAAGTTATTTTCACAACACATTTGTGACAGTTGAAAGATTTTGATTTTTATTTGCAAGTTCAATACTGTCATCATATGAATTGTTAAAAAAGTGTATACAGAAAAACAGATGTGTTTTCAGTTGAACCCACCTTGTTACTAATGACATGCATATATATCAAGTATCTTCTGCATATTATGCCTTAACTTCAAGTAATTTCTCTAGGCTGTAGCCATAGCTATTCCTTATGAACAAATTCATGTGGTGCCAAGCATGCCATTGTTTCTGGTCATGAAGAAAAGCCCAATGAAGTGCATCATAGACAAATTTGAGTCAGGGCAAAATCACATTGTCCTGGTTCCAGGCAGAACAGGATTAATTTTCGCAGTAGCCAGGAGGGATCATGGCTAGGGCCTGGAGGTTATTCTAGAGCACCTCACATTATTTTCTGGGGACAGACAGGGGAAGGGGTCCCTTCCTGGTGTCAAAGCACGGCCACGTGGTGGGGTGTTGTCAGGGCTTTCTTTGTGGTGTGCACTCCCATGTGAATCGTTGGCCTCTTGGACACTTTGTTATTAATATTGTTGCTGTTATTCTTCAGTTTTTTATTTCATTGTTCTTGTCTGAACCCCTGATTTTTAGCTTTTGAGCCTCCAATTCTCCTCTCCATCTCCCTGCAGGGAAAGGGAGGGTATACAGGGGAGTGAGCATGGGGCATGAGGTTTGGAGTGTTTCATTGGGAAAACTAAATTGGGGAACCATTCCTAAACCATGACACACATCCAGTGCAAGGAGTTACTCTCTGTCCTTCTTCTAGCCCTGTTACTACATTTTCATTTCACCTCCTGGCTGGACTAGCCGTTGCCATCTCCTTTTGTCCTTCCTCTTTGAACTCCTCCCCACCCATACTGGCAGTTTCAGAGAGAACTGGGATTTCTCCTCCTGGTGCATGTCAAAGGTCAAAAAAAAAAAATTTATTTAATTTGGCAGGAAAAAACAGCTATCCTCTTTTTATCCCCTTACAGAAAGACAACATTGTGACCTTCAAAGGGTAAATTGATCACTATGAAATGAAATTTATCACAATGATTTCGCCTAAAAGTATTGCACCCCTTCATGGGCGCTTGTTTCATCTGGCCACGCCTGGCCCTTGGAAGAGAGATGCCCTAACTGCTCATGGATAAGAGAACCTATTTAGAAAGGAAATATTAACGCAATTAGAAGGATAAAGATAGTAATGATTTACTTACATGTGTGAAGATGTGACTTCAAGATTAGAAGTGAAAAGGATGATCAAAGTGGAATTTAGAATATATAAATATAATTTATATTAACATGTTTTTGCAGAGTAATACTGGAAATTCTTGCCAAGTTTGTAGCCTTCAAATTAGAAACTTACTGCATAAAATGTTCCAGTCCTCTGCTAGTCCTACTTTAGAACTAGAAAAAAAGGAAGCTATGATGATTTTCTTAGTTTCTTCTGTAACAGAAAATCTTTTCTTCCTAGAATATGGAAGAGGACTCCCTGGCTGCTTTCTAAATTGTATAGAGAGACAAAACCCCCCAGGATATTTCAGATTTTAGTTGCTAGCTAGTTAGTTGGACTTTCACTGTTTCAGACATTATATCTAGGCATTAAAGCCTACTAAAAATATGCTAAGTTTTACTAAATTGTTTCAAACACAGCATGAGGGCAACCTCATTACATTTGAAACATTGCCATACCATAATAACCTGTAGAGAGTTTACATAAAGATGGTGCAGTCAGAACTTCCTACTTTTTCTGTGTCTTTAACAATATATTTATGATTAAAATGAAATGCACCAGTCCCCACCACATTGCTTTACATCACAGTTTCAAAAATTTGCTGTTGATTGATCTTAGGAAACTGTTCTGTTTTGCTTCTACCTTTTCTTTTTTAATATCCAAGTTTTTAATCATTACTCAACTTGCGTACTCCTCTAGATGTCTTACCGAGATCAGTGGAACTATTCATAGCCAAGGTATAAATAAGTACGATGCAATTTGACCTTCAGTCATCTCAAAAAAATATTCTCCAATCTAATTATGTAGAGAAAATTCTGCTGTAAATTCAAGAGCAAAAAAAATTTAAAATTGCCTCTGACAAACAGTGTCTAGTGCTTGCAGCTGAAACTTAAACTTTTTTCTCCTGTTGTAATAGTTATTCTCTGTGTAGCTCTGTTATGTGAAAATTTGATCCAAGTGATGTTTGCTGAAGCAGTATATTTTTTGGCACTTATGAGTTGCTAGGAATTGCATGCTGCTCTTTTGACATCTTTGCAGACTGTAGATGCTGCTGTGTTTATTGGGGCCTGGGAAGTCACTTAGAAATGAAATCTGTTGCTGAGGATTCCCTTTACAAAAGCAAGTCGCTGAAATAATTGATTTAGTACTTCCTGGCTGCCTTCAGCTCTGAAAATACTTAAATGTCTGCTTGCTTGATTTTTTCCATTTGAAATGCCAGGTGGGAGGTAAATATAATTGTGGATTTGCTTTCTTTGGCATAAGTATCAGTATTAATTAGTATTGTCATGATGTTTCCATCTTCAGAGCATTGCAGAAATGTAGCACCACATTCTGTGCTCATTTACACTTAAGCCAATCTCACTAAAACATTGCTTGAATTGCTTATGGGAGCAAATCAGCTCTGTATTTGGCCTCACACATCACTGATTGGTTCCAGAGCTTTGATTATAAGGTATCCTAACCCTCCTTCACAGCCAGGGCAAGAAACTTTTAATCAGGAGGAAAAACTTAGAACCCTAAAGGATGAAAGAAGAATGAAAATACTCAAGGAAAAAGTTTCTATTATGAGGTGGGTTTTTTTCAGTGAATTTGAATTATATGTATCCTTTTAAGACACTGAGAAAACAGCTTCTGTGAGATAGAGGACATTGCAGAAATTATTAACGCTAGCTGATATTTAATCTAAATCTCTAACTTAAACAGAAGTGCTGGGTGAAACTCATTCCAGATATAATATGGTATAATCTAATTTACTTCAAACACCTGCTTCTGTCAAAGCTGGTCTTTTTAAGGAGTAAAAATAACAGAGTAAAGAAAACCTTTAGAACATATTGGGGATGTTAACATAAGATATTATTATTGGACTAAGCTTGTTCCTATTTAAGTCAAATAAAGAAGCTTGTAATTCTCTAAAGCTCAGATGGAATTACTATAAAATAACATAGCAACACTGCTATTCATAAATCAGAAAAAGAAGAAAGGTGACAATTAATTTAATATAGATAAATTACACTGAATGGAAAAAGTGCTTGAAATTGAAAGATGAAACAGAAGGGGATTTGTCCAAAGGAGAAGAGAAAGGCAACAAAATATTGTTTTAAAGCTTCATTATAGAATATATGCATAGAAAACAAGAATGGAAGGGGTAAAATAAAAAGAAATAGGAATAACCAGTCTGATTGTAAGACATTAGTGAGTCTAGAAAAAAAATTCCATTCTTAGTGAAATGACAAATATGGACCTAATCCCATGGCATATTTAGCTGGGTGCTGAAGCATTTTCTTGGCTCTTAGGAATACTATTAACAATTAAAAGCATACCTAAATGAAACCTATGCTAAATTCTTCAGTGAAGAAGGATGGATTTGAATTTAAATTCTGTTATGAGTTTTTGATTAGGGTTATAAATTACCTAACTTCTGGACACACGGATAATGGATACTAACAGAAAGAAATAATTGAGCACAGGTGGAGAAATTGCAATGAACACTTGTTAGCTGTGTTCTTCAGAGTAGCAAAAAATCCTTCCATACCAGTGAGCTTCAGGTCACAGCCTGTGTTTTGATGCATAAGGCACACAAATTCACAATGTGCTTAAACCATTGCAAGTGTTTCTTGTGGTCATGAAGGAGAAAATATCTGTAACAAACCATTGCATGAAGGCACAAGAGCTGCAAGAAGTTGAAACTGAAGGACTTTTTTAAATTGAAGAATTTAGGGCATTCAGGAAGTGGAAGTGGAGTTTGCTCTCTAGATGAAACATTTACCTCATTGTCTCTGTCTTCCAATTGCTCATACAAAGGACGAAAATCTAGCAGGAAATTACCAATTGTGACAGAAGCCATTACAATCTTATAGCAGGAGGTTTAAAATGGAAGGAAGTAATTGTTTCTTCTCCTTGCATGATTACATTTCAGAACTCCTTGCCTTGTGCAGGTCAAAAGTTTAAAAAAAAAAAAATTCGACTAATGAAAATGAGAAAGTCTCAAAGCTGCTTATTCTGAGCAGTATTTACCTGGAAAGAGCTCCTGTATGCTTGCTCTGTTTCCCACTTGAACCTCCTCACCTCTATGAATGGAATGGTTTTATGAAGCAGCCCCCTAACTGCTGAAGTTTCATATAATCATTAACTGAAAGTTGGGTCAGCTTGTCTTAAAGCATTAGCCTAATAGCTGTGGCATTTCAGGAGATAAAAATGACAGCTCATTTGTCCCTTCTGGTGGGTTACTGAGAATTTGAGGCAGGCAGGGTAGGAGGTGCCTGTAGAAAGGGGCTGCAAAGGTCTCCCAGATTCTGGCCTGCCACATCCTCTAGTATAAAGCTAGTAGACCCACATGACCCACATGGAGGCTAACAACTGTTCAAGGTTTTATTTTTCAAGCTGTAGGTGCTCTCTTGCTTCTTGATTACCAGATGGAAGGATCATAAAACTTACATTGACATGAACCACGTAGTTGAAAGAAAAATATTAAGTAATGCAGATTTCAGAAGTAGTATAATCTATACTGGATTTGAGCAAAGAAATATAGAGATAGTAGTTAGAGATTTTAGAATGGAAAAGTTTTTGCAAAATCTGCATCGCTTGATCAAAACTTAGGTGAGGGTAGATGTTTGGTCTTAAACTACATGATTAGTGGTGGTAAATTATGATTCTGGTACTTGCAGCTTCCTCCTGTCTGGTCTTGTATTTCTGAGAGACTTTTCTGATTAGCTCTTTAATTTTCTCCCTGGCAAGATAGGTGGCTGCTTGTGCCCCATTTGTTTCATGCAGGAAGTGAAAAGAAATCACAAGAGGCTACAGAAATAAGTAGTTCATATTTTCACCCTGCGAAGATAAACATTAACTCTGAGCCCTCACATGTTTTCAGAAGATCTGGCCCAGAATTTATCAGGCACTTGAAATAAACTGTTAACTATTAACCAGCAGATGGAGGTTAGTTTGGTCACATTCTGAAATCATTCTCTGCTGAAGAATGAGTTGATTCATGACCTTGACAAACTCAGTTGATGATGGCAGAAAAAAAAGATAGTCTCTTCTGAGAGCAGATGATCAGTATCTGTTCTTTGTGCATATTAATTGCATTAACATAACATGATAAAAATGCAAATTAAATGTAACTGTTCACCAGGATTACTCAGGGTCTAACAACCCAGCCTGTAGTTTTGACATTGTTTATCTATATTAGCAGAACTGTATTCTAGCCTTCTTTACAGTCTCCTTTTTGCAGAAAACATTGAGGCATTGAGGGGCTGGAGTGTGTCCAGAGAAGGGCAATGGAGCTGGTGAAGGGTCTAGAGAGTAAGCCATACAAGGAACGGCTGAGGGAGCTGGGGTTGTTCAGCCTGCAGAAAAGGAGGCTCAGGGGAGACATTATCACTCTACCCGAAATGAGATTGTAGAGAGGTGAAAGTCAGTCTCCCAAATAAATGACAGGATGAGGGAAAATGATCTCAAGTTATGCCAGGGAGGTTTAGATTGGATATTAAGAAAATTTCTTCACCTCAAGTGTTGTCTGGCACTGGAATAGACTGCCCGGGGAAGTGGTTGAGTCACCATCCCTGGAGGTATTTAAAATACATGGTTTAGTGATGGACTTGGCAGTGCTGGGTTAACAACCCAGTGATCCCAATGATCCTAGAGATCTTTTTCAACCTTAATAATTCTATGATCTGAGTTATGGATACATGGTGTACCTTATCCTAAAAGCAGCCTGTTGATTTCAACCCGTGAGCAGCACTTCTTCCTCGGTTCCCTGTCTGAACGATTTGGGCATATGCTATACAGTAAAGGAAAAGACGTGTTTCTGAAGGCCTCCTGTAGGAGACCCTGTCAGGTCTAGGTGTTCCAAGGGAGAATGAGTTCTCATTTATTAACAATAAAGTTAATCTACTATTGCATTACCCCTTTTGTTAAATCTGGTTAATGTTATCTGAACTTCTGCTTTGTCTGTTCTGGGCATGGATAAAAGAAAGAATTTGAAGCAAGGGGATATCCTTTCAGAAGACAGATATCCTTTTGGAATTTATCCTTGAAGAAACAACAATTTAACTTACAGCTTAGTCTCATACTACATTACGTGGGAATTTTACAGACTTGTGTTGTTGTGCCTGGAAATATGAACTACTCCAATTACAATAGGATGTTCAGAATGTGTCTGCATTATGGGATAGGAGGCATCTCTCTGCTGTCGAGTCTGGATGCTTAAAAATTTGTGTCCTGGTTTTGCAGCTGAAGCACCATTCCTGTCCTTTTGCTGTTCATTTTTCCTATGTGAAAGAAAACTTGATGTTCAGACAGGAGGGAGCAGGTGTAATCTCGTGCCAGTGCCTTTATCTGGACAAGTAGGAAAACCAAGACTGCAACCTTGTATACAGTATACATGCCCCAACACTATTGGCACAGCCAAAAACTGGAGGGATTACTTCTGAAAGAAGCTCTGGCAAAGAAAAAGAAGTGATTGCCATTTCTCTCAGCAGTATTTTTCCCCGAAGACTCCCCTGTTATGTGATATTAATGCTTACCTTACAAGGTCGGATAAGACATGCTGGATGTCATGCGAATGCTGAGGATATTCCCGGTCCGGAGAAGTTCGGAAAACTGTAAATACCGTAAGATAGTTTGTGAAGCGCACAAAGCGGGGGCAGCAGGAAGGTCCGGGAGATGCCGGGGGTTCTGCCCGGGCCGTCGGGGCTCCGGGGCCGGCAGGCGGCAGCACGGTCTCCTGGCACCGGGAGCCGCCGGCCCGTACCCCGCGCTGCCCCGGCCCTCGGCCCGCCTGGCCCCTCACCCACCCCGGCCTGCCGCCCCTCCCAGCCTTCTAGCCCCAAGGATTGGCAGAGGCACGGCGGGACGCAGCCCGACTGCCCGCGCGTCTCTCGTCTTCCTCCTCACAGCATCATTTCTCAACACGATACCAGGTCCCAGATATCAGACGGATTCTGGGCTACACGTGGAATCTTGCTGAGGGATGGAGCACGTTCCTCTTGCTGTCCCGCCAGAGTTCTCTGCTGTGCCTGAGAGTCTGTGTGCTCGGGCCCTTGAACTGACAGGAATGTGAGTGAGGAGCAATGAGACCACGCCAGCTGCTGACGGCAGGTTCAGGTCTTCCTGAAAACCAGGTGACTGCTAGCTAAAGTCATGCAGCTAAGGGAAATGTGAGTGCCATGACCCAAGGAGGATGGGGGACATCACTATAGACTCGGGTCAAAGCACACGCTTCCCATGGAAATCAAGTGGCCATAGAAACCGTATCTAACGGAAAACTTGTTCAGAGTGTTTTAGGTTGCCACTCCATTACATTTAAGTAATCTGGTGCAATGCTACAGGTAGCAGTACCTTTGGCAGAGCTCCCAGTGTAACGTGAAGACTGCCAGCCCTTCATGAACCTGCTGAGCCTCTGTGTGGCTTTGCAGATGCGCCAGCTGCACTTCATGGGGAAGGGACAAGTTCTGACACATGCTTGTTATTATTATTGCTGTTTCCCAGCAGCTAATAAATGAATTACTGTTAAGAGTCAGGGGAAGTCCCTTCACTCTGAAGGCCCAGGAGATTGTCTATTTCTTCACTACTCATTGCTCTCTAACTGCTTAACCTGAAAGCTCAAACACATAACAGTTGTGTGAGTGCAATAAGAAAGATTTTATTCACTGATGGATTCACCATCTTACATTCTGAAGAAGATAGCAAATGAAGGAACTGACTATCAGCCTCAGCAGTTGCGTTTTCATCAGCCTTGCTCCTGGAGAGGGAGACCTAGAGCTGCCCAGAGTCTGTGTCCAGGGCTGCAGCTGCTCAGAGGGTTTCACACGAGGGGAGAGGTGTCACTGGCTGGTGGGGCCCTGGTGCAGTTCAGTGCTGGTCTCCAGGATGCTGAGATGTGGACTGGGTGAGTAGGGACTGCTCACAACCTTGGTGTGCCAGTGGAGAACTACAGAACACTTCATTCCCCTCTCTAGTTAAGCAAACAGCAGCATCTTGAACCTGCATGGTATTGTGGCAAGTAAGGACCAGCATTCATCCTGTTCGGATAAAGTTCTGCTACTGTCGCTCTGAATATGAATTATTCTACCCAAAAATTAAACTGAAAGTTTATCACAGCAATAAATATTTGACAAAGAAGAATTATTCAAACAGCAGAGATTACCTGGGTTGTCCACCCTCTGGAAAAGCTCTGCTGATAAGCTCTGTGAAGGCCGCATGGTGGAGATGAAAAGTCTCCTCCCCTAAGTAGCCACAGCGTGAGTCCAAAAATAATTTGTATTGCAGTCATACTATACTGACATGCTGACATTCTTGGGATATTGCTGTTCATTTTCTCTGTCACTGCTAGGGTAATCAAGAACGTCCTGAGCCTAGAAAAGAAATGGTTTAGGGGCTGCTACTGAAATTAAAGAGACAAAAGATAGATTGGTATAAAGGTATATTATTTTTAGGCCCTTCATAAAATGGTCAATTGATATCTTCTTTTGTAGAATAATCTGGTTCCACTAATCAGAAAAGTACCATTAAGTCAGCAATACAAATGAGGTGCCTGGTAGAAATTACTTCCCTTGTTTTCTGAACCGGAAGAAGCACTGACAGAGGGCAAGAGTCAGCTGATGGTAAGGAATTAGTCACAAACCCAACAGCCCTGCAGTGTGTGCAAGCGTCCAGAGCCCGTGGCCATAGCCCTGTGTTGTCATGGCAGCCCAGAGGCTGCTTCTGCTGCCTGGGGATTCACCAACCACTGTGAGACCCCTCTTCACGCTCTGGAAATGGATGCCACCGGAAGAGTGCCGACTGCAAGATCTCTTAGCTTTCGAGCTGGGTGCAGACAGCCAACTCCAAGTTTAAAGTGCTGAAATTAGAGTGGTTTCCTCCTTCAGTCACTTTTTTCTGTCCTGCTTTTGCAGTAAATACTCTGTCATGGAGTACTCTTCCCAATGACGCTTTATATAAAAAAGCAATAGAAATGTCATTGTAGTCAGAAAATGTTCACATGTGCAGTCAGATGCTTTTAAGATCATACTCACTTTCTGGAAAAACTTACCTGTTTCTCATGAGCATAGAGACTGACAGCATTCCTTAAAGGCATGAAAACAAATAACCTCCTTTTAAGTACATGTTGTATTCACTGTCATAGTCATGCTGCCTCAGCATATCTGTCTGCTCCCTCATATGCATGCATATACCTTGCTTAAGCCTGTTTTGAACAAAACCTGTGTCAGGTGTCCCGTTGTTTCCTGCTGGATAATTTTCAGGTTGTGTGTTATCACCTGTGCTGTGTGTGCTGCTGTGTGTATTTTTTTATCCTGTGCTTACACACGTGTATAAACTCTGCTGTTCCTCACCAACAGCAGGTGACAGTCTTGGTGCAGTGGCTCTGTGTAAAGGGTTTGTGACTAATTCCTTACC